>CM024764.1:16059355-16429172 GCA_014218235.1 Colocasia esculenta | reverse complement strand
AGGGTAAGGTCGTAGTCTTTTAAGTACTCAATCCATCTACGCTGCCTCAAGTTCAAATCCTTCTGAGTGAAGATATACTGCAAACTCTGATGGTCGGTGAAGATCTCGAACGCCTCTCCATACAAATAGTGCCTCCACAACTTCATAGCGAACACCACTGCTGCTAGCTCTAAGTCATGGGTAGGATAGTTCTCCTCATGCTTCTTCAGCTGCCGAGAAGCATAGGTAACGACCCCACCATGCTGCATCAGCACTGCACCCAAACCTAACCTCGACGCGTCAGTGTAGACCACAAAACCTCGGCTACCTGACAGCAAGACCAACACTGGTGCTGAAGTCAACCTCGTCTTCAGCTCCGGGAAACTCCGCTCGCAGTCCTCAGTCCAAATAAATCTGGCCTCAAGTCTGGTCAATCTGGTCAACGGCTCCGCAATCCTGGATGAACCTCCTGTAATAGCCTGCCAAACCCAGAAAGTTGCGAACCTCTGACACTGAAGTGGGCTGCTCCCAAGACAACACTGCCTCAACCTTGGCAGGGTCCACTGCCACACTAGAACCTGAGATCATGTGCCCGAGAAAGTGCACCTCCCTCAGCCAAAATTCACACTTGGCGAACTTGGCATAACGTTGGTGACTCCGCAACGTCACTAGCACAATCCTCAGATGCTCCTCATGCTCCTCCTCAGAAGCCGAGTAGACCAAAATGTCATCTACAAAGATGACCATGAACCGATCTAGGTAGTCACTGAACACCCTATGCATCAAATCCATAAAAGTTGCGGGTGCGTTCGTGAGCCCAAACGGCATCACGACAAACTCAAAGTGACTGTACCTCGAACGGAAAGCCGTCATGCCAATATCTGACTCTCTGATCCTCAACTGGTAATAGCCTAACCTCAAGTCAATCTTCGAGAACACCCTGGTTGACTGCAACTGATCAAACAAGTCATTGATCCTCGGCAACGAATACTTGTTCTTCACTGTTACCTGGTTCAGCTGCCTATAATCAATGCACAACCTCAAGCTGCCATCCTTCTTCCTTACGAACAACACTGGCGCTCCCCACGGCGAGCAACTCAGACGGATGAAACCCAGCTCAAGCAACTCTCGCAACTGGCGCTTTAGCTCGCGCAATTCAGCCGGAGCCATCCGATAAGGTGCCTTAGACAAAGGCATCGTACCAGGCAAAAGCTCAATGGAGAACTCTACCTTCTACTCAGGCGGCAACCCAGGTAGATCCTCTAGAAAGACATCAGAGAATTCACAAACAACAGGCACATCAAAAATCGACGACCCGCTAGGCTCAGAAGAACAAACAGAAGCAAGATATGCTACACAGCCATCGCGGATCAAACGATGAGCTCTACAGAAGAAAATAAAAGGTCGATGGGTAGACTGGATACCTCGGAAGCAGAGAACAGGCGCTCCAAGTATCTCAAATCGAACGGTCTTCCGCTGACAATCCACCACAGCTGAGTGAGCCTCCAACCAGTCCATGCCTAGGATGACGTCAAAGTCACGAAGCTGCAACGCGTACAACCTGGCCGGCAATTGGTGTCCCTGGACCTCAACTGTGACGCCCTCTAGGTAACCGAAAGAATGCATGTAATCACCAGACGGGAGATTGACCATCACATCACACTGTCTCTCAGGTGTGTGACGAATCACAGACTCGTAAAACTCCTCAGAAGCAAAATAAAGGGAAGCACCGGGATCAACCAAAACACGAGTGTAGACACGCGATTTTGACTCCACCGCGGGCAAATTTCATGTTGCGCCATAATGCCACAAATGGCCCTCATATTGCCTTGCAAGAGTGTTTTCCCAATATTTATGGATCTCACTCGTTCTTCCTCAGTGCTCCCCCCCCCCCATCCTCGGGGTCTATTTTAACAACATAGGCATTCATCTCAAGTCGCGACGGGTCTTCAGGGCGCGTTCATGAAGTCGCGACAGGTCCGGGGGACGCGTTCTGAAACGCGTCTGGCAGGGTGGACGCGATTCCATTGATTTCTATTATCGCATCGGGCATCTTGGATGCGACCAGGCCAAAGGGTCCTTGTCACGACGGTCTTCAACAACGCGACAAGGAATTTGCTTATTTTATTTACGAAAACTGCCCATTGTGACTTCATGAACGCGTCCGCTATAGGCGACGCGATTCTAATGTCAGTTTTGGCAGGATTTTTATAAATAAAATATGGAAATGTCTTATCACGTCATTCCGTGCCGACGCGTTTCAAATCAGAGACGCGTCGGACCGTGCTGACGCGATTAGGCCCTAGGCCTCAAAAGTCGTCGCACTCGAGCGACCATACCTCGAATCCCGAGGAAATCTCTGAATTGCATCCGTCAGTGCCGACGCGATTAGGTCCTAGGCCTGTACCCTACACCCCCGGAAGTCGTCGCATTTATGAACCCACGTGCCAAAATGAAGTCGCAGTAGGGTAGGTCGACGCGTTTCAAGAACATAGCGGCCATCCCCGACGCGACTATGCGGCGCTTTTAGAATCGCGGCGTGCTATCCCGATGTGATTCTGAAGGTGGTTACAGGCCATAATCATCGTGCTATTGTCAAATCAGATTGACTTGTAAATCGTGGCGTCTGACCCAGACGCGACTCAGTCTGAAAGTAGCATCTGTTGTACCCGACGCAGTTTGAATCTATGTTGCCTATAAATAGACACCTGAGGGTCATTTATAAGGGGGGTTCCACTCAGAGCGGCGAAGCCCTTCCGGATTCCCATCTCGACTCCCGGCCCACGGGGGGGGGGGGTCCACTCAGAGCGGTGAAGCCTTGCCAAATTCTCGTCTTGACTCCCAGCCCATGGGGGGCTCCACTCAGAGCGGCGAAGCCCTGCTTGTAACACCCCGAAAATTCGGTAATTGGAAAATTAGAAATAAATCGAAAACGATAAATTCAATATTTGTGCAATAGCAAAAAATACACGTGTCATTACCATACATACAAAAAGTCATTAGAAAATTTCATAAAAACCATAGTTCAACTCTAAATAATACTCCCTAATGACCTACAGAGAAATTCATGCAAAGGAAAATCAGATGGTCCAAGTTTAGGGCGTTTTACGACTGAGTGTCGTAATCAGGGAATAAGTCGGGAAATCATTATCACACATACCTAGAGGAGCCAGAAAATTAAATAAAAATCATAGATGGACTTCAAATAATATCCTCTAATGACCAATCAAGAAATTCGGGTCAATAAAATTCATTTGGGGTATGTTTAAGAGTTATTGTGACTTATTGTCGTAATTAGGAAATAAGTTGGACAACCCATTATCAGGTGTATAAAATGAGATCATAAACTAAATGAGAAATTTATGGTGGACTCCAAACAATATGTGGGGATAGTCCATAAAATAAATTGGACCAATGGACAACTTATGACCCATGAACAAATTCAAGTATGAAAATAGTAAATAAATAACTTCCGTATTATCGAAATAATAGAACTTACGTACCACTATCGTACGTGAGAAAACACATCGAAAAATTCCATAAAAATTATAAACCAACCCTAAATATTATCCCTAAGCGTTCCACGAAGGAATTCGTGCAACGGAAAATCTGATTGGCCAAGTATATGTCACATGTGACCAAGTTACCCGAATTAGGAAACTAAGTCGGAAAATTGTTAACACGGAAAAATAACCCAACCATAAATTAAATAAACGTGTTGGAGAGACTTACAACATCATGAATTAATAACCCATTAACAATATTGGACCAATGGAGCACATTTGGCCCAAGGATAAAAATTGGGACAAGAAAATACCCAGAAATTCGTGTATGTAATTATGTAATAATTAGGGAGGGCAAATTAGGGTTAAAATTAGGGTGATTAGTCATGTAAGATAAGCCAAAACCGGACCCAACCCTAATTGGTGGTTTCCTAAACCTTTGCTACCTCCTTTTGGGTGAGAGAATCCCAGATTTTTTGGAAAGTAGGAAACAGAATCCGTAGCCCCTTTCCTAGTCCCGTTAGGACTTGTAAATACATCCTAAAACTATAAGAACTCCTCACAAAATGTTTAGGGAAGGGTTAGCAACAAGTTGGGGTCGTGAGCAGCAAGTTTGGAGCGCTGGGGAAGAGGAGGACGGCTGGGGAAAACGTGCTCTTCTCCAACCTCGCTCTGCATCAACCCAGAAATCTGCAGAGTTATTAGCATTCAAAGGTAGGTGTTCTCGGGCCAAGATTAAAGAAAACCAACACCATCATGTAGATCTTCGAGTCTAGGTTCATTTTCACTTGATTTGACTAATTTTCATGGAGTATACATTGCATATTCGTAGTTGTCCCTAAGTCGCGCACAATTAGGGCTTTTTCCCGTTCTTCTTATTATGCACGCAATTTGATACCGCATTAGACTAAACTTCCTTCATGAAATTTCTTCTACTTGTAGTCACGATCATCTTTTATGTTGGATGTTTTGTCCAAAAGTCTATCGTTAGAGAGTTATAAGCGTAGTAAGAGAGTTACTGCATGATACTGTGATTTTGGGTTGCACTTAGCTTTATGTTCTTCATATATTTCTCAGGATTCAAGACAGAATTAGATCAAATACCCAACATAAAAGTTCTCCTCCTAGTTGTCCTCGTCATATTTCATGTTGAACGTTTTGTCTAAATATCATTCATTAGAGAGTTGAAGGCGGGGTAAGTACATCACTGCATGAGATGTGTTTTCGGGTTACACTTGACCTATATGTTTTTCTGGGAAGGACTCTAGTGTCGACACTACTTGATCTAGTGTCGACACACTGTCCTAAATTGGCCCAAAAGGTGTTCTGGGAAGGCCTCTAGTGTCGACACTACTTGATCTAGGGTCGACACACTGTCTCATACTGGCACAACAGGTTCACTGGGAGGGTCTCTAGTGTCGACACTACTTGATCTAGTGTCGACACCCTGTACAGACCTGTTGACTGGGTTTTCTAGGAACTGGGTCTAGTGTCGACACTACTTGACCAGTTCTGCATTATTTTTTCTTGTGTTTGAAGCATTGTGTCGACACCAATAAGGGGTGTGTCGACACTACCCTTGTAAAAAATTACATATCTTGGGTCTGATCGTTACATGATGTCTACTAGCATGTGCATGATGTCATATAGTATGCATGGACCTAAAAGAAATCAATCCATTAAAAATGGTAATGATACGAATATGATTCTAATGTGTAATTGTGATTGTCCTTATGTTCATTGGATTATCTTGTGATCTTCCCTATTGTCAATTGATATGATAAGAATATGATGTGAATATGGGGATGAATACATGTTAGTATGGACTTGTTAGTGAAGTTAATATCATGATTTGCATATGCGTTTCAATAGTTACATGTTTTGCGGTGTTCAATTAATTAATTGTCCATATGCATACATGCTAGGAAAGATCCGTGACTCGTCACTTACACATTTGCACGAATAGGCACACCCCCGTGGGGAATTGGGAGCTCTCTGCCGGTTATTCTGAATTGGTAGACTAGCGACCTTTTCCTTAAGACCTCCGTAAGTCCCCGCTCTCTATGGATTTCCACATAGAGGCCGAGTTGGTTGTACCATGAAGTACCCTGGAGATAGAAAGCACATGTTCTGCATACGATCTGTCTTTAGAAACATCCTCATGTCAAGACATTAACGAATTATGAAACATAAGATACGTCGTTATACTGCCCTTTTGTTCTCTTGAGCTAATTGTCATACCTTGACTCTATGAATGATCGTGTTCCTTTTACTACAAGCTTGTCATTGAAACTCTGTGGCCATAATATGAATATGTTTGTTCGGCACAATGGGACTTCGGTCCATTTGACCAATGCATGTGCAATAGGGGCCCTGTCTGGTCCTGGGGAGGAGCGCCCCAACGTACTTATTAACCGCGGGAGTATGGACTTGTGGTGCGTGGCATGGCACTGATCCTATATGCAAGAGTTGTGAAAATTGTGCCTTTGTTTGATATGATAAGTTTGATTTGATATGATATGATAAGATTTGATATGATAAGTCTGATCACGTGAATACGTGATATCTGTGAATATGGCCAATCTCTTTTGATATGATTCTACTCTTGAAATATTTGTCCATTGTATATGCAATTCGATATTTGATTTGATATGTCATCTGTTCTATTCCTCTATTCAACTTGTTAGAAAAGCATGCATTGTCATCATATTCATGTGCATATCTACCTATTTAAAATGTTAATCATGTATATTAGTTCCCGCACAATATTGAGATGTAAATCCTACTGAGCTAGTTCGCTCACCCTATCATCCTGCCCTTTTCAGATAGTGATGAGGAACCAGAGGAGTCGGATGGGGCAGGGCAAGAGTGATGATCATCCGCCATATGAGTAGTTGACAGTTTAGGAGTAAATATTTGAGTAGTCTATGTAATAGTGAAACTTTTCTGGAAGTTTTATTTGAATAATGGACCCTTTAGCTGGTTCTTTCTATGCAAGGTTGTAATTAGTTGAATGAAATGGAATAAAGTGTATTTTTCGTGACCATATTATAGTCTCAAATGTGTTCTTTTGTGCAATCGTGACTCTGTGCTATTCAACTGTGATACGTCTATCTATATCGTTCACGTCTCCCGGTATTTATTCTGCTGCTAAATATCGGGGCGTGACACTGTTGGATTCCCATCTCAACTCCCAGCCCACTGGGGGGTCCACTCAGAGCGGCAAAGCCCTGTCGGATTCCCGTCTCGACTCCCGGCCCACGGTGGGTTCCACTCAGAACGGCGAATCCCTGCCGGATTCTCGTCTCACCTCCGGCCCAAGGAGGAGCGCCTACCATTCTACGTCCATCTGCCCAGCCTCTCCTCAAAGTTCGGAGCCAGCGTCCCCTCCGTCATCCTCACGCGAACCGGAGCGAGGTGGGAGCTTCCTCCTCGTCTTCCTTCGTTCGTCCAATCGGCATCGCCGCCACGCCGCCATCATTTGGGGAAGCACCCCCTCCCATGTCTCCCTTTTGTCTTTTCATTTACCTCCTCTGGGCTCCACGTGGCCCTTCTTTACTTTTTTTTACACACACACACACATACATGCATACACACACACACCCACATTCTTTAGGGGTTTAAAAGCCATCACACGGTAAGTACACCTCCATGTTATTCATTCATTTCATTTCATTTCATTCTTTTGGATTTGACGCTACACATTATTTGGCTAATCCCCTCTTCCTGTCTTTGTCTTTTTCTTTTTTAGGGTAATCAACCAAGGAAAATGCCCTCTACCACGGCTGGCCGTAGAGGAAGAGGGACCCATGCCCCCCGCGTAATCTCCCCAGCTCCAACAGGTATTCACGATCACCCTTCCATCTGTACCCCTCGCGCGTGCATCTTCATTCGGTACCCTCGCGTACCTAGCGATCACGATCTCTCTCACCCCACATCCCTCTTTGTGGGCCCTTTTCTTCCTTCTTCGGAGTTCTGAAGGGACCTCGGAAAAGAGGAAAGCGGTATCCACAACGAGCAGCTCTACTAAGGATAGGCAAGGTACCTATAACCAGGTTTGATGCCTCAGCCTGCTCCCTGGTAAGAGCCATCACACGACCACGTCCACACCCACGCTGTGGCATCTACTGTTGCTGTGGAAACTGCTGTTGCTGCTGCTAGTATGGCTGAAACTGTTGAGGCTGCTGATGATGCTGAAACTGCTGAGGTTGCAAATGATACTGCCCCTGCTGCTCCTGACGGGGGTGCCTGCTGCTGAGGAGGGAATTGGTACTGCGGTAGCTGCTGTGTGTACTGCACTGGCTGCTGCGGCTGCTGGACTTGCCCCATCAGGCAATCCCTCCTGAAGTGGCCCGGCAAACCACAAGTGCAACAGACTGCCTCCTACCTGCCCTGCTCAACTCCCTACTAGACTGACTACTCTATAAACCTCGACTGGCGCTTCTGCTGCTTGCCCCGACCACCTCCATCAGTGGTCATCTGCTTGAACCTCGAGCGCAAACCAAAACTACCTGAACTGCCTAAGCCTGAAGAAGAAGAAGTCGCACTGCCACGGCCATCTGCAGGATGCTGGTACGGTGAGGACCTCGAGGAAACTCCTCTCTGCTACTGCTGGGGCTGCTAGGTCTCTCTCTCCAACGCTGTGGCCTTAGCCACGGCCTCTCCTAAAGTGGCACACATGTGAGCAGTCACGCCCCACCTCAAATCTAGCCTTAGTCCTGCAATGAACCTCTCTACAAAGGCCTGCTCGCTGCTGGCAACATGAGGAACATGCCTCAACAACCAGAAGAACCTCTGATGGTACTGAGTAACTGTGAGATCGCCCTGCACCAACTCATGGAACTGATCTCGCCTCTCACGTCGAGCGTAGTCAGGGAAATACTCGCCATGAAAGACCCCCAAAAACCTCTGCCAAGTGATCTGATCCAAACACTATCCTGGAAAGTGAGTCTGCCGCTGAACTCTCCACCACTCATGGGCTGGCCCCTTGAGCTGATACACTGTCAGTCTGACCTAGTCCTCCTCGGCGCACTCCATGGTCTCAAACGTGCACTCCAACTCATGCGTCCAACTCTCTACCTTGTCTGGATCATACTCACCGAAGAACATCGGCGGTTGGAGACGCAAGTACCTCTCCAAGAGGGCGGTCCTATCCTCCATGACAACTGTCCTCCTCCGACCAACCTGGGTACTCCCATTACCCGACGCCTGCTGAACTGTTGGCTGCCCCACCTCTGGATCTGCCTGCTGCTCCGGTACTACTGGGGGAGGTACTGGAGATTGACCTCCGACCGCTGCCTGCCCAGGTTTCCACGCTCATTGGTACAGGGTCTTGAAGAATTGCACGGCCAAGGGAAACCAATCCGCATACTGCTGTGGCAGGGGCTGGTACTCCTGCTGCTGCTGCCCACCTACTGCTGCTGCTACCACTGCTCCCTGAGGCTGTGCCATGGACTCCTCTGCTGACACCTCCTCCTAAACCTACCCCTGCGTGGTCATATCCGACTCATCCTGCTACTCTATCAGCTCTCTGGCCTGCCTACGCCTACGTGGAGCCATATCCTGCACGGCACACAACCAGCAAGGTTAAGGATACCAACTCGGGCGGCTAGAAGTGTACTTGTACTACTGTTGGGACTTTTTGTCACAGTTTAAATTCACTACAAGTCCTATTAGACTTCTCGCTCTGATACCAACTGTAACAACCCTGAGAACTTGACCCTCGGCCTAATCCGAGGACCCGATTTTCGCGGTTGCCGCCCATGGATCCAAGGACGTGGAAGGGCTATAACACAAGTCTAACATAATATGTAAAGGAAGTAAACGTCAATTGCTAACTAGAAGGACACACGCGGAAGCAGAAAGAAGAGAGAGACCACTGCGTATCGCTCTAGGTACAGTCCCAACACACAACTAGTACAAGTAAAAGATAGGGGAAGAACAAGTCCCTTAGGGGCATACCATGAGGGTGATGTACAATAGAGAGGGGTAACCACTGCTAGCTACGGGGACGACGACTACCGCCCCGTCTCCTCCGCCCGACACGCGCCCTACCGCTGTTGAGAAGTCTCACCTGGAAAAGGAAGGGATGAGCTTCATACCAGAAGCTCAGTAGGGACTACCAATCTCCTACTGGCTCTAACAGGCAGAAGAATATATAAACAAATTAAATAACAGCAGTTATATCTTCTACCCTACAAAGGAAAGTGCAAAAGCAAAGCTACTAACTAGCAACGGTACGGAGAACACCACAGTCAGAAACTCCATAGAACCTGCACGTCGTGACCACCACACGGTTGGATACACAGATAGGGGGAACCCCGCCTGGACAAGAGACACTAGCTATGAAAAACACTACCACTAGTCAACCAGTCAGGTGCGTCCACTGACGTCTTATCCTCGACCTAAGTCCAAACATCCACGTCTCGTTAGAGTGAGGCAGGAACACAAAGTACACAACAGTAACCGCCGTAGTCTGGCCAGACTACGGTTCTACGTCTGGCCTCTCCAAGTGGTTCTGGGGCTACAATGAGCGAGGCAGTGAGAAGAAGGACTGGCTGGTCTGCACCGGGTAGAACTCCAGCCATCCTCGGTGTCCCAGACCAACCAAGAGAGCTCTGCAAATGACTCGACGCCACTGTCCTAACCACCATTTTCCCCTCAACTTCAGAGTCCGTGACTCGAGTACGCTCGTCGCCCCGAACACTTCCTCTAAGGCGCACGAGAATGGGGGTCCCAGGAAATGGTAAAAACCTCTCTCACGAGACAAGCCCTCAGGTGCCGAGCACTCGGCAAACGACTAGTGTAGGACCGTACTAGGGAACTAGCACTGGTGCCACGGGTACAGTAAGAAGAGGAAACGGAGAAGACTCCACAGAAAATGGAACTCTGCAAGACTTTACTTGTCTCTACTGTAGTCGCGATGCATCGGGCCGTCGCGACCTTGTCGCGATGCCCAGGGTTGTCGTGACACTGTCACGGCGGCCTAAGCCATCGCGACCATGTCGTGACACTCAAGAGCATCGCGATGATGTCGCGGTGGCCTTGCTAGTCGCCACATCATCTCAACCTCTATACGGGTCGCATTCTCAGCTGAGAGGGGTTCCGGGACGATCCTCCTGGAGACCACCCAAAATCCAGTACAATCACATCCACATAGGGGAGGGGAGCATGGGAAACATAAAAGAAAGCTCATAAACCATACAAACCACCCTCAAACCCCACAAAACATGGATGACAATGAATCTATGCTTGATGGAATCCTCACTCAACACAAGCATGATTCTCACACTCCCACAACCCCAAACCATGAGAAACCACGATCTCAAGGGCGAAGGGAGCATGCTAGGGTGAGAGGAGTCGAGGGTCCCTACCTCCAAGAGTAGAGCCAACCCGTTGGGGCCTTCACGTCAGAATGGCCACCTCCTCCTCGCTCCAAGCTCCATGATCATGCCGCCTGCACGAACAGGGCGTCACCTCCCACCATGAACACCTCAAGCACGTCGAGAAACCACCGAAGAGGGGAGAACTCGGAGGAGGAAGAAGAAGGGGAAAGAAAATGCGAGAGGGGGAAATGGGGTGCAGCACTCGGTTTTAAACCGATGGGCCCCAAGACACGATGGGTCGGCCCGGTGTGACAACGAGCATGTCGCGATGGGGCATCGCGACCATGTCCTGACGACCACCCACAGCGCTACACTAAAAGCGGTCAAACCTCTAAGATCGAGAAACAAGAAGACGATGGCTGACCAGGTCGCATCAACGTTGTGCGCACCTGACACCCGACAAGGCCATTCTAACAGACAGGACAGCGGTCAATGTGATGGTCCATGTCGTTCAGGCCCGCTAACCCAATAACGTTCCCGACACGACACCACCTCCCGCGATCAGGCCAAAGCCTCGCAAGGGATATCAACCACATATGTCTGTGAAAACATAAAAGAACAAGCTGAACACATATAAGACTTCCATTTCTCACACATATCCACACGAAATGTACATACTCAGTTTCGTTTATAGTCATTATTTAAGTACAACAGCCCGGAACAAGCCCCCAAGGCTCCACAAGTAAAAACATTACACTGCTGGTGGTGAGGGCCCAACTCCACCACGGTGCTGACCGGAACTCGAGGTGGGACGTGAATCCTCCTGCTCTCCTTCACCTGGAAGAAGAAGGGGTGAGCCTCACGAGTCATTGGCTCAGTAGGGTAACTTCCCCAAAGCTGTGAAGCACAGTTTATATTAAAGATATAAAGCATTTACAAAATTATAAACACCTACATATGGTGCTACAGCTGTAAGTAAATAAACAGCAAACCGCGCACACGTGCACAAGCCACAGAAGGGCATGCCGCACATGAGTCACGAGTATTGGTTCGCGACACCAGCCACTGACTCAGACAAACAACACAAGTACACCTCTCAGTCTCGCAGCCATGTACGAAAGGTCCAGCTGTCGCTCCACCTCAGCAAGCAAAGAACGTGGAGACAACCAACACCACACCTGCGGACTACACTGCCGCAGGCCCAAGCCTGACACCTTTAGGGACTCCGACCGAGAACCCTAAAGTGAGGCACTGGAAATTGGGCTAGCTGGAGACCAGTACGTCTACCAGTGTCTGTCTCCCAACCAAGAGTGCGCTACAAACGGCTGCACACCAACAAACATGAGCTGATGTCCCTTGTCGTATTTCCCTCATCCAGACGTACAACTCAAACTCAGGAGAGAAGGTGTCCAAGAAGATGACACAATCCCTGACGGTACTCCCGCACCGGGACAAGCCCTAAGCACCCGGTGCTAGGGTAACCGACTGGAGAGGCAACCATGGAAGGCGTAATACCCAACTTGCTATGCACATATTTCTACGTGAAACACCTCGTTACCGATCACAACATGGGCCAACATGACCCACACAGATCCTACATTGTCTTGGTAACACAACCCAAGCAACGTGGGACAGAAACTGGACAGACTGGTCGGGAACTCCTAGAGCTCGGGTGGCCACTTTCTAAAATGCGTCCGAGACAGAGGACGTCTTCATGCAACTAAAACGCGTCGAACTTACCTAACGCTTTTAGGGTTGAATCGCATCGACCATGGCCGACGCGTTCACATGAAACGTGGCGGCTGTGTCGGACGCCTTTCAACCAACAGGTCCACCACCTAATGTCCCATTCAGGGAACACACACCACCCTACCCCATGAACATGTAAAGCAGGAATTAACATTGTAAATGCATTCCTACTCATGCTCTCTATCATGCATAGGTAATTCCCCAAAGGAAACCATCATTCATATCATGCACACACCATACAACAGGAAACAGGATAGAAACTAGGGTAGAATTTCCCTACCGGTGTATGAAACATAATTCCAACAATAACCCAGCGTTCTCTGCGCTCTAAAGCTCGTCCTCGCGCCAGAAATATGCCGAGCAAACTCCAAATACACCGAAATCGCCCAGAATTCCCTTTAGAACGCCAAAGCTTCTCCCCTAGCTGAGCAGTGCAAATGCACTATTCAGCCAGGGCCAGGAGCCCAAAATACACTCAAGTCCAAATCGCATCGGGTCTTCACACCGCGTTTAGAAACATGTCCGACCTTCCTGTCGCATTTAAAAGCCGACGTCCCTGCATGCGCCACGCGGCGCGCATACAGCAACGCTCACGTAAAAGCGGTGCTAAAACGTGTCAATGATACTGGACCGGACCCTATTCAAATCGTGTCGGCCTCGGTGGACGCGTTCACTAAAGAGAATCATGTCCTCTGTATCGGACGCGTTCTCAGTGAACCCGCCAGAGCCTGCTTTGGGCTAGAATGCCCAAGCCCTCAGCCTATCCACCTGACCAAGAAAACCTGTGAAAATACATATATACCTTCTTTCCATGGTCCTACAATGGCCACACATTGGCCTCCAAACCCGGTAAACCTCGATCCGAACACACTGTCTTCTTCTAACAATTTATGCTTCACACCTGCTTCACTTGGAACATATAACCTATGTCTGAACCAGACTATACAATCATCATCTATGACATCTTCCATTTTGACAATATTCGCCAAATTCTCATCTACCTTTTGTGCCTCTATGACCTGCCAATACAAAGATGGATCTATGGTGCTACTAGCTAACATAGCTCTCAGCTCTTCTCTGGCTACTTAGAACAATCAAAGAATTTTCTGCCACATTTTCATATAGCTTCCACTCTCTCATCATCATATGACTCATAACTGCTTTCTTGCTTAAGGCATCCGCCACCACATTTGCTTTATCAGGATGATAGGCCAAGCTGAAATCATAATCCTTAAGATATTCCATCCACCTATGCTGCCTCAAGTTTAAATCTTTTTGCGAGAAGATATACTTCAAGCTTTTGTTATCTGTGAATATCTCAAACCGCTCCCCATATAAATAATGCCGCCAAATCTTTAATGTGTACACAACCGCTGCCAACTCTAAATCGTGTGTGGGGTAATTCTCTTCATGTCTCTTTAATTGCCTAGATGCATATGCCACCACCTTTCCATGTTGCATAAGCACTGCCCCAAGTCCTCTCTTGGATGCATCTGCATAGATCACAAAACCACCTCGGCCTGATGGTAACACTAAAATTGGGGCTGAAGTGAGCCGCTTCTTTAACTCCATGAAACTACGCTTGCAATCGGATGACCATGCAAATGGTACCCCTTTCCTGGTAAGCCTTGTCATTGGTGCTGCAATTTTGGAGAAGTCTTGGATAAACCGCATGTAATACCCTGCCATGCCAAGAAAGCTCCGTTTTTCTGGCACCGTCCTTGGCTCTTCCCATTTCATAACCGCTTCCACCTTTGCTAGATCCACTGCAACACCCTTTCCTGAAATAACATGCCCCAAAAACTGTATTTCTTTCAACCAAAATTCACACTTACTGAATTTTGCATAAAGCTGGTGCTCCCTCAATGTCTGCAATGTGACCCTCAAGTGAGCTGCATGATCTTCTTCTGAGGCTGAATATACTAAAATATCATCTATAAATACCACAATGGATCGATCCAAATATGGATGGAAGATTCTATTCATCAAATTCATAAATGTCGCCAGTGCATTGGTTAGCCCAAATGGCATAACCACAAACTCATAATGCCTATACCTTGTTCTAAATGCCTTCTTGTCAATGTCTTCCTCCCGGATTCTCAATTGATGGTATCCCGATCTCAAATCTATCTTGGAGAACACCCTTGCTTATTGCAATTGATCAAACAAATCATCTATACGCGGAAGTGGATACCTGTTCTTTATAGTGACCTGATTCAGCTGGTGACAATCAATACACATCCTCATACTGCCATCTTTCTTTCTTACAAATAAAATCGGTGCTCCCCACGGTGAGTGGCTTGGCCGAATAAAACCCTTCTCAAGTAGCTCTTGCAATTGCTTCTTCAATTCTTTCAACTCTGCAGGTGTCAACTTGTATGGTGCCTTGGAAATAGGCATACTGCCCGGTTGCAACTCAACGATAAAGTCTACCTCCCTGTGCGGTGCCAAACCTGAAAGTTCATCCGAAAACACATCTGCAAATTCATTAACAACTGGTACCCTGTCCACTGACTTACCTGCCTCAACCAGACTAACAGATGCCAGATAGGCTACACACCCTGCACTAATCAATTTCCTAGCCTTAAGGGCAGAAATGATAAACTTAGGGGTATAGAATGGCATACCTTAAAATTCAAACATATCCCCTCCTGAATAGCTGAACCTCACTCTCTTCTTTCTACAATCAACAACTGCCCCATATGCTTTCAACCAATCCATGCCCAAAATCATATCATACTCTTTCAACTGTAGTGCATATAACCTAGCCGGTAGCTGATTACCTTGTACCATAATGGGAACTTCATCCAAATAACACGTGGTAAGCATGAAATCCCCAGATGGTACCTCTACTACAAGTTCACACTGCCTTTCCTCACATGGATGTACCATACTATTAAGAAAATTTTTAGAAATAAAGGAATGAGATGCACCTGGATCAATTAGTGTTCTAGCTGAAAATTCAAAGAGTGGTACAATACCTTCAATAAAATTTGATGCTTCCGCTTGAGCCCTCATAATTGCCATTACTCATCCTCATCCTCCTCCCCTCTGGTAAGGTGTGCCTCTACCTCGCTCGGCTATAGGCTGCTGCTGCTGCTGCTGCTGTGCTCCTCTACCATAGCTTTCTCTCCTTGGATATGAACAATTTCTTGCCATGTGCCCCAGCTGATTGCAATTGTAACATCGGAATTCTGCAGGCTGCCTCGCTGTGCTTTGTTGGGATTCTTCTACCTCCGGCTTGTAGCCTCACCCTTGCTGAAATCCTTGCTGTTTGCTACCTCCCCGGCCTTTGAATACCTTCTTTAACTTGTTACCCCACCTACTGAAACTTGATGAAGAAGCTCCTCCCGAAGGCGCCTTGCCTTTGCTAACACCTGCCGATTATTGTGGAAATCAGAAGCTACCACCACCACTTGATCCCGAACCGCTAGACTGCCTTACTTGCACTGTTCTTTCAAGTATTGCTGCTCTTTGGGCTGCCTCTTCCACTGTACCACACATCAATGGAATCACTGCATCTTGTAACTCCGGTCTCAACCCCCATATGAAGTACTCAACCATCATTGTATTGTTGGTTACTACATACGGTGCATATCGGCTCAACGCCATAAACCTCATTTGGTACTCCAACACTGACAGGTTTCCTTGCTGAAGTGTTCTAAATTGCTCCCTCTTGGCTTGCTGAATTTGTACCGGAAAGAAGGTGTTGTTGAATACCTCAAGAAACTCAGCCCATGTGATTGTGTCTTCCGCTCTTCCCGTGAACACAGTTTGCATCTTAAGCCTTCACCATTCCTGTGAAAATGCTCTCAACTGATAGGTAGCCAAGATCACTCTATCTGCTGGAGGGCATCTCATTGTAACAAATACCCGCTCACTCTCATGTATCCAATGTTCCGCCGTGTCTGGATTCGGACTTCCTGAATATGTGGGTGGCTGCAAACGCAGGAACCACTCCACTAACATTGTGGAGTCTTCCACAGTGGCTGGCCTCACTGGTACCACGAGAAGTAAAGGTACTATAGGAGGTACCTCTACTCTGAAAGGTGGTACTAGCGGTGTCGGTACTCTCTCCTCCGCCACGGGTGGTACTACTGCGACTGGCTGAACTGGCGGCGGTTGATCCAACCGTGTCCGAATCTGAGTGATGTTGTCCCACAACCTTTTTATCATTTGCTGTGTGGTATCTCCTATCCCATCATCATCGTCATCACCTCCTCCTCCCCAATCTCTCATATCAGCATAAACCTGCACATGCAACATTCCATCCACACAACATGCAAATATGTATCATCATAAAAACAAGGCCAACTACCAGCAGAAGACTATAGTAAAGAACACACTATGTACATTTCTCGTTCCTTCATATTTACATGGACCTTGCTCTGATACCAACTGTGACGGTCCATGTCGTTCAGGCCTGCTAACCCAATAACGTGCCCGACACGACACCGCCTCCTGCGATCGGGCCGAAGCCTCGCAAGGGATATCAACCACATATGTCCGTGAAAATATAAAAGAACAAGATGAACACATATAAGACTTCCATTTCTCATACATATCCACATGAAATGTACATACTTAGTTCCGTTTATAGTCATTATTTAAGTACAACAGCCCGGACAAGCCCCCAAGGCTCCACAAGTAAAAACATTACTCTACTGGTGGTGAGGGTCCGACTCCACCACGGTGCTGACCAGAACTCGAGGAGGGACGTGAATCCTCCTGCTCTCCTTCACCTGGAAGAAGAAGGGGTGAGCCTCACTAGTCATTGGCTCAGTAGGGTAACTTCCTCAAAGCCGTGAAACACAGTTTATATTAAAGCTATAAAGCATTTACAAAATTATAAACACCTACATATGGTGCTACAGCTGTAAGTAAATAAATGGCAAACCGCGCACACGTGCACAAGCCACAGAAGGGCACACCGCACACGAGTCACGAGTACTGGTTCGCGACACCAGCCACTGACTCGGACAAACAACACAAGTACACCTCTCAGTCTCGCAGCCACAAAAGAAAGGTCCCGCTGCCGCTCCACCTCAGCAAGCAAAGAACGTGGAGACAACCAACAACACACCTGTGGACTACACTGCCGCAGGCCCAAGCCTAACACCTTTAGGGACTCCGACCGAGAACCCTAAAGTGAGGCACTGGAAATTGGGCTAGCTGGGGACCATTACGTCTACCAGTGTCCGTCCCCCAACCAAGAGTGCGCTACAAACGGCTGCACACCAACAAACATGAGTCGATGTCCCTTGGGTATTTCCCTCAGCCGGACGTACAACTCAAACTCAGGAGAGAAGGTGTCCAGGAAGACGACACAAACCCTGACGGTACTCCCGCACCGGGACAAGCCCTAAGCACCCGGTGCTAGGGTAACCGACTGGAGAGGCAACCATGGAAGGCGTAATACCCAACTTGCTATGCACACATTTCTACGTGAAACACCTCGTTACCGATCACAACATGGGCCAACATGACCCACACAGATCCTACATTGCCTTGGTAACACAGCCCAAGCAACGTGGGACAAAAACCAGACAGACTGGTCGGGAACTCCCAGAGCTCGGGTGGCCACCTTCTAAAACGCGTCCATGACAGAGGACGTCTTCATGCAACTAAAACGTGTCGAACTTACCTGACGCTTTTAGGGTTGAATCGCGTCGACCATGGCCGACGCGTTCACATGAAACGTGGCGGCTGTGTCGGACGCCTTTCAACCAACAGGTCCACCACCTGATGTCCCATTCAGGGAACACACACCACCCTACCCCATGAACATGTAAAGTAGGAATTAACGTTGTAAATGCATTCCTACTCATGGTCTCTATCATGCATAGGTAATTCCCCAAAGGAAACCATCATTCATATCATGCACACACCATACAACAGGAAGCAGGACAGAAACCAGGGTAGAATTCCCCTACTGGTGTATGAAATGTAATTCCAACGATAACCCAGCATTCTCCACGCTCTGCAGCTCATCCTCGCGCCGTAAATACGCCGAGCAAACTCCAAATACACCGAAATCGCCCAGAATTCCCTTTAGAACACCGAAGCTTCTCCCCCAGCTGAGCAGTGCGAATGCACTGTTCCGCCAGGGCCAGGAGCCCAAAATACACCCAAGTCCAAATCGCGTCGGGTCTTCACGCCGCGTTTAGAAACGCGTCCAACCTCCCCACCACATTTAAAAGCCGATGTCCCTGCATGCGCCACGCGGCGCGCATGCAACGACGCTCACGTAAAAGCGGTGCTAAAACGTGTCGACGATACTGGACGTGACCCTATTCAAATCGCGTTTGTAACGCCCCAGAAATTTAAAATGTTAAGAAAATAGAAATAATTTTGTTAAAATACCTTAGGGTTGTTATTAAATTGTGATAATTAGATGATAGACTTAATTAGTGGTAATGAACGTTATCTCAGTATCGTACCTCGAAGTGCATGCCTCCACAGGGCGATACCGGAAAACGACAACGAAATAAAAATCCGAGAACATCATAATTTCCAGAAAAATGTGGAGAAATTAAATATATAATTATCTGAATTTTTTGACGTACAGATTTCAAGGATAAGCCGACGCGACCATTTTTCGGGTGATTTTTCACCTAGTGTAAAATAAATTCTAAAAATCAAACTAAAATCACCATAATTTGTAGAGCCATAACATTAGCTTATGGTTGAAATTTTAACACTAACGGACCCCGTTTGAATACATAAAAATGATGATCTTTGGGCCAGCCGAATTAGAGGCTATTTACGGTAATGATTTTATGGGGATTTTTTGTTTGGCTACGTGGGAGGCGTTGAGAAGGCCACAACGCTTGAGTAGAAGCTTCTATGCTTATGCCTTAGGTGTAAGCACTGGAAGGCTTTCATGGGAAACGTGTTGCCCATGGAAACCAAATGGTTTCTATGGTAACACCTGGGCGGCCAACGTGCCGTTGTGCATGGAGGGTATGCTGGGTTATAAAAACCCTTCACCAGGCAACATCCAGCCTTTCTCTCTTTCACCTCTGCTGCGTTTGGCTGTTTTGCTGAGGTGTATTGCTGCTACCGTTGCACTTGCTAACATCCTGTTTGGATGATGTTCCTTGCTGCTGGGACGTGAGGAAGCTGCTGCTGCTGTATGGGTTGTTGCTTCCATCACTTGTGCTAAAGGTGTCACAAGTAGCAGCTGTAGGAGTATAGTGTTTGCACTCTTGGCGTTAACATCCTTCTTACAGTTGAGAAATCATCAAAGAAAAGACTTCACCTTCTCAAATCAGGTAGAATTCTCTTCCTTTTCCCACTCTTGCTTGTGTGGTTGTTGAAGCTACATTGTTCTTGTGCTTTTGCTGTCGGGAAGAAGCTATAATTGCTACTTGTCATGTTGTTGTGCAACTGAGTCTACAAAGAATCCTTGTTCCTCAAGCACAGAGTGCATCTGTGAAGACTACTCCGTGCAAAATTTCCTTATTTCCCTATGTTTGGTGGATTTCTTTACTAGAGAAGAACTCTCACTACTTAGAAAGGTAGGATTCAATCTTTGATTACTATCTTCTATTTTCCCTTCCTTCCTTCCTCAATCTTACTCACTTGATTTGCTGTGAAACCTCTTGTGTAGGCGTTCCAACCCTCAAACTGTTGCTTTAACTCTGTAAACACTCTTGGAAGTGTGTGTGTTCATCCTGTGGAACTTCTTGTTGAGTACATAATTGTTGTCATAAGAGTGTTCTCTCGGTATCATGTTGTGCTAAGTCTTAAGCTAATCATGTGCAGGATCCATTCCATCACTATCCCTTCTTGTGCCTTTCTCTTGAATTCCATGGTAGGAATTAAGCTTCTCACTATGTTTAAGTAGTGTTCAATTTAGAGAAGCTACATATTGATTCTTATCTTAATCCTTTTAAGTTCTCCTGATTACCTCTCCTTGATTCATTGGCTAATGGCATGTGGTACCTTAAGCATGCTATTCTTCCAATCTGAAAACTTAGATTATTGCCAAATCTGAGAAGTCATGTTATTGATCATGATATTTTCAAAGTTTAGAAAGTATGTCCATGTTAGGAACTAAACATTCCATCATGCTTTAGTTAATCCCCAAGTCATAGGTAGCTATAAATTATTTCCTTTGTTCAAGTTGTCTGAACCTAAAATCATGTTGATTTCACTATGTAGAGTAGACTGAACCATAAGGGTTCCTTCTCCTTAGTGAAATTGATTCTTTGAGAGATCATGGAAGTCTCAAGTAAGTGTACTTGATGTATGATCAATGAGAAAAGTGTTTTCCATTAAATTCCCCTTGAGTTCAACTTCTTGTTAATCATTCATGTGGTTTATATTCCATGATTTTTCCCTCATCTGTTGGTCATGTTACATTGATTTGTAAACCTGAAATCATACTTGTTCAAAGTCCTAATCATGTTAGGAATGTTATGAGAGTTGTATAGAACCATTTAGAGTTGATTCGGATGACCTTCTGAGAGTTTACACAGGACCTGTCGACAGGCGAACCTCTTGCTGTCGACAGGAACCTATTTTCCAGAACCCTGAAATCATCCCTGTATGCAGCTGTCGACAGGCCCAAAGCTTGCTGTCGACAGATGCATACAGAACTGAAAATCCAGTTCTGGAAACCAGCCCCTGTCGACAGCAAGTTTTTGCCTGTCGACAGGTGCTGACAGTGTCATGTTTCCAGCCATGTTTTGACTTATTCCTTGGTGCAAATCTTATCCTATTGTTCCAACTAATAGTCCACCTAAGTTTTGTGATTTCTACCACCTAAACACTATTAATTAAAACCAGTCATGTTACCTTCCTTTTCATCATGAATCATTCCTTCAAAGTTCCGAACAAAATCATCCTTGTGAGATCATCAATTTCTGAAATTATTGAAGGAACAAAGTTTCTTAATTCTTGTGTATGAACCTTGAGTGAATCCGTGTGTGTCCTTGATTCATTATAAGAAAAATTGTGTTATGATGACGAGTTGCGAGTCTTTGGACTCATTTAAGTAATATGCCTGGCAAATAAAGGGCTGGTTCAGTCCTGGGGGGGAGCGCACGAATTCTTCAGTGGCCGCGCGGGGGCGATGAGGACAGTGGATGTAACGTCGCGCGTTTTCCGGATCCCCGTGGATTCAGGTTTAGCGGGTTTGGTGGCCAATGTGAGGCCCATTAGTGTTGTGTGTTTCTTATTAGATCCTTACCGGGTTTGGTTTGGGTCCGTGTTGGTGTTCAGCTTGCTGGACACCAGCAGTGTGTTGGCGTCCATCGATGAGGACGTTGACTGTTGAACTTGGCGTCAAGCTTTGTGGACGTCTAGTTGTGGCGGTCTGGTTAAACGGCCCAAGGGTTAACGTTAACCTGACATGCCTGTGTTTTTATGGCAGACCCAAGCCCTGTTCTTTCTCCTCCTTCTCCCTTCCTTTTCCCCCACCTTCACCCTTGAGCTTCTTCGCGAGTTCTGGCGGTCGGCGGGAGCTCATGGGAAGGCCGTGGTGCGCGTGGTAGCGGCAGATCGGGCGGGGAATGGCGGATTGGAGCGCGGTGTTCGTGGGACGTTTCTCGGGTTTCGGCGTGATTCGAGGTTCTTCGGAAGTTTAATTGCGTTTCTGAGGTAGGGGACGAACTCAGTTAGCTCGACAGAAACATTAAAACACGACTTAATCACTTGAACCAGCATTTTTATTGTATTTTAGGATTAAGTTGCACCATGTGGGGTTAATGGGTGGTTTGAGCAATTTAATGTATGAAGCATGTTGTGTTGGGTTGTTTTGGGTTCATGCATGTTTAAAGAACCGTTTCAGTACATTTTCTTGTAATTTTAACGGTTGGAAAACATGTAGAGCCGGATTAGGGTTTCTGCAGGGTTTAAGGCCGGAGAACTTGGCGTCAAGATCTCTTGTCGCCAAGCTCACCAGCCGGGATATAGACGGCTAGATCGCTTGCCGTTTACTTCCTTCAAGCGGCAGTCGATGTTGCCGCCAACTTGTGCATGTATCCATGCAATGTCGTTTACGTAGCTTTTCTGGTTATGAATACTACGTGTTTGTGTGTGCATGGCGATGACCGGTGTGAGCCAGTGCACTTGTTATGCTCTTGGAGCATACTGCTCATGTAATGGGCATGTTTTATGTGAATAAGATATGATGTACGTAGTGGTTTAATTATGTGTGTTTGTTGTCCATGTGTTGGACATGTGGTTTACGTGACTGACGTGTGGTACACTAACCAGAGTGTATTATACACGTGTTGTCTTCGAAGTTTGGATGCCATGTATATAATTTGTGTGTTCATGGCACATCGTATGTTATTATGTTTATTATATGTTAATTATTGTGGTGTTGTGGCGATGAGGTTCATGTATGAACCTAGCCCTGATTCATTAGAATCTTTTATAGATTATCCTAGATGGATAATTAGTAAAATATAAATGTGAATATCGTGATTGTGTTTAATGTGACCTCCATTGTCACAAGATGATTATTGATAGGTCAAATATGATTGGCTATCGTGATTTATATATGTGTTAGTGTGAGTTAGCTTGTAGGTCACCGTGTGACCAATGACAAACTGCGGCATTATTTTTAATATGGTTAGTAAGTGTAGTTGTGCAAGTTGGCTTGTCTTAGTCACAAGCCATCTTTAATGGTGATTTGTGTACCGTGATCAATAACAGAAAGTGTTTGTGTGAGTATCGTGGTTTGTGCTAGCCGAGTGTGGTGGTCCGGCGCCTATTCCGGAATGCCTCTCTAGTCGGGTACCCCAGGTTCTTTGTGAGCCAGGCACGTGTGTTTGCTGTGCTCGGGGTTTTGTCCCGGTACTTGTGTTGTACCGTTGAGGTCTGTGTCGTCTTCCTGGACACCCTCACTCCTGTGCTTGAGTTGTACGTCCGGTTGAGGGAAAGACAACAGTAGGGCAGCGGCTTGTGTGTGGGTGTGTAGTCGCTTGTAGCGCGCTCGTAGTTGGGGGTACGGACACCAGTAGTCGACACTGGTCCCCAGCTAGTCCTGTTTTCCAGTGCCTCACTTTAGAGTGCTCCGGCCAGAGACTCTAGAGGTGCCAGGCATGGGCCTGTAGCTGTGTGTCTGCAGGTGTGGTGTTGGTTGGTCTCCACAGTTGTTTGACTTGTTTTCGTGGAGCGGCAGTTGGACCTTTCGTCCGTGACTGCGAGGCTGAGAGGTTGTTCTTGTGTTGTGTTGTCCGGGTTGGATACTGGCCTGATCAGCCAGTAGTCCGTTCCCGTGTGGTGGCGTCGTTCTTTCTGACTCGTGCTTAGTTAGCTCCAGTTGTGGTTGTGGTGGCGTTGTTCCCTTCCAACTCGTGCTTTGCCACTGGCTGTAGTTCGTGAGTTTGTGACTCGTGTCGAGGTTTGACCAGTTCGAGGTGTGCCCTGGTGTTGGCACAGTTGTGGCTGAGTTATGGTTTGTATGACTCGTCGATTAAGGTTTCACCTGTAATGTTGTGTCTAAGTGAAGGCACAATATAATTATGGTTCAGTGTGGTGTTTATCACCTACTTGTACCCATGTTTGGGTATTTTGTGTTGTGGTACCTCAGAGTAGCAAGTACCTATATCCTTCGAGGGTTACCTTGTAGTTTTGTGGTGATACATTGTGTACCAACCTTTCCGGGTACTTGTGTGTTGTGGGGGTCTCGTGGTTTGACCTGCCACTTGTTGTATTCTAATTGCTTTAAGTAGATCTTTGTTTATAAGGTTATTGTGGATTGGTTTGTGATTATTAATTATATTACCTTTGTGGGTAATTTGCCGATGAGGCTTGTGGCTTAGGCATATTGTGGTTTAGTAGAGCTGTGCTCCGTGGAGGCTGTGTAAGACCTTCCACTTGTTGAGTTTTACTCTTCTTGAGCATGATTCCAACTATAGTTTTAGTATGTTATGGATTGGCTTTGTGGTAGCTAGTCCTATTGCTTTGTGTGTAGTTTCCGACGTAGTGAGGTTTGGAGTATAAAGGACCAGCTCTTTGTCAGCAGTCATGTTACTCAAGTGTTTAAGGTTTGCCTGTGAAGCTTGCAGCTTAGGCAAAGACTTGCCAGTGTGGCTTATAGTCTAGACAACTACTTATTATATCAGTGTGCCAATGAGACTATGGTTTAGTCACTTTAGTAGTTGGACTGACTAATGGTATTATGTTAGTCCTGTAGTCCTACTTTCCTTCTGAGGACTTTGTGTTTATAATCATGATTATGTTTAATCGTTATTTATTGTCATGATGTGAGCATGAAATGGTTTGGCTATTGGTGTTGCCAGTGAGACCCATTGGGGTTGAGGAGTATTGTGCTTTCGGTGTTGTTTTTGGGTAGCCCCTACTGAGCTAGTGACTTGTTGAGGCTCACTCCCCTACAGTTCTTTTCAGGGCTTGCCGTGTGTTTGGCTTGCAGCAGTGTTGTGACAGACTTGTACCACCAGCAGTTGTGTAGTAGTTAGTGTTGTGTGAGCTTTTGCTCCCTCGGGGTATGCCCCAGGTAGTTGTACTCTTTTTAATTGGACATGTATTAATGTAATGGGACAGTTGTACAAATTTGTGAACAGATATGAGCACATGTACTTTCTTGTGTCTTATATTCTTGTGGTTTGTCTTTTATACTCTTACTGGACATGTGTGTGAGATATCCCTTGCGACACTTCGGTGCGTTCGCGGGAGGCGGATCTGGATATGGAGCCTAATTGGGCATAAATACCCCGGTCCGTTACAGTGGATGTTGGCATGCATCATTAAGTGGTTTGATTAGTCATCATAATACACATGTGTGTGTGAATAAGTGCTTGATTCTAAACTTAAGTGACATCCTGAGTTATTGATCATGCTCCTATATTACCTTGGTTCTTCATGTGTTATTGAATTGACTCATTCGTTCATAGCTTTGAACACCCATTGTTAATAATGTTCATGTTCTTATCTTGAGATCATACCTGTGAATCCTTCTTAATTCAGGAATTGAATTCTACTGGGCTAGTTAGCTCACCAAATCCTACTATTTCAGGTACATATAATTCTAGAAGGCGGAAACTTCGGGATTTGTGTGTGGAGAGACCAACCATGGCGTCATTTTATTTTTGAGATTGTAATCAGGAACCATGTAACACCTATTGAAGGGTGAATAATATTATATTTAGTGAAGCCTCGGAGCAATTTATTGTTCAATTAGTTTAATTGTACTCTTGATTTCTCATTCGTTCACGTTCCGACATTTATGGGCATATTAAATGTCGGGACGTGACAGCGTTGGCCTCAGTGGACGCGTTCACTAAAGAGAATCGCGCCCTCTGTATCGGACGTGTTCTCAGTGAACCTGCTAGAGCCTGCTTTGGGCTGGAATGCCCAAGCCCTCAGCCTATCCACCTGACCAAGAAAACCTGTGAAAATACATATAGACCTCATTTCCATGGTCCTACAATGGCCACACACTGGCCTCCAAACCCAGTAAACCTCGATCCGAATGCACCGGATATTACAGTCAAGTCGGTCAGAAAAGCAGTCGCGATGCCACCAGACGTCGCGATAAGAACGTGACGCCCACCCCCATCATGACCATGTCGTGACGGCCAGGTGCGTCGCGTCCCAAATCCAGTCATGACGGGCTCCTCTGGCGCATCCATGTCGCGACCAGGGTGCTTGTCGCGACCCTGAGGACGGGGCCAAAGGGCCCAAGAGAGACGGGTCTTACACCAAGCCTGTGAGTTGTTGTCCACCTTTGATCTATGGTCTTCTTCCAGGATGGGCTCAACTAGCCCACATTATCCTGTTCATTCTAGATCCCCTCACGTTGTCACTTCTGGATTGGGCCACCCTTATGTTCAGCCCACCTCATTGCAACCGGCCCATTACCCTCAATCTGGTCCGGACTCTTATTCTCGACTTCGTTTTTATGCTAAAGTTTTCCCTCGCTATCCACAATCCCCCTCGGCTCAGGATTTTCAGTCTGAGTTCGAGTCCATGAAGCGAGAGCTTAGCGACTTGCGGTGGTAATTAAATCTCAAACCCTCCTTTCATGATACACTCCCTGATTTCCATGGTCTCCAGATCCCTCCTCTCTCTCAGCTCCCTATTTATTGCAAATATAGTGGAGCCGGAGACCCTTACATCCATCTAAAGGAGTTCCTCTATGAGTCAGTGTTCTATCAGCATGATCGCCACTTATTGACTTATCTTTTTAGGAAATCATTGGATGGGCCCGCTCTAGAGTGGTTCTATTCACTGCCTCCCAATGAAGTCGAGTATTTTGAAGTCGTCAAGGTCAGATTCATACATCAATACCAAGACTGGGCCAGGCCCGAGTATTCAATGGCCGATTTGGTGACTGAGCAGATGAATCCTGATGAAGAGTTTGCGACTTATGCTAACCGGTGGCGTCAGATATTCACGCGTGTCCAGATGCATATCCCAGAGGAAGAGAAGATCAAGCTCATCATTGCCAATGCAACACTCATGTACCATCACATTTTGGCTATGAACGACATCACATCCATGCAACAATTATACAATCGTGCTCGCTTTATCAAAACCCAACTCATCGACTCCCCCATGACATCCTTGTTTGAGGCCCAACAACCTAGTTGCACATTTCAAGGGCCCACCTATAAGGGAGTCCAAACCCATGCCCAAGTTGATACCATCCACCATCCCACGCCTACCCACTCCACTAACCACTATACACTTCCACCTCCATATAGCCAATTCACTCCACTTCCACAAGACCAACTACCTCACCAATATCACTAAAACCCATCATCTAATACCCATCCATCACAATATCCACTTGGCCCAAAGCAAGCCTACTATCACCTATTGCCTGAAGCCCTTTCAGATGTCTTCATAGCTCTGATGTCTATTAATGCATTGCAGCTCCCTCCAGAAAAGCCAAACTGGGAAGCTACCATAGACCAGTCTGAATATTGCCTATATCATCGCTATCTGGGGCATACAATCACGAATTGCTGTGAATTCCGAGATGTGATCTATGATCTAGAGCACAAGATAGATTGGGCTGAAATGCACAAGCTCATCTTGCATTGTCAATAAAAGAGAAGAGCACAAGGCCAGGGGCAGCAACCCTCTCCATCACAGGTAGTGGAACAACCGTCGAGGCAACCAGCAGAACAGTCAAGACAACAAACACAAGCATCAAGATTGTCATCTCAATTAGCTAAGGATCAGAGGCATTTCTTTACCTACCCACCAAGTGTCCTACCCGCTCCGTCACCACCTCAATAGCCTCCTCCACCAACCCTTGCTCAGGCCATCACCACCACACCTACCTCTGATGCCGCGCCGCACCATGATGACGAGCAATTAGCTCGACGTATTGTGTCGGTGCACCGTCGGTCATCTCCACCAATGTTGCAACCCACCGATCCCTCACCTCCTCTAAACCCTCCATCCTTACCCATTGCCATTCTCTCTGTGCCACCACCACCTGTGCCTGAGTAGGCCACCACCATAGCACCAAGGTTCAAGCAGGCTCCACTCGCCCCCGAGTTGGAGCAAGACCTTCCCACTTCCCAACTTAAGGCTAACTCCCTTGTCATCGAGCTGGAAAAAGAGGTCTCTATGCCCGAACCTATCCTTGCCACTATTCAATCACCTCCCGCTAAACCAATGTCTTCCACCCTACCTTCCACAATACAACCCACCATCACCACCTGATGGAGCGGGTGTGAATCACCAGGGCCATGCCTCAAATCTACCTCCCGTGGGCAAGATAGTCCGAGTAGAGATACCCCAGGCCCAGTCATAAATTTTGACCCTCACAACTACATCAACCACATGCCGATCTATGTCCTTATCTCAGGCACATTTAGGAAGGATGAGCCTTCGTCCCCTCATGAGATGATTGTCAAGAGAAGTTCCCAAGCATTGGTGCCAGTCACTTCCAAAGCGAGGACGGTAATTGTTACACTGCTCATTGGAGATGCCATCATTACCCCTCGTTCGGTTATATTGCAGATGATTAGACAAAAGAAGGGCTTCTCTACAAATTTTGTCCTATCACACACTATTGCTGAGGCCATCATGAAGTCAATGCTTAAAGGTCAGGCATGTCGACCCCTAGTTGAAGCTCTCAATAGTACGACCTCTACATCTCTACTAGAGTTTTCACTCAAGGGGCAAGAGGCCAAGCTGCCCAAAATGTCGATGTATATTCCAAAGACCCTCCATGACCTCTTCCAGCCTGACCAGGGGCACATTGCTATGCCACCAAGAACACTCAAGGTTTTGCCAAGAGTCCTTTGCAATTTGCCTCAGTCTGTCAGTCGGTTGGCCATGCTAGTGTCACCCATCATACTCCCAGAAGCCTCCCCTCTTCATCTGTCAAGGGAGTTGGCCTTCATGTCAGACTATCAGGTCGAAATGCCAAATCTCAAACTTCTAGTACCACGCATCAAGTTCCCATGGATCTGTACTATCCACATGTCAAGAGAAACCCTTTCAGCAAGGAAGCCAATTTATAGCATTACTCTATGGGTGTCTATTAGAGGTTGAGCATGCAGATAATAGACGAGGGGCAAGTACATACAGGGCAGTTGGGACAGTTGATGAGAGAGCCATGTGGCTGTGGAGAAGAGCAAGGTCGTCTGCTTCTTGGGCTTGTTATTTGAGGAGAAATGCCAAGAAGAAGCAATCATGTCTATCTGTGAGAATAAAGTAGTTGCGACATGCAAGGGCATCTTCAAGAAACAAAGAAGGCTGAGATCAAGATCAAAGCTCAACAAGAAAAATGATGATCTCCCTATCTTGGCAACTTCTGACCTTGATCTTTCAATGCTACTCATTCTGGTCAATCTTATTCTAAGAGGAGGCGCCCGATCTCTCACTCCTGGGCTGGTGCCACATCCTTCCCCTCCCACTCCTCCAGGGTCTTTGGACCCTCACTTACCTCTTCCACCTGAGCCGCCCGATCATCCCTTGGGTACTCATGGTATCTTTTCATCCTCTCCACCTGAGCTTCCCAATCATCTTCTGGGTACTCAGGATTCCCCTTTTCCTCTTCCACCTGAGCTGCCCAATCATCCTCTGGGTACTCAGGGTATCTTTTCATTCTTTCCACCTGAGCCTCCTAATCATCTTCTGAGTACTCAGGATTCCCCATACTTATCTCTTCCTCTTAAGCCACCCGATCACCCTCTGGGCCCTCAGGTTTTCTTTCCACTTCCACCCGAGCCGCCTGACTGTAGGTCAAGTCCACATCCTCCAGGGACGTCTGATCTTGGTCTCGATTCCCCTCCTTCCACTTCCACTTTTGATCCCCTAGATCCTCCACCTTCCATTCTGCAATTCATTCCTCTAACCCCTCTTGATCTCGGGCCTGACCTGATTCCTCCTTCCCCACCTGCTCAGGGTCCTAACCCTTTCTCCCACTGTTTCCGAGGCTTCAGTCCTCACTAACTCCTCTCCTCTCCCCTTCTTTGTAAATCATTTCTTGTTTGAGGATTCTTATCCTCACTTTCATGTAGAGTTGTGTTTCCCTCTTTCTTGTGTTGAGCTGACTCAATGTTGCCACCTCTTTTCACTTTCTCCTGTTATTGAGCCAATTAAAATCAACCAAAGTCAAATTTTCAAGACTAATATAGGTCGTTCTTTTAACAATGAGGTCGCACTGTGCACACAACAATCCTGTAAATTTTCATTTAAACATAAAGAAAACATCAAAGAGAGTCATCTCAGTTCACAACAAGAGTGGTCGAGTTAGTCTTAGGTTTACTTTGCTTCTACAGCACTCAGACTAGGGATAGCTCTGTGCTGGGGATCCGACATTCCTTCCCCTATCATTAAAGGTCGTCTTAAGTAAGGATCATCACACACTAACACGGCAACCTTAGTCGGTTCTGTTGGCAAGCACCGTTGCTTCTTAGGCCACGCTTGGGCGGTGCGAAGGTCATTCTCTTCTAAACTTGGTCAAAGTGTAGGGACAAGGGGCATCTGAGTAAGGCAACTGACCTAGTACACCCTGATGAGAGGAGGTTTCAAATAAGGGGCTTACTGAAATAAAAGTGTGTATCACGGAGCAAGTAAAAGAGAGCAATACGGGTATACAGAAAGTAGGGGCTGCCAAGTCTCGACCCTGGGGTCCATGAACACCACTCCATGAGCTACTCTAAAGAACAAGAATAGGGGCATGGCAAAGAGTGGTAGTATAATTCCTCACGGGACGCCCTTGGGCCCGGTCGTACGCATACCCCAAGCAAGAAACAGGCAAGAAAAAAAATATGAAATGGCTGAAAGTCCCTGCACAACAAACCGAATCTCTAAGGGGTGTGCCATGGAAGGAAGCTAAACCTGATTTGTCCTTTAAAACCTGCACTAGACTTATCTCCAAACTTTCTTCTCTTTCTTCCTATAAGGCTGGACCGTCTCCTGGGTATGGCCTTTGTAGCGGCACCACATGCTAGGGGCAACCGTCTACAGGACGCCACCATCTTAATGCACATCCGACCTTTTCAGTGATCTTTAATGAAAGGGGAATGAATGGGGAGCTCTGGCCAGTAGTTTGATCTTGATTTAGTGTTGCAGTAGCAAGGGTGAGTGCCTTCCGTCTCACGCGTCTGGTTTAAGAAGGACTAACGTTGGCTTTAGACGTTATTCAAAATCAAAAAAAAAATAGATATTGTCCAAAAGAATTCCCAAAAAAATCAAATATTTCCAAAAATCCTAAAAAATCAAATATTAAAAAAATTCAAAATAATAAAATAATTTCAAAACTCCAAAAAATAAAATGTTTTCGAACTAAAAATAATAAAAATGAGCAGATCTAATCATACATGCTAAGTGTGCAGGTACATTGGCTCCCAAGCATTCCTCACTCAAATCTCCACATTTCTTCATTGCTTTTGTCTGAGTCTTGCTCACATCATCTGTATGATCTGTCTCTCCTCTTCAGTCCCACCCATGATTTGAATTTCAAGCTTATTATCCCACCAAGTCCTATACATATTCTTCCTCATCTCAATGGCTTTATGAGAGGACTCTCCATGTGTGAACCTGGCGGTTCTTCAGTACTTTGTTTCAATCATGTGGGTGACTGAGTTGTGTATACTTGTTGTTGTTAGCTTATTTAGTGCTTTGTTTATTGCTTCATTTACACACAAAAAATAACAAAAAAATAAAAAATAAAATAAAAAGCAAAACCCAAAAAATGATGAGTTATGTACTCCACAGGTAAGTTTAGGTAAGTATCCCTATCCCTTCTCCATTGCGTTACTATATGGTACTTATGCTACTATATTATCTCAAGGACCAACTAGTTTTCAATATGTTCTGGGATCTGAGTTCCCCTTCAACAAAAACAGTGATGATCTAGGTGCACATTGCTAATCGTTGGATAGGTCGTTAGCTTAATAGTATGGGAATGATGGATTCAGGCTTGCACTGTGGTTATAGGTAGTTTCTGACCCATTCTTATTTAGCTTAATAATATATCCTTAAGTATTTTCTATTTTCTCCCTTCTTTGCATATTAATTTGATGATTTCTTTTTATTTTAGCCCAGTATGCATCATGTAGGACTTTGAGCTTCATGCCTCATGATTTGTCAAAGGTTGCTTCCCTGGTGATGGTCAATCATGCTTAAGTTTCTTGAACAAGAGATCCTATTCCGCTCACAATTTGAAGGTCTTCTTTGAACTAGTCACTTTGTCCAGTTGGCCAGTACGACTCCTATCTGGAACTTCCCCCCTTCAATTCATCCAAATCAACTTAAATATTCCCCCTTGATCTATCTTGGTTGCGAACCGCTCCCAGGCCTTGAGTCATCGTGACCCGCCTGGCACGCACATGCCCTCCCAAGGTGAAACCTGCAGGCCAATCGGCTAGGGTACCTCTTAATCAAGAGGTTGATCATTCTTCTTTTACTTTCCTTTTTTTGTCGTTCCATACAAGAGTCGTTCGTGCTCGTTCTCCTTGAGGTTAGTTTAGAGTCTTCCTGAGAATTTCTACCGCTTATTGGTTGTGACGGGTGTCTCTTTACCTTCATGCCCACTTTTCAGTCCACTCCGCTACATCCTCACTCCATTTCATTTCATTACACTCACTCTCTTTCCGCTTCACTTCCTTGCAAAGCGAGCATCAAGGAGGGGCAATCTGTAGACACCCATTTTCGGCCTATACGTTGGACACATTTCTTATTCATATCATTAATGTCCCAAATTGATCATTACTTTGGAGTCCTTCTCTGACCCATCATGAGCGCATTTACCCTCAATTTCAAGTCCATTTTCAAGCACATGGCCAAGATCCACTTGAAACATCAAAACTGTGCAATATGCTCTATCCTCTGAACATGCCTTCACTTTGAGAGCTCATAACTTCCTTATTTATAATCCAAATCTGGCATATCATACTATCATTTTGTACCCCTCTGTGTCTAGAATTCAACGCAATAAACGGATCGTCAATCTGATATCTTTGGAGAAAGTTATGACCTATTTTGTGGACCCTGCGCGCACTGCCTTGGTGACGCGATCGAGTGCGTGGTCGCGACAAGAACGCGACCCCATGACCCGTCGCGACATCGCCATGCACGTAAACATGTTTTTACGTAATTTTCAGCCTCTCCTTATATCTTAGAGCCTATCTAAAGTCCATTTGAGTTGGATTGCAACCCAAACCTCCTATCATCATCCCTAAGGAGTCCCCAAGTCCATCCAAACTCAAGATAGACTCTCCAACTCTCCCACAACTTGGACTCTCTCTAACTCGAGATGAGACTCTCTCTTTCTCTAAAACACATCTTAGGACTCTCTAGAGGAGAGAGGAAGACTACCATCACGAAGAGAGGTCTCTGGAGGCTCGGCTCACGAAGCCCCATCGCCCCCAACGCAGAGGAGTAGTTGTCCTTCCCGTTTTCCTCCTCTCTCTCCCTCTTTCTCTCTCATGTCGCCCCAAGACCAGAAGCGCTTGCATGGCTTGTGGAGATCGAACTAGGCCAGATCTCTTCGAGGTGTCTTCATAAACGTTGTCTCTTACAGAGCCTTCTTCAACCTGGAAGTGGAATCACATTGATTGGTCATCTGTGCGCAAAGTTACTGCAGATTATTCTTCACTTTCTCTCTCATATCGAGATCTATACATGCGGGATTATTGTGCCTTCCACAGCCCAAACCAGGCTAGATCTCTTCAAGATGTCTTCATGAAAGTTGTTCCCCACATCCTCCTCTATGAGTTCCAACTAAAATCACATCAAACGGGGCAGTATTAATTTAGTTTTGATTTTTAATTTCTTTTCTACATTTTATACATGTATACATGCTAGTTAGGGTTCCTCCCTCTCCTCTTCCATGATTTCTCTCCATGCATATTCTCTCTTAGTTTTCCCATACCCAAAAGAGGTTTCCAAAACCACCCGGTACGCACTCACCATGCTCTCTACATGCTCTCTTATATGTGATAGATGCTACACTTATTTGAATGTCTAATTGGGTTCCCCTTTCATTTTTCATGACTTGGCAGGTACTTGAAATGAAGAACAAGCGAGAAAGCTCTTCCTCTTTGGCCGGTTGAAGAGGAGGAAGGAGGTCTGCCATTCATCTCCCGCACTGCTGAGAAAGCATTGAGAGACCCGGTCGCAACATCCATATCGCGTCCGATTGGGCAGTCGCGACAAAGTTGTTATCACATCGCACCTCGGTAACGCGTTAATAGGTAAGTGGCCTTCTCTTTCCTTTTCCAAGTTGATTAGCCCATGCTTTAAGAGTATCTCCTTAGGCAATCATCTTGGTGGCGATCACATTCCTTCATTCTATATGTATCGCATGCTCTTTTGTGTCTTAGAGGGGCGCACAACCCCGTGATTACAATCGCATCTACCAGCTGATCAATGCACGGCAAAAGAAAATTATCCTTTGGCGTTGCTTTGTTGAGATCTTTGTAATCCACGCACACCCGCCATTTGCCGTTGGCCTTGCGGACGAGGACTACATTAGAGATCCACCTCGGATACTAGGCTTCTCGGAGTAGACCGGTTGATCGGCTTTTGATGACGTGATCATAGATCACAGTCTGCCGTTCTCAGTTGACGGGACGTCGCCTTTGTTGTATTGATGTCACCCTCAGATCCAGATTTAGATGATGCGTTATCACTTGTAGAGGGATGCCAGATAGCTTGTCGTCCAACCTCGCGAATGCATCCAGGTTGGTGAGCAAAAAGGCCATATAGCGTTGTTGCTCAGTTTCTGGTAGCAATGCGCCAATGTAGAGGACGTGTTCGGAATCGTCATCCACTTGGATCGGCAACAGGTCTTCAGCAGGCGTTCCACGACTAGTTGAAGCCTCTTTGGTAGGTGCTGTGGAACCACTAGGTCTTCTACTACGGGTTGTTTGTCTCTTAAGGAGAGAACATAGCACTGTTGAGACTCGCTCTGGCTTCCGAGCACCTCACCTACGCCATGAGGGGTAGGGAACTTCATCTTCTGGTGTAGAGATGAGGGTACGGCCTTGATACGGCCAATCAAGCCTCTACTGAGGATGGCGTTGTACTCTGGTATGCTTCTGATCACCAAGAATTCTACCATCTTGGTCACGTTTTTTGGCATTGTTCTCAAAGTAATGGGCAGATGGATTCGACCCATTGGATGCACTGAAACCCCATAGAAACGAACAGAGACGTTTCTACTGGAGACAATTGTTCGGATTTCAAACCCATTAAAAGGAAGCAGTCGTACGACAATACATCAGGTGCACTCCCATTATATACAAGTATATGCCGCACATTACAATGATGGATGGTGGCTGAAATGACCAGTGCATCGGTGTGTGGAGTTGTAACTCCTACAAGGTCATTGTCCGAGAAGGTGATGGCCTCCTTGGACTGTGAGCGTGCTGGACTCAGTGGGTAAGGAGTGGGCCATGGTGCAGGGGACCGCTGGCCCACTCCACTTGGTGCACCCTTCGATCATAGTTGCGCCAGTTCTGGCTGCTCACTCCACCCGCACCTGGGCAAGGGGTGTAAACGATCCGAGTCGAGTTGAGTTATACTCTGTTCGAATTTGAACTCGTTTATATTTGACGAGCTCAAACTCGGCTCAAAACTCATCGAGCTTCTTGGACTGATGCTCAAACTCGGCTCGTTAAAAATTTTCTAAACTCGAACTCGACTCGTCGAATAGCTCGTTTATGTAATCGAACTTAGATCAAGCTCGAATTCGAGTTCAAACACAAACTCAAAAGCTCGAGTTTGAGTTCAAACACAAACTCAAAATTGAATTAAAAATTAAATATTTAATAAATTATAATCTTTTTAAAACATTTAAACGAGCTCCTCGCTCGACAGGGTGAATGGGTTGTTTATAGGAAACCCAGTCCCGCCAACACTTGTCGCAGCCGATATGGGACTAAACAAGGCACTGAGGCAGGGATGCAGGGTCTGGCCATGTGTGAACGGGGTGGGCATTGGAGCAGGGGGTGGGTGGCCGGATGTCGAAGAACGCCACCGCGGCCACCGCGGTGGCATCTGGCATCGTCGGGAAGCATTGTGGAGCCAAAGATGGCCGTGGTGTCTGGCTAGGGAGGATGGCGGCGTCGGGCACCACCGAGGCCAACAGATGGCTTCTATCGGGGCAGGGAGGCTCCAAGCCACCCTCTCCGCCGCCAAGAGCTCCGTGCGGTATTGGTGGACTGTCCGTGGTAGCATCTGGCATCGTCAAGAAGCACTGGGGAGCCAGGGACAACCGTGGTGTCTGGCCAGGGAGGATGGCGGCGTCGGGCACCACTGCGGCCTACAGATGGCTTCTACCCAGGCAGGGAGGCTCCAAGCTGCCGTCGCTGCCACAAAGAGCTCCGTCCGACATTGGTGGAGTGTCCGCGACGGCCGCCGGTGGCTCCAGGGGCCGACGACCCCGTCCTTTCGCCGTGCAGCCCACGCCCTGCATAGGTGCTCGGCGGGAGGAGGAAGAAAACTTACGATGCCTATGGACCCTAGAACATTTGATATTTGTGTATAAACTTTTTTCTCATTTGATTCAACCTAGATTTCACCTATATACCTTATTTATTTAATTTGTGCATGTACCCCTAACTTAATTACTCTAAAGACTGTTGTGTATATATTTTATATGTTTAACTTTTACATATCAACCCCTAACTTTTATTTCTATTTCTTACATCTCATTTTGTCAAAGTATACAAAGAATTTATTCTTTATAAAATTTTTAATAATTTAACTTATTTAATAACAAGTATTTAAACGAATTATTAATGAGTTCTTAACGAGTATTTAATCGAGTTTTTAACGAGCTCTTAAACGAGTTGTTTGCGAGTATAATCGAGCCGAGCTCACATGTGTTCAGACTCGGCTCGTTTATGAACTGAGCCTTTTTTTTGTTCAAACTTGACTCGTTTATCTAATAAATGAGTTGAGTCGAGTTTTTATCGAGCCGAGTGTCGAGTTACTCGCTGAATGTATCGGCTCGTTTACAACCCTAACCTGGACCTCCCGCGATCACATTGTTCTCATGCCCATTCAGTTCGTTGTTGATGGGCTGCTCGGGGGTCTTTTCTCGTCGCCTCGGACGGTCTTCATTTTGGCGCACGTACCGTCCGAGGTAGCCGCGCTTGATCAAAGACTCAATCTCGTCCTTGAGTTGGTGGCATTCGGAGGTGTCGTGGCTGTGGTCGCGGTGGAAGCGACAATACTTGTGAGCTGCCACGAGGGGGGTATATTTGGTGAAGGGGCGTGGGCGGCACGGTGAATCCCCGTTGAGTTGGCTCTTCTTCCGTTCTCGGTCGAAATCATTGTCGGAAGATCGCTTCTTCTCTACCTGGTCGCCCTGGTCAGCTCGGCTGGTCGCCCTGGTCGGTTCGGCTAGCCGCGAGGCTCTCCTCACACGCAGCATGGCACTGGGCAGTTGATAGGAGCTCTACCATGGTCGTCGGATGTTGCACCCCCAGCGTCCGTTGGAGGAACCCGTCTCGCATGCCCTAAATGAGGGCACTAGTGGCGAGGGGGATGTCCAGACGTGGGATGTGTAAGGCTTCACTTTGGAACTTTTTAACATAGTCCCAAAGGGCTTCGCCCTTCTTCTGCCGTACGGCTAGTAGAGAAGCCGATGTGTGAGGGTGTGATCTTCTGCCCAGAAAGTTGTCCCGGAAGGACTTCTTCAGATGGTGGAAGGAGGTGATGGAGCCCGCTAGGAGGTTCTTGAACCAGGTCCTTGCGGACTCCTTCAACATGGCTGGAAAGGCCCGGCACTTGGCCGTGTCTAATGCTCCGTGGAACACCATATGCAACTCGAACACATGGATGTGGTCCATCGGGTCGGTGGTGCCGTCATAGGGGGCGACGGATGGCAACTGCATTTTCGTGGACACTCAGGCTTCCAAGATTTCCACCGTAAAGGGGGACTGAATGTAACGGCCCTAGATATTTATGCCCAATAAGGCTCCATATCCAAGTCCGCCTCCCGCGATCAGACCGAAGTCTCACAAGGGATAGCTCGTACAAGTGTCCAGTAAGAATATAAAAGACAACCACAACAGTATAAGACATAAGAAAGTACATGTTCTCATACCTGTATATAACGATTTACACAATTGTCCCAATACATTATTACATGTCCAAGAGAAAAAGTACAACTACCTGGGACATACCCCGAGGGAGCGAAGCTCACACTAAGACAACTACAACTCAACTGCTGGTGGTACAAGTCTGCCTCAACACTGCTGAAAGCCAAACACATGACAGGCCCTGAAAAGAACTGTAGGGGAGTGAGCCTCAACTAGTCACAGGCTCAGTAGGAACCTTCTAAAAGCCACCACAATCAACAACTGAAACAAAGAATCAAGTCCTCAACCCATAAGGGTCTCACTGGCAACACCGATAGCCAAACCATATCATTCTCACAACAAAGCATAATTAACAACAATTAACATAATCTCGTCAGCTAATACAAATCTCAGAAGGTAAGAGGAGTAATAGGACTAGCACAATGCCACTAGTCTACTCGACAACTGATCCGCCTAGGTCATAAACCTCATATGCTAACCACTACAACAACTGGTCGCCTAAGCTACAACCTTCACAGGCAAACCACTGCCTAGGTTACAAGCTTCACGGGCAACCTACCCATATAGGGTAACAAGATTGGCATCAACTAGCCAATCCACCTCACATCAACACCTCACACCAAAACCATAATTGGAAGCTTACCCGAAGACGAGTAAAACACAACATGTGGAAGGTCACACCACAGACCACCACAGAACAGAAGTCCACCTCTACACCTGAAGAGGCTGGTACACGAAGTACCACAACACATAGTTACCCACGAAGGGCACAGGTGCCTACTACCATGAGGTACCACCACGGAACCATAACCAGAACTGTGCCACCACCAGGGCACACCACAACAGGTCAAACCTCAACCAATAATTCACACACAAAAGCCACAACCAGTGGCAAAGCACGAGTCAGAAAGGAACAATGCCACCACACGGGAACAGACTACTGGTTCATGAAGTCAGTATCCAACCTGGACAACACAGCACAAGAACAACCTCTCAGTCTCGTAGCCACGGACACACAGTCCAGCTACCGCTCCACAACCACACACTAAAGCCAAAGAACAGTGGAGACCAACCAACACCACACCTGCAGACCACACAGCTGCAGGCCCATGCTTGGCACCTTTAGGGACTCTGTCTCGAGCTCCCTAAAGTAAGGAACTGGAAACACGGAACTAGATGGGGACCAGTACATCTACTGATGTCCGTCCCCCCAACCACGAGCGCGCTACAAGCGACTGCACACCCACAAACACAAGCCGCTACCCCCAGTCGTCTTTCCCTCAGCCGGACGTACAACTCAAACATAGTAGTGAAGGTGTCCAGGAAGACGACTCAGACCTCAGTGGTACACACTGTACCGGGACACGCCTCGAGCACAACGTGCCTGGATCACACAAAACCTGGGGTACCCGACTGAAGAGGTATTCCGGAATAGGCGTCGGACCACCAAACTCGGCTAGCACACAAACCACAATACATACTTATACGATACTCATCTATAAACCACTATATATACAAATGTCAGGTTTAGCTTATCATCGGTCACCATGTGACCTCCAAGCTAACCGACACCAACACCTACTTAAATCACAATAACATATAACAATCTTGCCTGTCATTGGTCACCTCGTGACCTCCACGGCAACACACCACACCTTGCTCATTAACCCCTTAATTAAATATAATAACATACGTAACATGAGTTACACAACTTACTAACTTCTCATATATTATCCTTACACATACTTAACTAATCATTCATTAACTTAGAACAACTTAAAATACCTTTAAACGACCTGAGCTAGGTCCATACAGGACCATCATTGCCCAAAGCTCAATCATTCATTTCGGACAGAAGAACGCGACGTGGGTCACTGTCACGATAAGAACGTGACTGCCAGACTAACCGTGATCAAGCAACAGAACGCGACAACATCTATCATCGCGTTAAGAACGCGTCGGCTCAACAGTCCAGAACGTGATAACGTCTACTGTCGCGTTAAGAACGTGACGGCTTGACAGACCGCATTCACAAATTAAAACGTGACAGGGCCAAACGTCGCGACTTGAACGCGACCACTCGACCCGTCGCCTTCTCAGACAGAAACCCTACACTACGGTTTTCACACAGAAATCACCTCCAAACTCCATTTCCATGCATTTCAAACCTTTACAAACCAATTACACTACGCAGAAAACACAACTACACATCCATACACAGTAATCATGCTTCAATCCATCAAATAGTGCAATAAAAAAAACAAGGAAAGTCCCTACCAATTAGAAGAACTCGCAAAATGAAGCTCAACCGGCGTTCTCCATGCTCCGAGCAACTCCCACGCGCCGAAACCGCGTCAAAACACGAGCTCCCAAGCCGACGTCGCCGGAAACCACCGCAGTAGCCCTCTTTTCGGTCGAACAGAGCTTCCTGTTTTAGCCGGAGGGCCAAACTTATCCAAACCAGAAACAAGAACGCGACTTAGCATCCTGTCGCCTTCAGAACGCGACGCACCTAACCATCACCTTCTAAAATCTCGCCATGCCACGCGTCACAAAGGCAGTGTGGAGAACGCGACGCATGAGACCGTCGCATTCAGAACGCAACGCCTCACCCTATCGCGTTCACAACCAGTGAACCTGTGGGCTGTTTGGGCCAAAACCTCTGGCCCGCAACACCCACACAACGCACAGGGACCACGACCAAGGCCCAAAGACCACCTCTTAATCAAGAGCACCACTCCAAAACTGCTAAAACACGGATCCGAAAAATCACGCCGTTACACTAAAAGTCCAATTCATCCACTGGAACTATGCCTTCTTGTGACGGACCACGTCGTTCAAACCCGTTAATCCACTAACGAGCTTGACCCGACTCCGTCTTCCGTGAACGAGCTGTAGCCTCGCAAGGGATATCACACACATGTCCGTGAAAACATAAAGGAGTACACTGATATATATATAACATTAATAACTTCACACATATTTACATTGGATTTAGATAGCCAAATTTCAACAAAGTCAAAGTGAAGTACACAAGCCTGGGGCATACCCCGAGGTACAACAGAAGAAAGTCTACACTGCTGGAGGCGACGGCCCAACACCACTGTGATGAGGCTCCAAACTGGAAGACGGTAGAGAAACCTCCTGCTCTCCTTCACCTGTTGGGAGTAGGGGTGAGCCTCGCAAGTCACTGGCTCAGTAGGGTAACTCCCCTAAAAACCGAGCAAACCAAACTCAAGTACAAAAGCAAGAAGCTACACTAGCAATTTATAGAACAAGCTAAGCAAGATATCAAAGCTGTAAGTACCACTTACCAGTTGCCGTTATCATAAAACAACTTTAATAAATAGACGGCAAAACCACAACTCGGTGTACGCGCTAAAGTAGAGACCGCCACACTCGAGCCACGTAGACTGGTTCGCGACACCAGCAACTGACTCGGACAAACTACACAGGTCTACCTCTCAGCCTCGCAACCACGGACGAAAGGTCCAGCTGCCGCTCCACGAGAACAAGCCAAACAACTGTGGAGACCAACCAACACCACAACCGTGGACCACACTGCCATGGGTCCATGCCTGGCACCTTTAGGGACTCTGGCCTGAGCTCCCTAGAGTGAGGCACTGGAAAAGGACTAGTTAGGGACCAGTGACGTCTACTGGTGTCCGTACCCCAAACTACGAGCGCGCTACAAGCGACAAAATAACAAACTCTCACAAGTCGCTATCCCACTGTCGTCTTTCCCTCAGCCGGACGTACAACTCAAGCACAGGAGTGAGGGTGTCTAGGATAGACGACACAGACCTCGATGGTACAACACAAGTACCGGGACAAGCCCCGAGTACAAGCATGGCTCACACAGAACCTGGGGCACCCAACTGAAGAGGTAACTACGGTAGGCGTCGTACTACTCGCCATGCACACACAAACCATGTGCACACCGCGCAAACCATGTGAAACCTCACGACAACCATGTGAACAGAGCACACTAACCACGTGAACAACACACTAGTCACATGAACCACTTGCCAACCTCGTACACGTCACGCTCCCAGAGCGCAACAGGTGCCAATGCACCGCTTATACTTTCCAAGCACAATAAAAAAAACAATAAATAGATAATTCTACCATTGAAACTGTACACAACAGGACCTCTCGGCTAAGGTCGCGACATAGGGTCGTGTTGCCTTCAGAACGCGACACCTCGATATGTCGCATTCATAACATGAACGCGACGGGTCGGCCTGTCGCGTTCTAAATGCGACAGCTCCACGGATCACCACCTCAGGCCATGCAAACCACGTTTAATTCTTATTTTTCATGCTTTAATGGATACACAAACATGGTATCTACTGTACTGAGCATCAAAAACCAATCCTACATGCATCACACGCAATCACACGATGTAAAACGGGAAGAATTCCCCTACCATCGCGAAGAACGTGAAGAACGAGAGTCTACATTTTTTATGTTCTTATTAAGATTTGGTTTCCTTAGCATTTTTTCAGAGAGTCTACAGTTTATGCAACTCATAACACATCTTGATAGAAATTCTCCAAAAATGTAAAGCAAGATTACAACTTTTGGTTGCAATTTAATGTGAATTCTCTAATGTTCAAATAAACATCTTTCTACCCTTTACGATAAGAATGTGCAAATAATCACCAAAGCCCATGACACCTGCCATTTACCTCCCTTCTGCACATAAGGCAGTGGAGTGCCACATATCACTGTTACTTAATTTTGACATTCAAGCCATCGCATGCTATATAAATATCTCTCTTTATCCTCTACTGTGATTTCTTCATCACTTTTTAAATGGGATGAAGATGCCTACATGAGACGGCTGTTTTCCATGCTATTTGTGTTAAAGTGAAGGAATGGGCGGGCACAATTTGTAATGTGGATTCCTCTACTTCCTCTCTTTTTGTTTTGTTGGGGGATTAGATGTTTCCACACAACCTTAGTGTGGTATTCAAATGTATAGGGTGGGAGCTGCTTTTTTGGAGTACATTGTCTACACTTGTACATTCTTTTCTTTAATACAATTGTGGTACTACCCACTTTCAAGAAAAGAAAAAAAAAAGGATGCCTGCATGAGAGAATGGTAGTGGATACGTTAGCTTCATGGATCAGATGGAAAACTTTCCCTCTGAAAGACTCTGACCGGATTGCCATTGGAACAATAAAGGAAATGATCCATGTTATGTTGTTCAGGAACGAGGGAAATGGGAATTGAAAGACAATGATAGACTTCCACTATAGAGTACAGAAAATTGATAAGCAATCTGATGTTCATGGTGAAGCAGTGGCGGATCCTATGAAGAGCCAGTGGAGTCACGTGACCCCACTGACTTGGAAGGGAAGTCTTAAAGAGTTCTTTTTTTTTTGTATAGGTCAAAATTTTATGTAAAGTTATATAAGGTGATCCCACTGAATTTAAGGGTGACCTCTCGACTCAAGTGATCCCACTAGATTAATTTTCAGGATCCGCCACTGTGGTGAAGGACATAGAACACAATGTTAAACGGCATACAAACCATAAGGGTACTTATTTCTGACCTCCATTAGTATATACGTGCAGCTGAAAACCACATAACTGAAAGGCCAAAGATGTCTCCTTTTTCTTCTCCTCCTACTACTATGGCCAGCTGAACTAGTGGCAGTAGGCTGAGTGCTTATCCCTGGATGCAATTACCTTCAGACAGAAAATATTAAATGCCACACATCCCAAGAAAGTCAGAAGACATTTCAGCATGTAGAGAGAGCCCACTTCCATGCAGCAACAGTTTCCGTGTACCAAGCAAATACCATCTTCAGGTACTGGAATATATCAGATCTAGTTTTGCCTCAATTTTAAAAAGGAATGACTCCTTAATAGTAGAATCATCTATTTAACAGGGTTCGACTTCTCCAAACTTATGAGTGAGAATCTGGTAACCTGCTATATAGTAAAACAAGAGAAAAAACACGTCATGGAACAAATAGGACACAATTTGCAGCAAACAGAAAAAGAAAGCCATGATTAGATTTATTGTCTGTGAATGATGGCAATAGCCTGGAATGACGGTGGGCTGATGTTCCTGTTTGATAAATGCACCAATAGAAGGTACACCAGATTAGAGAAGTTTAGATGGCAAGATGGTCAGCAGAGCTGCACTTGTATCTTGGCAATATATCCAGATATGAGGGAGCGTTTTTGCATACAGGGATGTGCTTTTCTTGGTTAGGGGAGTTGATTATGCAAGCCGGACTTGCTTTAGAACCAGTCCAACTTTGGTATCCATATTCCGGGATTAAGCAAGCATGTAAGACGTAAAGATCATGAAACACAGGATTCCCAATCTGGCCCATTAAAGTCTCTGATGAAGAAGAAAGATTTGAGACAGTCAACTCTAGTAACATGAAGAATTCTTTGTGCTTCCAAAATATCACATGAAAAAAATATAGAGGTAAGTATATATATGTGACACCAGAGTTTAATAATTCTCTAAAAATATTAATAGGCCCATTGGGATTTAAGCTAGAGGCCAACAATATATTTAGTGTAACCCAACGTAGCTTTAGGAGGATCCAAGCGCTGGATCTGAGTGGTTAAAGGTTACCGTTGGAACGATGGCCACAGATCACCCAGGCTAGTAGAAGGGACCAGAACTAGTAAATCAAGTGTAGTCGTGTCTTCCTGTTTGGGCTGGAACCAAACGAGCCTCCACTAGAGAAGAAGGGGAAGATCGCCGGTGCGGACGGAAGTCTGCAAGAACCAGAACAAGATTAGGGGGGCCCGGTTGAAGAACTGGGGAGAACCCTCCGATGCCTAAGTCAGTGGACTGTAGAGGCTTGAAGGAAAGAAGTTCTCTGGCGTGTGTGACTAGCACGAAGGTGAGTGTGAGCGCTCAAGGTTGCATACCTTTGCATGGAAGTTACTTGGGTCTTTTATAGGCGGAGATGCTGAAAGAATGGGACGGGTCGTCCCGTAACGCCGTCGGAAAGGATGCGCCAGTTGACGCCTTTGGCGGGGTGTTATGCGCTGAGGCTCCCGTTGAGGGGCTCTGCAATTAACGCACCACTTGATCGTGGGGCGCGTGCTGCGCAACCATTACAACTGTCGTAAGGAGGCGAATGGCTGCTCTGATTTCCCTAGTCGGAAGGTACCAAGCAAGTAGCATGTTCGGTGGGCTAGACCGGCTATTCGGTTGCTGAGCCTGCTGTTCGGTGCCTGGTGCCTGGGCGCAGCTTATGTCAGCGGGACCATGGCACGCTTCGAGTAGGGCTTGTTCGGTAGACGACGCCTAGACCGAACAGGCTGAGGGGGCGTCCGGGGACTACCCCCAGGATCCTGGAGGTGTCCGGGCGCAGAGACCGTGCTCGGGATCTTTAGGCCCCTTCTGAGGACACATGGCGCCTCGTCGAAGGGCCACGCCCGTCTGTAGGATCATGATGGGCCATGATAGGCCTTGTGGGCTTAGGTGGCTAGAAATAGCCACCACACTTGCCCCCCACGCCCTCGAGTTGGCTCGGGAACCGGGACGCTTGAGGGTGGAAGTCTGCTCGAACGTCTTCCTCGCATTAAATGCGATGTTGACCTCGGACGTGAGAATGGCAGCAGGGCGATGCCGTTTGATGCTTCTCCTCGAGGGCAGAGGAAATCTCATGATGAGGGGGTGGCGTGTCGAGCCAGGGGCTTCGCGTAGCACGCCCGAACGGTCGCTTGGAGCGGGGAAAATGTCGTTTCAACCTTTCAAATTTCGTGCCACCTTTTCCTTATAAGGAAGAGGAGGGGTGAAGGCGGGAGCCCACGCCTCCAACCAACTTCGAAAAGCTTGCTTGCCCCCCAAGCCATCTAGTCGTCTTCTTCCTCGCGATCTCTTGTCATCTTCTCCGCTCACGCCTCTGTGCTTCCGGCGATGGCGCACAAGGAGAAGCTGTCGTGGTTGCCTAAGTAAGCGGAGTGACGTCGGCGGGAGCCCGGGGGCCAAGGTACTACCACTACGAAGGTCTCCGCGAGCGTTTTTCGGATTGGCGATGAGTACAACATCGTCATGGCCAAGGAGGAGGAGTCGCACTTGGTGAACAAACCAGGGTGCTTCGTTCTCTCGCTCGACCACATGGAAGCAGGATTCCGGCTGCCGCTGCCGGAGGTGGCAAAGGCACTGCTGAACCGGTGGGGGATCGCGCCTATCCAGCTGACGCCGAATTCGTGGCGGACGATCTGCATCGTCTGCAAACTCCGGGAGGTTCACGGTTCGGCGAAGGTGTTTCAGGCGCAGTTCAGCCTCACAGCCTCGCCATCGTCCGGGGCTAATGTTTACTATACGAAACATCGCCCGGACATGATGCAGATCAACCTGGCGAAGAAGTATTCCAACAACAAAGGCTGGGTGCACCGGCTCTTCTTCATCAGGCATCGCAACGGCGCGCCGGAGTGGGGGTTCCCAACCAGAGTCTAGACGCCGAGGAAGGATACCTATCCCTTCCTGATCCAGGACGAGGCGAAGGCCTCAGGCAGCTTGAACCGGGCTTTCGTGCGGAACGGCGAAGGCTATCTGACAGAGTTCAAGCTCGTCAAGCATGGTCTGAGCCGACCATGGACTAAGTGCCCGATCACACCTTGTTCATAGGTGTGTTGGGCGACTGCTTTCTGACTGCTCTTTCTCTCTTCTTCTTTTTGCAGGTGCCGAGGAAATAGCCGCTGGTCGGGACCGCGAGGCCTTCGAAGTTGTTGTTGAGGAATGCCAATGACGGACCCAGGATTCGCGCCTGGATGAGTGCGCTTTGTGCACTTCCAGTCAGGGCGAATGACTTCTTGGGACGTTGGCAACGGTCCCTCCGAGCAGGCTCCGTGAATGTATCCTTTTTTTTCTTTTTCTTTTTTTTATGGCTCGGCCTTAACAAACTTTTTATAAGAAGAATCTGAATAGATCCTTCTTTGAGTTCGTGGATGGCTTCGCTTTTTCTATCTCCGTTCCCTTACACTTGTTCTGTCCGAATCGGAATTCGTCGGTCGTTGCAAAGGGCTCACAGTTACCGTGTAGGTCGCTTGGAATTGAAAAAAGTTCCAATCAGGGGTTTGTGTGGAACGCCTTTTTACTTGGAGGTATCGCCCTATCCTTTTAAGCTGAAAAGCTTGGGATAAGGATGTTTTAGATACCTTCTCAAGCCGACCGAAAGAACCTTTTTATAAGGATGCCGAGCAGGAGGCTTTTATAAGTAATAAGCCTTCAAGTTAGATACATGCCAGGTTCTGGGTATGGCTTTGCCACTAGGAGTAGTTAGCTTATAGGAGCCTTTTCCGAGAACCTGGGTGATCTGATAAGGTCCTTCCCACTTGGGGGCGAGCTTTCCGACTGCTCTTTGGGGATCCGATACCAAGTAGCGGCGCATGACTAGATCACCTTCGAAGAAGCGTCGTTTCCGAACTCGGGCGTTGTAGTATTGCGCGAGTCGCTGTTGGTAGGAGACCAGTCTGATGCTGGTGTCGCTTTGGCGTTCGCCGAGCATGTTGAGGTTCTCCCGTAGCGCGCGGTTGTTGGCAGCTTCGTCGAAGTGAGTTGTCTGGATTGTGGGGAGAGCTACTTCCAAAGGCACAACAGCCTCTGAGCCGTAGGCCAAGTGGAAGGGAGTCTCACCAGTGGCCACTCGTACCGTTGTTCGGTGGCACCATAGCACATTGAGGAGCTCATCGATCCACGAACCTCCTGCAGCTTCCACTCTTGTGCGTATTCTGTGCAACAATGTTCGGTTGACATTCTCGACCAGACCGTTTGCCTGGGGATGTGCAACTGAGGTGAAGTGGTTGTAGATGCCAAGCTCGGAGCATTTCTGCTTGAAGTATGTGCTGTCGAACTGCTTCCCGTTGATCACCCTTGGAACGTCGAACCGGCAGAGGATGTTCTTCCAGACAAACTTCCACGCTGCTTGATTAGTGATGGCAGAAACGGGTTCGGCCTCGATCCATTTGGTGAAGTAGTCAATGGCTACGAACAGAAACTTCTTTCGCCCTTGAGCCTCTGGGAACGGACCCAGGATATCAATCCCCCATCTGGCGAAGGGGCGTGGTTCGAATAGGGTGTGAAGTTGCTCGGCTGGTTGCTTAATGAGCTACCCGAACTTCTGACACTCTGGACACCTCCTGACGAAGGACATGTAGTCCTTTTGCAGGGAAGGCCACCAAAATCCTGCTCGGATGATGTTGCGCGCTAGCGTTCTGCCCCCCAAGTGGCTTCCACACAACCCTTCATGGACCTCTTCGGTGGCCGAAGCTGCCTCTGTAGGGCTGAGGCACCGTAGGAAAGGGATCGCCGATATAGTTGGCCTTCGATGAGGGTGAACCTCTGGGCGCGTAACTTGATCTTACAAGCTTCGCCTTGGTTAGGCGGGAGCTCCTCCTCGAAGCAGGTAGGCCATGAGAGGGTCCATCCAGCTCGGAGCTGGGGGGCCAGTCTCAACGGCGGCTACATCTACCTCAATGCTCGGTGAGGCGAGCTCTTCTATGAATACGGAGCGAGAAGGGGCGATGTCACCTGAAGATGCCAACTTAGCAAGTGCATTGGCTCGTGCGTTCTACTCTCGTGGGACATGTATGACTTCGAAGTAGTAGAGGCCCTCTGCTCGGCTTTTCACCTACTGGAGGTATTGTGCCATGCGGGGCTCCCTTGCTTCGAAGTGTCCGTTCACCTGGCTGGCGACCAATTGCGAATCACTGAAGACCCGTAGTCAGAGTGCTCCAAGGTGCCTAGCCATTCGGATTCCTGACAGCAGTGCTTCATACTCAGACACGTTGTTGGAGGCAGAGAAATGGAACCTGAGGGCGTATTGGAACTCTAAACCTTCCGGAGAGGTGAGAACCTAGCCTGCTCTACTCCCTGTGACACAAGAGGATCCGTCACGTAGAGCTCCCATGGGGGCTCGTTAGCCAATGGAGGGTCCTGCTCGGCCGGAAGGGTGCACTCCGCGACGAAATCTGTCAACGCTTGCACCTTGATGGTTGTCCTTGGACGGTAGCTGATGTCAAACTCGCCTAGCTCGATGGCCCATTTGATGAGCCTGTCGGAAGCTTCTGGCCGCTGAAGGATGAACTTCAACGGCTGATCGGTAAGGATCGTAATTGAGTGGGCCTAGAAGTAAGGCCTAAGCTTTCGTGCGGCTGTCACCAGTGCCAGGGCGAGCTTCTCTGCTCGAGGGTACCTTCTTTCAGCCTCCTGAAGGACCCTGCTGACGTAGTAGACTAGATGATGTGCCGCCGCCTCTTCCCTGATCAATACTGCGCTGATGGAGTATTCGGTGACCGAAAGGTACACGAACAAAGGTTCCCCGAGCATAGGTTTCGAGAGAACAAGTGGGGCTGCCAGATATGTCTTCAGCTCGGTGAAGGCAGCTTCGCAGTCCTCGGTCCACCGTATATGCCCCCCTTGCTGCGAGGAGCCTTTGGGGCCTCGCAGCAACTTGAAGAAGTTGAAGCTCCTCTCCGCTGCTCGGGATATGAACTGGTTGAGTGCAGCAAGGCGTCCAGTGAGACGTTGGACGTCGTGCACCGTCTTGGGACTGCCCATCTCTAGTATGGCTTGGATCTTCTCAGGGTTGGCCTCTATTCCTCTGTTTGAGACGAGTAAGCCGAGGAACTTACCCGAGCGTACTCCAAACGCACACTTAGCTGGATTAAGCTTCATGTTGTACTTCCGCAGAGTTGCGAAGGTCTTTTCAAGGTCGGAGATGTGGTCGGTGCTCGGGAGCGTCTTGACCAGCATGTCGTCAATGTAGACCTCCATGCTATGCCCAATCTGTGGCTCGAACATCTTGTTGACCAACCGCTGGTATGTTGCGCCAGCGTTCTTCAGACCAAAGGGCATCCTGGTGAAACAGTACAAGCCCAAGTTGGTGACGAACGTGGTGGCGTCCTGTTCCGGAGGATGCATGCTGATCTGGTGATAACCAGAATACGCGTCCAAAAAGTTGAGAAGCTCGTGACTGTACGTGGCGTCCACCTGCTGGATGCACGGCAGATGGAAGTTGTCCTTGGGCGTGGGTTTGTTGAGATCTTTGTAGTCCACACATACGCACCATTTGCCGTTGGCTTTGCGCACGAGGACCACATTGGAGATCCACCTCGGGTATTGGGCTTCCCGGAGGAGCCCAATAGTTCGGCTTTTGAGGACGTGATCCTGGATCACCGTCTGCCGTTCACGATTGACGGGTCGTCACCTCTGCTGGACTGGTGGAACCTTTAGGTCCAGGCGAAGGCGATGCACCATCACTTCCAGAGGAATGCCTGGCAGTTGGTCGTCCGACCACGCAAACACATCCAAGTTGGCTAATAAGAAAGCCTTGTAGCATTGCTGCTCGGCTTCCGAAAGCAATGTGCCAATATAAAGGACATGTTCGGGGTCGTCGTCTATCCGAACAGGAAGCAAGTCTTCGGCTGGAGTTCCTCGGCTGGTAGAAGGTTGATCAGCTGGCGGGGGCACAGGCGCCAGGGCTGCGAGAGGTTGCTTGTCCTTTAAGGAGACGACATAGCACCGTCGGAACTCGTGCTGACTTCCGAGCACCTCGTCGATCCCACACGGAGTGGGAAATTTCATCTTCTGATGGAGAGACGAAGGTACCGCTTTATTCGGCCGATCAGGCCTCTGCCGAGGATAGCGTTGTACCCGGGCATACTCTGAATAACCAAGAAGTCCACCATCTTGGTTACGCTCCTTGGGGCCGTCCCAAGAGTTATTGGGAGGCGAGCTCGTCCCATGGGTTGAACCGAGACCCCCGAGAAAACGAACAGAGGCGACTCTACTGGGTAAGCTGATCGGTTTTTAGACCCATAAGCAGGAAACAGTCGTAAGCCAATACATCGGGGGCACTTCCATTATCCACTAGAATCCGGCGCATGGTACAATGGTTGATGGTGGCAGAAACAACCAACGCATCAGTGTGTGGAGTGGAAACTCCTACAAGGTCCTCATCCGACCTCCTCGGGCTGCGCTCGTGCAGGATTAGGGGGATAAGGGGTTGGTCGAGGCACTAGGGGCCTGTCCACGACGTGCACTTGCCGAGCATAGTCGCGTTGGCTTTGACTGCTTTCTCCGCCCGCGCCGAAGCCTCCCGCAATCATGTTGATCTCTTGACCATTGGGCTCGTTGTTGATCGGCTGCTCGGGAGTCCGCTCTCGGCGTCTGGTGCGGTCTTCATTGCGGTGCACATATCGTCCAAGATACCCGCGCTTGATTAGGGACTCGATCTCATCCTTGAGTTGGCGGCACTCGGAGGTGTCGTGGCCATGGTCGCGGTGGAAGCGACAGTACTTGTCCTGATTGCGCCTCTGGGGGTCGGAGCGCATCCTCGGTGGCCACCGAACGTAGGGCTCATCCCGGATCTCGGCCAAGATCTGCTCGGGAGCCACCGTGAGAGGGGTGTAGTCAGTGAAGGGGCATGGTCGGCGCGACGAGTCTCCGTTGCGCCGGCCTTTCTTCCTGTCACGGTCGGAACTATGTCAGAAGGCCTCTTCTTGTCCGATTGATCGCCTTGCTCTACTCGGCCGGCCGCCAGGCTCTCCTCGCCAGCCGTATGGCGTTGAGCGATGGAGAGTAGCTCGGCGAGAGTGGAGGGATGCTGAACCCCAACGTCCTCTGGAGAAAGCCATCGCGAGTGCCTTGGATGAGGGCACTGGTGGCTAGAGGGACGTCGAGGCGAGAAATACTGAGCACTTCGGTCTGGAACCTCTTGACGAAGTCCCATAGCGCCTCGCCCTTCTTCTGGCGAATGGCCAAAAGAGAGGCCGCAGTACGCGGCTGCGACTTTCCACCGAGGAAGTTGTCCCGGAAGGACTTCTTCAGCTGGTGGAAGGAGGAGATGGAACCTGCCGGAAGGGCTTCGAACCATGCCCTGGCAGTCTCCTTCAGAGTGGCCGGGAAGGCCGGGCATTTGGCCGCATCAGATGCTCCGTGGAACACCATGTGCGACTCAAATCCATGGATGTGGTCCACCGGATCGATGGTGCCATCGTATGGCGCGATGGTAGGCAGAGGGAGCTTGGGAGAGACCCGAGCTTCCAGGATCTCCACAGTGAACGGGGAGCGGAAGTCCAAGTCTTCATCCACCGGAGCCTTGCCCTCTGCTCGTTGTACCATTGCATCCACACGACGCTCAAGGTCGACGACGCGGCGAAGGCGCCTGGCCAACTCCTGTTCGGGGTGCGCAGAACCTTCACGCCCGGACCTGTGGGAGTTGACGCCCACGACAGAGCGCGAGGGAGGCGCCGCGGAGTGACGAGGTGAGTTGTCACGTCGTTCCGGTGTTCGACGCACTGATTGGACCCGGCGCGAACGCCGGGGGGACTCTACCTACTGCTCCTGCGGTGCTGGAGGGGCGTATGATCGTCGACGAGACGACTCCGCCTGATGCTCCAGTGGCGGGGGAACTGTCAGGGCCGGCTGCCTGGCCAACTGGGCCTGGACACCCAGACAGATCCCCGTCAAATGCTGCATCTGACCTCAGAGCTCTGTCACCTCCAGGCGGTTGCAGGCACGGCGGCGGCAGGCGCATCGTCGGTGGCTCCGGCGGGGGCGACAACGACGTCGACAGGGGGGACTCGCTCGCGGGAGTCCACGCACGACTGCCAAGACCTCGTCGTCTGGCTGCCGATGTTCTGGTACGAAGAACGTCCGTGAGCCATGGCTGAAGTCGTTCCCACAGACGGCACCAAACTGTAGTCGTGTCTTCCTGTTTGGGCTGGAACAAAACGGCCTCCACTAGAGAAGAAGGGGAAGATCGCCGGCGCGACGGAAGCCTGCAAGAACCAGAACAGGATCAGGGGGGCCCGTTTGAAGAACCGGGGAGAACCCTCTGATGCCTAAGTCAATGGACTATAGAGGCTTGAAGGAAAGAAGTTCTCTGGCGTGTGTGAGTAGCACGAAGGCGAGTGTGAGCGCTCAAGGTTGCATACCTTTGCATGAAAGTTACTTGGGCCTTTTATAGGCGGAGATGCTGAAAGAAGGGACGAGTCGTCCCTTAAAGCCATCGGAAAGGATGCGCCAGTTGGCGCCTTTGGCGGGGAGTTATGCGCTGAGGTGCCCGTTGAGGGGCTCTGCAGTTAACGCACCACTTGATCGTGGGGTGCGTGCTGCGCAGCTGTTACAACCGTCGTAAGGAGGCGAAGGGCTGCTCTGATTTCCCTGGTCGGAAGGTACCAAGTAAGTAGCCTATTTGGTGGGCTAGATCGGCTATTCGGTTGCTGAGCCTGATGTTCGGTGCCTGGTACCTGGGCGCAGCTTATGCCAGCGGGACCATGGCACGCTTCGAGCAGGGCCTGTTCGGTAGACGACGCTTAGACCGAACAGGCTGAGGGGGCGTCCGGAGACTACCCTTGGGATCCTGGAGGTGTCCGGGCGCAGAGACCGTGCTCGGGATCTTTAGGCCCCTTCTGAGGACACGTGGCGCCTCGTCGAAGGGCCACGCCCACATGTAAGATCATGATAGGCCTTGTGGGCTTAGGTGGCTAGAAATATCCACCACATCAAGCATAACTTTAGATTCGTAAATCTGATTTGAGTTTGCGACGTACCGCTGGAAAGCTCTCCAAAAATGCTATAGATTTCATGATGACGACTTTTTGATTGGGGGTCCAATTTATTTTTAATGTCCTGTTCACTGTTATTACTCGAATTTCCATGTTACCATCATGCCAGAGGACCTAGGGCAGCAGGGAGGTTAGGGACGTACGGACCGGGGGTGTGCACCGGCGGTCAAATTTCGAACGGAGATTATATGTTTCCTGAACCGTCCCGCGGCCGGTCGCCCGGTCCTCTCTCCTGGAGTAGAAAGACGGTTGCAGGACTTTGCCGGTTCGGTGGAGGACGGGGGCTCAGGTCGCGCCTCCTATCAATTTCTTCCGACTTTCGAAGTCTACTTCTGTTTTGGGACCCGGAACTTACCCGAACCGCTGCTACCATCGTCATCGGGTATCCCCGACCCAACAAGGGTTCTTCCCCGCCCGACTTCTCCAACTCAGAAGCAGGGCAAATGTGTCTGTCTTCGGCAGGAGGGAAGTCTGCTGGGAATCGTCATCGGCAATTTGGGGATCTCCCGATTCTCTTTTCGTTCTCTGTAGGGGGAGGGGGGCCTGTAAATCCAGCGCATCCTCAGGAAGACTCGTTCGCTCAAAAGGAGAAGTGGAGGTTCAAGAACCAGCTGAGGGATCTTACCATGCCGGCAGGTACGAGTGCAGACATGCAGAAGGCAGTCCAACCCATCTTGGGCTTGAAGGGCATGGGCCACCCCGCGCCCTATCAGCCGTCTGCATTCTGCAACACAGATGGTGCTGTAGATGGAGAAGCCTCTCTCTGTCTGTCGACCCCTTCTTTTCGAGGATGAGACAGAGGTTGGGGGGAAGGGAGTTAATGGTGGTGGTGAAAAGAATTTCAGAAGAGCACAGGGAGTTGGGGGGTAGACTAACCATGTGTTGGTTAACCCACAATCTACCCTACCCCAGTTTGAGAACAAAAAAGAGTAGATAGAGTAACCTTGCTAACCAAACCCATTTATGTCTTCTACCCACTATATACCCAACAAAATTACCTTCCTACCCTCACCACTCCTGCTGGTGCAGCCCCCCCCCCCCATGGTTCGGATGCTCCCCCTTCGTATGCATAGAAGAAGTGAATAAAATTTCTGCAGCAGGGGAATTAAGAATACAAAGGCACTATGATCACCCGGCTGAAAGATTAAAAAAGAAAAAATTGTGCAATGCCCTCATTATGGGCAACTGATGAGCAATTAAAATATCCCTGCTGTTCGTCTATAAAAAGGTAAACCTGCTGCTCGTTTAAAAAGAAAACAAGTTATGAAAAATCTTGGACATCACATTCCTTATCATACATTAGCACACAAAAAAACTACATCATGTGTCCAGTTAACAAGAACGCATCAACTTTACACATTGATATATTACAACGCATTGATATTACAAGAACGCATCATGTATCCATCAATAACATGAACGGATCAACTTACAAGGTGCATACACATTGGTTAATGCCTCAAACTGTCACATATATCTGTTCAAAAAAGTTCATGGTGCATACATATCAACTTTGCATACACATTGATATCTGTTCAAAAAAAAAACATGCACGCTGATATATTACACATATCTATAGTTTAGGTACCCTGTGATGCAGGGAAGTAGAGTACAAGGAGAAGATGGTGAAGTCTAGGCATGCCAGCAAAAGATGGGGATGGACAGTGAGACCCACTGACTGCAAAGTTTCTTCAAGGCTCCTTTTCCTGCTCATATGTTCTTCACTTGAAAGCACACACTCTCTAGTATTGGCATGAGTAAGAAATCATTTTTGAGAGGAGTGGTAGCTTTGGGAGGAGAGTAGATGCATCACTCCATTTGACTTGAGCAGGTTCTGTGGCAAACGGGGCAGATTGCTGCTCCAACTATCATGTGGGTCAAATTAATGTCAATGACCATCCACTGGATTTGGCAGTCTTATTTTATGTTTCGCCTTCAGAGAGTGCAACTGAACCACTTCCAAGTTTGTACAAGCCATTCTTCTGCTTATCTGGGTGCTTGAGCACACACTACAGAATGCAGTAGAATGCTAGATGTGCCATCAATGTGTTCCATATGCTCTTCAGAAATTGCAGTGCCCTTCTTGCTTAATGCCAAACTTCAATATATATTACCAAGTTACAACTTACGGTCCCTGTATAATGCCAGAACCAAAATGTGTAATGTGAAAACCTGTCATCCTCGTGCATGTGTAACACACTGATTGCTCTGTAATCTTGTGATGTTCTCCAAAAAGGTATTAAAAACAAATGAGAGCAGACAGAGGAGGTGATCGATGAAGTGTTTCTTTAAGAAGGGATAAATTGCATGTATAACACACTCAATATACAAGCTTCTTTAAGAAGTACATGAACAAAGTTTAAACAGAACTTTAGAAGGGATAAACTTCATCTTAAACTACATGTTCAACACAAATAATACGTTAAACCGATACGACATTGTTCGTGTACACTTCTGAAAGTCATTTTTTCAACTGAAAGAAAGTGGAAATGCATCTAACACACACATAATCTTAAACATTGCCCACAACCCACAATTCATCAGCAATTGCTTCTCTAACGGCACGCCCAGCTGCTACCGCCGTTGCATCGATGTTCATTGCAATCGGAACCTCATCATCCCCAGCATCATCCGCACAACTATGTTCATCCAAGGCCTGATTGAAGAAATCATCATATCCATATTCTCGACGAACAAAGTTGTGTATCACAAGACAAGCAAAGACGATCTTCTTTTGGGTAGAGAATGGATACATGTTCCCCTCACGAAGCGTTTGGAATCTCATCTTGAGAACTCCAAATGCTCGCTCCACACAATTTCGAAGTTGAGCATATGTATGGTTGAACTTGTCCTTTTTGTTCTCATACAGTGCATTTCCACGACGACGAAACGATGAAATATGATATCGTACACCACGATATGGTGCAATGAAGGCGTCGGTATTTGCATATCCTGCATCCACAAGGTAATACTTACATGTTGGCACAACCAGCTCTTCTCTTGAAACTGCCCATCTCAAAACCTTCATGTTTGGAGCAGACCCTTCCCACCAACACAAGCATATACAAATAGACCATCGAAGGACACAACTGACATCACATTCTGTGTTATTTGTTGCTTGCGGTTGCGAAATCGAGGATGATCCTCAATCGACAAATTTGCAGGGATATGAGTTCCATCAAGAGCTCCTATGGCGTTCTGCACTACAACCAACAAGTAAGAAAACTATGTTCAATTAAAGAGTGCAAGTGATACAATAATTTGATCAGTAGTAAGTGAAGAAAAATTACCTTGAAGAATGGGTAAAATCGCTCATTGCCGGCAATGTGAGGATTTATTTCATTGATGAGCGTTGGTTGTAAAATGTACTCCTCCTTCAAGGAGGCCAATGCAAATGCAAGCTTGTTTACATAATGGTTGATTGTCTGTGAGCTGTGTTGAAAGTGCTCCATCAACACACCAGTTGGGACCCCATGGCCAACAACATATAAAAACATGGTCAATTGTTGGCTGTCACTTACATCACGTAAGTCCCTTATTAGGGATTTGTTGACTAGCAAGTTCCTTAAACTAGTGAATACCTGTGGATGTACTCGAAAAACATTGTAGCAACGTTTTTCATGCCCTGTCAAAATGCTATTCACCCACATCTCCCCACGTATGTTCGGATGTATTCATCATTCTTCGTGGAATTTGCGGTTGTGTATCCATTTCCTCCCAAGCAGCATTAAGTACAGCATCGTACATTTCTTCCTCCTCCAGCAAAACGGCTAGCAACAACCTCCGAGCTACAGATATCCAAAAATTATTCGACAACACTAATTGGCATAGAAATTAATTTTTACTTGCACATGACATGTATTACAAGTGATGCCTATGTTGATACATCACAACAGATAACGTAGTAGTGATCATTCATGACAAACTAAAAAGATAACATAACCATGCGTTTAGTGGGAAAGTAAAAGATTCAGAAAAAGATCAACAACCATGAAGGCTAACAAGAGAATGACAACCAACAACAACCCAATCATTATGTAAGTCATCACAGGGGCTTGTTGTCTTCCTCTTCCATGGCCATGCAGAGCACCCTGATGACGACTAATGAGGTTGGATGATGTTGATGGCATGTGAGCTTCCTAACTAACTTGGTTCCAGAAGTAAATGATTCTGAAAGCAGCTTCAGCTTCTTTCAATGAGTAGAAGCACTTGAATCGAGCACCCGAGAAACTATGGACCTCCGCCAAACATTCAAGCCACGAAAAATATATATCAGGCCTACGTCCCACCCAGACAACATAGCAATAATACTTACCCATCATATAATTTAGTATCATATTGCAAACATTTCACATGACAAGGTGCATCAATTTAACATACGTAGACTAAGTTCAAAACCAAATAAGTTAGCACATTACTCCCATTAGAAGCACCAGTTCAAAGTACATAACACAAGTACATAGGTAATAAGAATACGAAAGACACCAAATACACATAGGTAATAAAACTAATCCTAAGCATAAGAAGTACAATGGAAGGTTGTCACATTCGAGGTAGATCATCAAGCATCTGAAGTCATCATTTTCAGCCACTCCACTTTATCATCATCATGCATAGTAGAAAAAACCAACCTCATGTTAGGATCCGTGAATAGGTTCATGCTCTTCAAATACACATGGTAGGGAAGGTTTGGAATGTCTTTAAGGTCCCTATAAACCTGCTGTATGAAAGGTATTTCTTCGCCACTAAACTAAACATTGTTTGATCCCTGGCCAAGTTCTTTTGCGAATATCTTTTCCAGCATTGCATTCCTCTCACGACTCAGGTCAGCTATCTTCTCCAAGCTGAAATACCACTCTTTCTATCTAAATTTTTTCCTTTCCCTTTACTCCTACTTTGAGAGGTGGCCATACCATCAGATATCGTGACACTGTTTTGTGGCGTTGGTGAATTCTGAAATATATTGGTTTCTGTTTCTTGCTGTGCAGACACATTCATCCTTTCTTGGGAGTCCCCTAATGTAAAGTTAGGGATGAGATCATCCTCAGCATCGGGTGCAGTTGGAATAGCATTGCGGAATTCATTAATGGCCACATGTGGGCTATGTGGTGATGTCTCCCTTGCCCTCCTCCGGTTGGTATTTCGGGGTACACCTTTTGCTTGTATGTCTGTGGCAATGCTATTTTTGCAAAGCATTTGCATTTGATCGTAAACAGGAAATGGTTCTCTCTTTATCGCAGAGTTTGAAGTTCACCTATAAAAAAAGTTAGACATTTATAGGGTGTTTGGTTACAGTTTTTTACCTCTTTTTTCTCTAAAATTTTAAAAAGAGAGAGGACAGACACAAAGACACGTTTGGTAAGTAGTTTTTTTTAGGGAAGAATTTTTACCCTATGTAAATCTCTCCAAAAAAAAAAAATAATACGAACCTATTTTTATTTTAAAAACACACGTCTCTCTCTCAGAACCAGCGCCCCCTGCGCTCGCCTCCCTCCTCCCCCTCCCCGCTCCCCCGCCAGCGCCCTCCCCGCCCCCCCTGCGGGCCCTCCTCCCCCCTCCCTCCCACCCGCCGGACCCGCCCCCCTGCGCGCCCTCCCTGCAGGCCCTCCATTTTACATAATTTTTAAAATTTGATACTCCCTGCTAAACAACTACGTACTATTTTTTTAATTTTAAAATTTAAATCAAAATCGATCACATCGTTAATTTTTAGATAGAAATAGTTTTTTTTTTTTAAGTTGCTCCCAAACACCCTATTAACTTAATAAAAGTGTACATAACATGATTTTGCTACACACAAAAGCCCCATTATGAAAGTAATGTTACTTACCCTCAGAGCTTCCTCCCAAGCCCCATCGCAACCTAGAATTGGAGTTTGGGTAGTCGGATCCCAGCCCCAACCACTCAACCGCAAAAACTCTTCATAGAGACTAAACTTCTTTTTCAAATTTCTATACCGCTCCTTCACTTGTGACCAAGTGCAGTCACCCTCAATAGCGGCGTTGAAAGCTTTAGCAATCACAGTCCAACTATGATTTTTGAAATTTTCGCTCGCATAATTTTTCTTATGCATTTCGTCTATCATTAGGTCTAGTAGGATGCGATCACTAAGGGTGTCTCAGTTCGGCCGCCGACCTTTCGCACCTCCTTCATTTACAAAATCTAATGGATTGAAGAAGTTCTACCTTTCGGTAATGTACATCAAATATAAGTTTCATACATGCATTTGTATATATGTCTAATGAAGTACATTGTTCATGCAATTGTAATGAAATGAACTGAAGGAAAAGAGAAATAAAAAAGAGAGGTCTGCAGAGACCCCAATCTTTTTCAAATTACCCAGTTTTGGCAGTCTTTTTGCAAGTTGCAACTGAAGAGAGGACACAAGAGAGTGACACTGGGACATAAAGTCTGGACATCATGTGTGATATGAGAAAGAAACATGGCCAACTGGTGGGAATGGGCATAAACCATTAAAAGCTTTGAGAAGATGCAAGTGAACTTTAAAATGTTGGAGGCATCCTACCACACCATGGCTGTCTACCTGTGCCCCAAGGGGTGGGCAAGTATGCATCTTTCTCCACTTCTGCTGCTATCTTAGAAATGCAACTTTTCAGCGTGAAAGCAAAAATTAACAATGATCAGCTTCTGGTTTGCCAATTTGGTTCATCATGTGTGCCACCAACATGGTATATATGGATTACACAGTTGCCATGAGTAGAAATCAATTTGCACTATTGTTTTCTTTCTAGCAGTGTGCAGTGTACATCCCATGGCTTGTCATGTAGACTTGTTCAAGTTTTAAGATGCATACCCTTATGAAATTTTGAAAGAGACCCGTAAAGTGTACTCTTTCATATGAATGCTTGTGTAGGGTACTGAATCATCAAGGATGATGCAGGGGAACAATGGTGAACATATTGTATATATGATGGCTATTGGAAGGGGTTTTTTAATGACTGGTGAGATATATGCATAAAGAAAGGCTTCACCAATTCATCCAAAATATTATACCATGGTCACACTTGTGTTAGTGCAGTGAAAAGGAAGATACCTCCGTCCGACATATTCTTGATGCTAGCTTTCTTCAAAGGCCTGGCAAAAAGGGAAGGGAGAAATAAAACACATGAACACATTAATATGAAAACAAAACATACATCACAGCTATAAATTTAACAATGCAAGACCTGAATTAGATATCTATGATTCTATGTACATCAAAAAAATTCAACATATGATATTTGCCCCCATTTTCAGCAGTAGGGGAACTCCCCAAGAAATCAGTTCTTATTATACTCACTTTTCTGGCTAACATATCCTTCTGCCTCTGGAAATATTTCCACTAGCAAGCTTAATGTCATCAAAAACAAAACACTTTTATTAATGCCCAAAACAGATTTCCACCCTCTTCTTCCCTTCTTTTTTCCTTCCCTCCTCCCCAGAACTCCCCCCTCCAAACCTTCTCAACCAGTACAAACAGGAAGCATGGTGATAAGAGAGAAGCCCAAGCAATATATAAAATATATACCAAGCCAACCACTGCAGCAACAGCAGCAAGCCGGGTTTCCACTGCTGGGCATAAGAAAACCCCACCTCTAGCTATATTGCCCTGCAACACTCTGCAGCAGACTCCACTGCCCTCCCACCTCCACCACAATCTAAACCCAGACTACAAGAAGGCTTCCTATTTCCTGCGTTCCCCTTCCCTACATAATTTCCTTTTCTCGTCTCTGAGAGATCATCCAGTGCATCCAATGTGTGCAAGGGGGGTGTAGTGCATGCAAGTGTGTCTTGTGCGTGTGTGAGAAGGTGAGCTTACAACTGTGTCTTGTGAGTGTAGACTTCAGCTAGAGAGAAGGTATTGTCCAAAGTGTGGGACATCAGATATTATTTGATCGGTGTCGACTCACATAGGTACATCATTGTCAATCTTCGGATTTAAGGTTTGAATCAGTGTAGACAACTCTGATAGCTGTCTATCTACTTATGTGTGACCTCTTTATTACGTTTCCGCTATGAGGTATGTCCTCTCATTTCTGTAATGTTACAGAAATGAGTCGATGCAGACTGGCGAAGTCTCACACTTTGGACAATACCTTCTCTCTAGTAGAAGTCTACACTCACAAGACACACTTGCAAGCTCACCTTCTCACACACACACACAAGACACACTTGTATGCACTACACCTTTGCACTCTTGCACTTGCGGATGCACACTCTCCCCTTCACCCCCAAGGGAGATGGTGGAGCTGGAGATTGGGGGGGGGGGGGGGGGGGGGGGGGGGTGAGGCAGCTCTCTGCTGGCGGCAAGGGAGGCTGCAGCTGCCGTTGCTGTCGCACGACTCTTCCAGCACGCCTCGCGCACTGGCGAGGGGAGGGGGCGGAGGGCCCAAATGGGCAAAACCGCCCAACAAGCTCCCACTTGCCCATTCAGGGTTGACTGACCACTTACCCACTCAGGGTAACGGTGTATCCATTATTCTCTATGGCATTCGACATCAACGATCATATCGAAAATAAGACGTGCCACCTCTATGAGATTTTTGGAGTCACCAACAAGTGTTTCATTAAGTCATCATCTTACTAACGAATCACTTAATCTCAATATGTACCTCAGGCTCTTAATATTCACTTGATTCTGATACTCCTTGTCTCTCAGAAGATAGTATCGAATCCAAAAGCGTAATACTCATGACTCTATTACCACTCAGGCAACTGAACCTCCCGGGATATGAGTAATTAAGGTGAAATAACAAGATACCTTCCCTATGCTGTACATGTCAATTCAATTTGTCTTAACTACTTTTTTAGACATGTTTCGCTGGACGGTATCATCCATCGCCCTAAATAACATGCTAAAGTAGCGACATTAAGCTTCTTCTTCATGGCACGGCGTTGTAAGTCACTGGGGTACATCAAGAATCACAGACAAACGTGATTCATGAGCTCACACAATGATGAAGAGAGAACCATTCATCATTCTCATATGCGGTCGTATATTACATATGTGGTATGATTCACATGTGATGCGGGACAAGAAGGAGAGGAGGAAGAGAGGGAGGGAGAGCAGGGATCGCACAGGGGGAGGAGGGAAACCAGATGAAGGGGGGGAAACGGGGGAGGGAGACGAAGGCTTGAGCCCCAATTTTCTTCTGCTATTTCATTCTTTTTCACTCTGTCCCCTCCAACAGGTCGTTACAAGCACATATATAGGGTGAAAACCCTACTATTCACCCAACCATGGGACCAAAATATCCCCAAAATTGACAAAATGTCAAACCTGTCCCATTTACCTTAAAACTAGATATTTAATTCTACTTGGCCATAATAGACTCCACAAAAATAAAAATTACATAATAAAATAAAATTGATGTCAATATGTTGTCGACGTCTGTAGTCTCGAGTCTCGTTCCATGTCCGTCACGAGTCACGGTCCCCATCATTCCGCGTCCGTCACGAGTCACGGTCCCCGTCATTCTCCCCCACTTCGAAAAAATTCGTCCTCGAATTTTAAAGTGTCGAAGTATGAGGAAGATAAACACCAGAACTGGAGTGAAATACGCCATACAAATCATAATAGCGCAAGTCTCGAACTGTCGATTCTGGTATGCTTCACGAAAATCTAACCACACCACATCAAAGTCACCAGAATCAATGTTAAAAAGCATAGGCAGATGACTGCCAGAGAGTATTGAGATCTCAAATAAATGATTAGAAAATGCATCAAAACCAACTTCAATCATCAAAGAGTGATCCCATGACTCCACTATATGAGCTGTCTCACGTACTTCAATGGAGTCAATCATAGCCACATTTTCAATCATCTCCTCAGGCTCTACCATAGTAGGTGGCAGTGGGCAATGCACCTCTACCTGAGCATCAACCACAGTTGGCAAAATTGTAGACTCTAATTTTTGTTCCAGTGCCACTTAGGAATCAGGTTGACAAGCTTTAACATGTGAACTGCTTTGAACTTTAGGCACATAGGCAGGAAACTTGAACAGACATCCTGGATAATCAAGATCTCGGACGGTACAATAACTCTCGTCAACAAATACCTCAACACGCTCACTTTGTAACCATTTCTAACCCACAATGAGATAAAACTGGTCGGTTGGCAAACTAGATGACTGCCGCGAAGAAATTGTAGCCCAAGCGCCAGTATGATACATAAGATCTGTGTGCTCCGAATCTGCTTTGAATGATCGAGACAATGACACAAATATGTTCCACTTCAGATTCGATTAACTTCCACTTTGAGAAAGTGAGTCCACGACGGCTTGAGAGACATAATTGCATGATTGTAGCGGATCAAATATCAACAAAATAACCCTTCTATTTGATAATCGCACTAGTGTCCGAAATGCAGAAGAAATCATAGTGCCCAAAACTACTCACAGCGCCACCAGGGGCCACAGAGACCGATCGCCTGTTGCTGCTTCACGACGTGGACGAGCGGGCGCTGCACTGTCCGAAGGCAGGTGAAGAGTGCAGGGGGACAAGCCTGTCCAACTCCGATCGTTGCAGACCCAACTTCGAACAGTGGGGAGGTGGCCCGAGCTGGAGCGGGGGGAACAGGAAGACCGCGGCGGCCAGGTCGCTCGCTGAGTTCAGTCAGGGCTGGGGTACCTGGCCGTCGACCTGCAGGGGAGGGTCCGCGATGGATCGGTTGACCCTGGCGGGCCGCGGTTCTGCAGGGGGGAGATGCTCTGTGAACAGGGGAGAAGGCGACGGCGACGGGGACGCGAGCTCCATCCTGGGTATCCGGCGCGATGGTGGGCCGGCACCGCGGGTGCCCACTGATGTCCGATCGGCGGAGGACCGAGCGGATTGGCGGCCTGGGTGCTCGGGGCGACTGAACCGGCGCGGTACGGCGGCTACTGGCACCCAGCGCGAAAGGGGGGGGGGGGGAACCGGCGGCGACGAGGCGAGGTGGACCCCGGGCACGGACGGCGAGGAACCCGCGATGACCGCTGCGAGGGGAGCTCGGGGCGGAGGTGACCGGCGCTGAGGCTTCCGGCCGCGGGAAGCTCAGGCGGGGTGGCCGGCGCCGGGGACGGGTGCCGCGGGGGGGGGGGGGGGGGGGGGGGGGGGGGGGGGGTTGGGGATGGGGGATGGCGACGGGGGTTCCTGGGTCGGGAGAGAGGGCGCACGGGATGGGGGGGGGGGGTTGCGGGAAGGGGGAAAACAGAGCACCGGAAGAAGGTGGGGGGGGGGGGGGGGGGGGGGGGGGGGGGGGGCGGTGTTCGCGCGGCGCGGGAAGGCGCGCGCTGACCTGGTTCTGCGGGCTGCGGACGAGGGGCTCTGCGCGGACGGGAAAAAAGGGGCAGACGGCTGGCCAGGACTTGGCTCCGTGGAAGAAGTCGACAACTGCTCTGATACCAGGTTGATGCGGGACAAGAAGGAGAGGAGGAAGAGAGGGAGGGAGAGCAGGGATCGCACAGGGGGAGGAGGGAAACAAATGAAGGGGGGGAAACGGGGGAAGGAGACGAAGGCTTGAGCCCCAACTTTTTCTTCTGCTATTTCATTCTTTTTCACTTTGTCCCCTCCAACAGGTCGTTACAAGCACATATATAGGGTGAAAACCCTACTATTCACCCAACCATGGGACCAAAATATCCCCAAAAATTAACAAAATGTCAAACCTGTCCCACTTACCTTAAAACTAGATATTTAATTCTACTTGGCCACAATAGACTCCACAAAAATAAAAATTACATAATAAAATAAAATTGATGTCAATATGTTGTCGACGTCTGCAGTCTCGAGTCTCGTTCCATGTCCGTCACGAGTCACGGTCCCCGTCATTCTGTGTCCGTCACGAGTCACGGTCCCCGTCAACATGTTGCAGTGTTCTCCCATTCATATGGGCGTGTCATATAACACAGCACGGATACAAGTCCAATTGTAACAAATACAATCAACCAGAATCTCACAAGCCAGTCACTCCCATTTAGCGTCTTTTTGCAACTCACATATCCGGATATAATAGGCTTCATAAGATTATATCTAAAATCCACATGATCAATTTGAACTAATTCAGATTTTATCTCGGCCTCAGCCAAGGCGGCATACTAACAAAACTCAAGGTTATATGTAGCTTTTATAGAGAGTTGGAGATATCAGGTCATGTACTGCGCTAGTTTTAGAAGCGCACTTTTGTTTCCGTTTTTGCGCATGAGTCTGTTCAAGCTTGCAACAGAAGTATTACATGTAACCTATGTATGTTTATATATATAATAAGTATGTTTATTGTTAACATATTATATATTTTCTTTAATGTTATGCAAATTTATTTTGCACATGAGATTATTTGCTCGAAAATTTTTTAATTATGTTGACTTATCTTATATAAGTGGGAGATGATTGTAATTGTAACACCCTAAAAATTCAGAAATTGAAAAACTAGAAATAAATTGAAAACGATAAATTCAACATTATCAAAATAGTAAAAACATACATGACATTATCGTTTGTACGAGAACACATCGAAAATTTTCATAAAAATCATAGTTCAACCTTAAATAACACTCCCTAATGGCCCACGACGAAATTCATGCAAAAGAAAATCCGACTAGCCAAGTTTAAGGCATTTTGTGACTGATTATTGTAATTAGGGAATAAGTTGAAAAATTATTATCATATGTACTTAATGGAGTCCAAAAATATAATAAGATTATGGGTGGACTCCAAATGATATGTGGTGATAGCCCATAATAAGAATTGGACCAATAGACAACTTATAGCCCATGAATAAATTCAAGTAAGAAAAGATCAAGGAAATTCGTAGCTCCAATTGGGCATAAATTGGAAATGGCAATTAGGGCAAAATGTAAGGCAATTAAACTTCCATGATAACCCAAATTCGTGCCCAACTATATTAGGATGTTTCCTAAAGACTCTACTACTCCAATTGGGAGAGGAATCCTCAAATCTTTAGGAAACATCCTAATATATAAGTCGTGCATGATTAGGATGTTTCATAAGTCGCGCATGATTAGGGTTTTTAGTGTTCATGTCGTGTTTCATGCATCCCAAGACCGAATTGAGTCAACCCAAAAGTATAGTTCTCTTCTACTCATCGTCCCCTACAACTTTCATGTTTATTGTTTTGTCCAAAGAGCCCTAGATCCCAAGATATAGACCAAACTTGCACGACTATAGCATTTTCATGGTTTTCGGGCTGAACCCTAAACCGCGACTGATCCAGACGTCGCGATTTAGAGACTGGTATCGCGACAGGTATACCCGTCGCGTTTACCTTAAAAGCGACCGCTTAGACCGTCGCGTTTTACATTTGTTCTGACAAGATCCAACAGCATAAAACTGTGTGCCACATAGGTCTCAGTGGATGTCTGAATCGCAACCGTATAGTACGTCGCAATTTGGTTTGTTTTCCCGCCCTCAGTTTTCATGCATGGCTTTTGCATTTCAAAGACACATGAACGTGTCGTCACGATACGTCGTGATTCAGAGTCACAATCGATAGCCTACCGATTACCCTTGAACGCGTCCATCATGGTCGTCACTCTGTACCGAATGCCATGAACGCATCGACCTGACCTGTCGCGTTTCTATTCTGCAATCGTTCCCACATCAATTCCTTGTTGAAAAGGCGTCGGTCAGTCCCGTCGCGATTTAAACGCGACAGGTAACCCCGTCGCAATTTAGTAATTTCACATAGAGTCGTTTTTTACTGTTTCAGTCTTTTGAAGTGCGACGACTGAACCCGTCGCGTATTTTAGAGCCTACCCGAGACCTGTTTACTGAGGTTTAAGTGTATGTCTCGCATGCTATGTGTTATAGATGCATTGTTCAGTCTGTCCAGTGACTTAAAATGTGTTAACCCATGAAAAAGTCATAATAAATTGAAAGTTTATTCTAATTGTTCTTAAATGCTTGATCTATTCTTGTAGAGATTGATGTGCCCATCTTGATGATATAGCTTATTAAAGCGAATGAATATGCATGTTAAAATATTGCAAATCATGTTGATATTATTGCATGTGTATATTGTGTCATCATGTTACTTGTTTTCTGCTTGTTTAAACCCGTGGATTGTGATATTGAGGCACGTTCTACACTACACTCTTACACATATAGACAACCCTTTCTTGGGGAATTAGAAACTCTCCGTCGGTCATTCCGTATCGACAGACTAGTGACATTTTCTCTAAGACCTCTGTGAATCTCCGTACTCTGTGAATTCTCTCATGGAGACTGAGTTGGTTGTACCATTGAAGTTCTTAGAAGATAGAAAGCACTTACATTCTCGTCCACTTCTCGTGAGAGTGATTTTATTACATGGAAACTAAGCCATTAAATGTAAAGATTGAATTAATAAAATTAAGTCATTATACTGCCGAAATTTACTCTAGATCATGTCCACTTGCCTTGTACTCTTATAATCATTGACATGATCTTTAGTACATGATTGTCTATTACTTGGAAATCATATTAGCCATAAATAAAATAAAATTACTAGAAATTATTGGAACTTCGGTTCATAACTGATGTCTGTGCATATAAGGGTCCAGTCTGGTCCTAGGAGGAGCACCCGAAATACTTATAATTGCGAGAGTATGTGATCCATCGAAGTGTCTGACAATCACCTAATTGAATGCAAGATTGATCTGGGTAATTTTCACATTTTTATTGAATGATTGATTGATTGAACTGCTATAAGTGAAATGGCCAAATATATTGTACATGTCATTGTTATTGAATCCAATATGTCATTGTCCACTGAAATTCTATGGAAATCAACTTGTGTTACTCACTGTACATGCTATAGATTATTAAATCTCTTCTGTTTGACAAATGATCGTACTGTCATTCCATTCCATTGATAATCATCCATCCCACATGATAACTGTCATCGGAATTGTTTAATGAACCGTTCTCATACATGTTATATTTTGGATATTGTTCTATATCGTTATCATGATCGTTTTGCCATGAATACAGAATACTGCATGTTAGTATCATGCCCGTTAAATTATTAATTCACATAAAGCATGTCCGCACCATGAGATGTAAATCTTACTGGATGTTAACGCGCTCACACTTGCTTTCCATAATATTTCAAGTGATGACTATGAGGATATAGAGAAGGATGGGGCTGGGGAAGAGTGAAGAGCTTATCAGAGTGTACTCGTCATTATAGCTCGTCAGCCAATATGTTTAGAGTTAAAAGAGTTTGTAATAGTCAGTTTTATTTTTGCACGAGGTTTGCTGCGGCGATTTCGGCTCGGGAGATGTTGGTTTGGCACGGTTTCCACGCGAGGAGGGCGTCCAGAGCGTAGATTCGCTGGCGATGTGGCATTCTTCATGTTCTTCGCGTTGGTAGGGAGACTTCCCCATCGTTTTGTACTGTTTGAGTGATTGGAAGTCTGTAAATCATGTTATGTTGGTGTGCCATGGTATACCCTTCGTTTTAGAGATTTAAAGTTTAGTTTAAATGTTGTGTGAATGGTTTTCTGGAGGAAGAAGGGTTCGGTCGTCTGCCTGATAAGGCGATGGGTCTAACTGTCGTGTTCTGAATGCGACAGGTTGTTGTTGTAAACGCGTCGCTTTGGTCTGTCACGTTTAGGGTTACCAATTAGTGTATCAATTGGTGTTATCGATTGGTGAGATGGCGACATGTCGGGTTGTCGCGTTCATGTCACGACACTGGGTCCTGTCGCGTTTTGCTTGTTGTCGCGACCGGTAGGGTCGCCGCATCTTTGAAGGCGACGACTATCCCGTCACGTTCTTAATTCTGAGGAATGTTATGAGATTTTGGGCAATGAAGGTTCTATTTGGCCTAGCCTTGGTTATTAGTGACGTTTTAAGGTGTTTCCGCATGGTTGATGGTAGTAAAATATGACTTAGGATTAATGGTTCAGATTGTGGTTAATTAGTCAGTTGTGTTTATTATGTATTAATGTTCAGCTTGTAGTGGTTATGTGGTTTATGTGTTTAACGATGGCATTTGTATATAGTTTTGTTGATCAGGTTAATTATGTCCTTATATTAGAGTTATGTATTTTATGTGTATAGTACTGGTATGGTTGTATAGGTGCAATGGAGGTCAGATAATGACCAATAATAAGCAATCGTAGAATGTGTAATATTGTAGTTTATGAATATAGGTTTTATGAGTATGTTCAGTATTGACGTGGTTTGTGTGTTTGCTGAGTTCGGTAGTCCGACGCCTATTCTGGAATGCCTCTCTAGTCGGGTACCCCAGGTTCTGTGTGAGCCAAGCACGTTGTGCTTGGGGTTTTGTCCCGGTACTGTATGTACCGTAGAGGTCTGTGTCATCTTCCTGGACACCCTCCTCCATTGTGGATAGGGCAATGCAAGACTGCTTCTTGCTACTCCACGAGATAGCTCCTCCAACCAACAGGAACACAAAGCCTGAAGTGGACTTCCGCTCATCTCGGTCACCAGCCCAATCCGCATCACTATAGCCGATGATTTCAGGTTGTCACCCTTGTAACATAGTGCATAATCTGTCGTCCCTCGCAAATACTGCAATATCCTCTTGACAACTTTGCAATGTGCGAGACCAGGGTTACTTTGGTAACGACTAACCAAACTCACTGCAAAGCTAATGTTTGGTCGAGTACACAACATAGCATACATTACACTTCCAATCGCAGCGGCATGTGGCACTCTAGACATACTTTCTATTTTTTCATTACTCTTAGGGCATTGACAAGTACTAAGGATACATCCTTTATCAAGTGGAGTATCGATGGGCTTAGAATTGTACATTCGGAAACACTTCATAATCTTATTAATGTATGTCTCATGAGACAAACTCAGTGATCTTTCTGAGCGATTCCTCATAATCTTTACCCCGAGCACATACCTCGCGTCACCCATATCTTTCATCTCAAAGACGGAAGATAATCACCTCTTAGTGGCAGCGATCAACTCCATATCATTTCCAGCCATTACAATATCATCAACATATAATGATAAAATGAGGAGACTTTCTCCCACTCGCTTAACACACACAGTGTTCTTTTTCATCATCTCAAAACCATATGAGACATTGCTTTATGAAATTTCAGATACCACTGTTTAGACTATTATTTCAATCTATATGTTGAACGCTTGAGGCGGCAAACTTTTTGCTCTTCCCTTTTAGTCTCAAAACTTTCTGGTTGAGCCATGTAAATTTCCTTGTCTAATTCTCCATTGAGAAATGCAGTCTTCACATCCATTTGGAACAATTCCAAGTCAAAATGCGCAACAATAGCTAGAATAAGGCGAACATATGAGAATCTTACCACAGATGAAAATGTCTCATCATAATCTATGCCCTCTTTTTGGGTATAGCCTTTCACCACAAGTCTTGCTTTATATTTGTCAATAGACTCATTAGTCTTGCGTTTAAACTTGAAAACCCACTTATTTCCAATCGCCTTACACTCAGTTGGGAGATACACTAACTCCTATACTTCATTTTGTGCCATTGAATGTATCTCCTCCTGCATGGCAATCTCTCATTCTTTCCTAGATGATGATGCAAGAGCTTCCTGAATAGATCTAGACTCTTCATCATCCATGAGTTCACAAAGAAGTACCTCATTGTCAATTTCAAAAAATCGACGGGGAACATGCCCACGCTTGCTACGACATAAAAAATCTTGACTTTCTATTGGTGCACTCCCACTGGACGCACTCCCACTAGACTGACCATCCCTATCATTTTCGGGGACATTGGTATGGGAACACATTCCCTCCCTTCGCCGGAAGATGGTAGGATGTTCAATTGTTGATCTATTTTAAAAAGATCAAGATTTTTCTCATTTTCGCCAAGACTAGGAAATTCATTCTCTAAGAAAACAACATCTCGGACCTCACGCTCTATCATTCCTTCATCTGAATGATGTCCATACATGATATAGCTGATTGAACTCTCAGGATATCTGATAAAGATAAACTTTTGGGTTCGTGGGCCAAGTTTCTCAAACTTGCTAGTCATGTCATGAACATATCCAGCTGATCTCCATGGACGTAAACAATTAAGTCCGATTTGTGGCCATGCCACAATTCATATGGGGTAGAAGGAACTGATTGCGAGGGCACTCGGTTAAGAATGTAGGCAGTAGTCAACAAAGCATCTCCCCAAAAAGAGATTGGCAGATTTGTCTGCGCCATCATTGACCTAACCATGTCAAGCATTGTTCTATTCCTTCGTTTAACAACACCATTTTGTTGCGGCGTATATGGAATATAGAGTTGCCGACGTATACCTTTTTCTTTACATAATGCAAAACTAATCCGACAAATATTCGCGTCCATGATATGTCCGAAAGCTTTGACACTCCTCTCCTTTTGATTTTCAACTCTAGCTAAGAAATATTTGAAACAATCCAGCACTTCATAGCGATAAACAATCAAATATACATATCCATACCACAAAAAATCATCAATAAATGTGAGAAAATGGTAATATCCATGTCGAGCTCTAATACTCGTTGGTCCACAGACGTCAGAATAGATCAATTCCAATAGTTCGGAGGTTCTAACAACTTTTCCAAAAAACTTACGACATGCTTTTCCTGCCAAACAGGGCTCACATATGGGCAAGTTGACCTTAGCGAGCGACCCTAAAAGGCCTTCTCTAGTTAATCTAGTCATTCTATCTTGTCCAATATGGCCTAAACGAGCATGCCATGTCATAAAATCTAAATCTTTTTGAACTAACACAGACATCACCATAGAAGAAGAATTATGAAAGTGTTAGCAAGATCTAAGAGATAAAAACCACCATGTAGCAATGCATGTCCATAAAGGACATCGTTCAAGACAATAGTTACAAGACTGCCAGAAAAAGATAAACAAAAGCCCATTGTTGATAAAGTTGAAACTGACAAGAGATTATATGGATTCTGGGACATAGAGTACATCACATAAAAGCAATGTTTGTTCGTTCGCAAAACGGAGTTGGTATGAATCGACTCCACTGACATCTTCACTGGCACCATTACCCATGAAGACTCTTTGCATGCCTTCTAGAATCCAATGATAATCAACGAAAGCCGATCGATCCATCGTTATATGTTTTGTTGCTCCGGAATCCACGATCCACATAGGATTAGATGAGTAGTCAAAACATTTGTACAAACATATGTACACAGAGAGCTGGGGAAGTGAGTTACCTTTTTCGACTAAGGACATTCATGAGCGAAATGGCCTCACTTTTTGCAGTTAAAACACTTCAAACGACTTTTGTCTTTCTTACCGCCGTGCTTCCCACGTTGGCGCTTGAAAGTTTTATCCTTATTGGAATCTGGTGTAGTGTCTAATTCTTTGTCCTTTTGCGATCCCTTTTTCTTGAAGCGTCTGCTACTTTGAGCGACATTAGGAACAGCGCAATTCACTATTTTGCGCTCAACTTCTAATTCCACATGCTAAGAGATATCCAAAAAAAAATTAATATTCTCATTATGGGTTAGAATTTACTTCAAATGGATCTATGCATCTGGCAAGGATCTAATCACCACCTGCACCTACTGTTCATCGGTGAGTTCATGACCTGCTGCCCTTAAATCATGGATCATGGCTGAAATGACCCTAAGGTGTTCAATTATCGTGTAGCGCGAGTCCATCCGCTAAGTCTCAAATTTTAAAACAAGAGCCCTTAACCGGGTTACTGAGGTGCCACCAAAAATGAACTTCAATTGATCCCACATATCCTTAGCAGTGGCGCAATTGTCAAACTCGCCAATAAGATCGTCGGCCATAGCGCTTAACAAAGTAAAACACGCACTACGATCTTTCTTGAACCAAGCTACATAAGCTTCTTGATTTGTGCTGCTACTACCCTCAATGGACGGTGACAAGGATACCATAATGTGATCAATTACATCTTGCTCATCTAGAAAATATTGTATTTGGTGATGCCATATATCATAGTTGTGCCATTCAACTTTTCACCTTTAGTAAGATCAGCAATAACGTTTTTGGCAGCCATAATTTACCACTGCAGGAAAAGGAGTTTTTGACATCAATTTACACATTCTTTCTATTTGCTTCTAGAAATCCAAGCTAATTATATTGAACGTTTCTTATATAGTAAAATCGAAAGTAAAGTCAGGCAATTACAATCATCTCCCACTTATATAAGATAATTCAACATAATTAAAATAATTTCGAGCAAATAAACTCAGGTGTAAAACAAATTTGCATAACATTAAAGAGATATATATATATATAATATGTTAACTATAAATAGACTTATATATACATAAACAAGTTACATGTACGACTTTCGTTGCAAGCATGAACAGACTCACGTGCAAAAACAGAAATAAAAGTGCGCTTCTAAAACTAGCGCAATACATGACCTGACATCTCCAACTCTCTACAAAAGTTGTATATAACCCTGAGCTACCACCAACTCACCCTCCACAGTCCTAATGGTGACTGTGAGAAGTGGAGCGGGGAGGGGCACAACAAGCACAATCAATTCCCACACAACCGGCCATGGTTCCCAAGGTTCCTGATCATAAACAGGAGGGGACCAAAGATCTGACTCAAACTTAGGAGAAGGCTCACGGACACTCAGACTATCTGAAGTGTCCTCTCCAGAAAATGCAGGCACCACCTGGAACTCTGAGTCAGCTATGCCGCTGGCCGCTGCCAACGCACCAGTACATGTCGCGATGGTCGCAGTGTCCAAGGCCAACGCATGTCCAAGATCTGCTGCCAGCAAACCAGAGTTGACATCGATCAGTCCGACCAACGTCAGATCATCATCCGAGAACCAATCCTCAGAATGATCTATCAACTCAAGGCCCGACGGTGCCAGAGAACCTGCCATCTATACAGTGTACAAGAGAAGGAGAAAATCAGAACTATCCAATGGCTCTGATACCAATGTTACAAAAATGAGAGGATATACCTCATAGCGGAAACGTAATAAAGATGTCCCACAGAAGTAGGTAGACAACTATTAGAGTTGCCTACACTGATCCATGCCTTAAATCCGAGGACTGGCGATGACGTACCTCCGTGAGTCGACACCGATCAGAGAACACCTAATGTCCCACACCTTGTAACAAAGGGGATCACTGAACCTCGTTCAGAAGAGATGGCTAATCACATTAGCCAGGTCTCCTAAGAAGGAAAAGAGCATCAAGAAGCCCGAGGGGATCTGCAGGGTGGACAGAGAGTGAAGGAGATGGTGAGGAGATGCAGGGCAGACATTCTATGTCTTCATGAGATAAAATGGGAAGGGGACGATGAGGACTCATTGAGGGAGTTCAGAGAAGGTAGATTGTTTAAGGGGGTGTCTTCTCTAGCAATGGGGAAGGTAGGTGCGATCATGATATTATGGAAACCCTATGAGGTGGTGGTGGACAGGCAAGTAGGGAGGAGGGCTATCTTCATCCACTTTTGTTGTTTGGCAGATAAATTCTCTTGGGACTTTTACGGAGTTTATGATCCCCAGTCTCGAGAAGGGAAAAGAGAGAGATGGAAGCATCTTCTGGGTCTCCATACCGTCTCTAGTTGTCCCTGGTGTGTGGCTGGTGTGTGGCCGGAGATTTTAATGCAATTACATACTCTTTGGAAATGACGGGAGTTCAGTTGCATTCAAGTGAATCTGAATATTTCTGGGAGTTATTCATCAGGCTGCCCTCGTTGATGTTGGATTGGTGAATGCTCAATTCACTTGGTATAACTTGAAGGATGATCCATCGTGTTCTAGGCTAGAAAGGTTTCTAGTAGCAGCGAATTAGGAGGAGCAACTTCCGTTTGCTCAGGCCTCCTCCCTCCCTAGGTTGACTTCATATCATAAACCTATCCTCTTGTACACCAATCAACACCTGAGGAGGATCAAGCAGTTTAGGATGGAAAAGTATTAGCTGAGGGAGACAGATTTCTTACTTATTGTCAAATCTGCCTGGGATAGTCTGGGACATTAAAGAAATGCTATGACTACCTTGCTTACTAAGTTGAAACATTTGGCTCAAGTTTTGAAGGCGTGGGGTCACAATAAGAGGCTACCAAGCAGACAAGAGAAAAACACAATATTGTTACACTTGATTGATTAGCTAGAGGAGGTTAGATTGATGGATGATCCTAATAGGCAGAGCAAGATCGTGCTACGGGCATGGTTTGTTGAGATCCTCTTGAGGGAGAAGATTTACTAGAAACAGAGGTCTAGAGAGATATAGGTCAAGGAAGTTGATAGCAACACCAGATATTTCCACAGGATTGTTTTAGGAAGAAAAAGAGTGAACCACATAGCTGCCATTAGGGAGGGTGATACCTTATTGCTGAAGGAAGAAGATATCAGACATGCTACTAGGGAGTTTTATGTTAACCTTTAATTTTTCTTCATTCTTATATTCATTATGTTTAGTCTCTAGTTCATTGATGGACTGACCTCACCCACCGAGCAGGTGGATAGGAAAACACCTATCTTGCCCAAGACAAAAAGAGCGAGGAGCTCAGTCCATCAATGCCGCTCAACTGTTTAGCACAAAAAGAGCGGGGAGCTCAGCTCAATTATGCTTTTAATAGGGGTATCTATGCAAATAACCTTAAAATGTATTAGATCACAAATGCCCTTCCATCAGTTAAACCCAACCATGGTTGGGCTAAAGAGTAGAAAAGACTTATCTACCTCAATTTAAAATCTCCTCCCCGTCCCCACCCATTGCTTTCCCTCACACACATTTTTTTAGTAAGGGTGCTTTAGTCTTTTAAAGTTACACATGTAACAGTTCTGTCCATGTTTTAATGGAATATTCCTTAGATCTTGCCGACTAGATAATCCAAGGGATATAACGGATGCATTTTTTATCAAATTTGGGGTATATTTGATGAGGTCAAGATTTTAGGAGTATACATGAGAACACGGTAATTTTCAGGGGTATATATGTATTTAACTCAAAAATATATGAAGAATACGTGCCAAGACAGATGCTAATATGATTCATACCAGAACAAAGTGGCTTCTTTACTTACCGTCATGGGTAGTCACTTATGTCTCATTTCACGCAATGCTTCTCTACACTCTTCCCTGTCATCAAAGAACTGCTTTCTGACACCTTCTATTTGATATGTTTCATGGCCCTTACCTGCAATAACCTGCATAAGATGAAATCAATCAAAAGAACAAGGAAGTCACATAAAAACAGAAAAGAAGTTGGCATTATCAGCCAGTCAACCAACAACAGCAAAATCATCAAACGCTTTCTGAAAATAATATTGCATAAGAAAACATCAAAGTCTGAACACTAAAGATGGGAAACGCTCACAAAGGAAGCACTGAAACTTAAAGCAGTAAAATAAGCTTTTCTATAGATACAAGCATTCACCGGTATTCCTTACCACAAGCAAATTCTGAATTCTGTACTAGATGTTACTTGAATAAAAGGTGTCCTCTGCCTATCATTCTGACATTATGTGATACTCGAATGAAGCATTATATAACATGTTTGATGCATTCACTTGCTTGCATTATGTATCTTTCTGATTGTCACTGTATCATCCCATAAGAGTAAGAGTATATCTTTTCATTCACATTTAGAATAGTCTTTGTTTTTGGAAGATGGTCAAAAGATTGAAAGAAGAGAAGAAGATATTACATATCAATCCTTTGACATGACAAAATTTCCAAGAACATTGTTCCTTCAGTATGTTTTGCACCTGTCACACTATAGCATGAGAAAAGTGAAAATGTGTTTGCCTCCAAAAAAAAGTGAAAAAGAGTTGTATACATTTCCAAAAGCACCCCTCCAAAAATGTGACAGCAGTTTGCAGCCTGCTATCATGATTTTCTATTCTAATCCTGGACTGATCTAGCAGTCTAAATTATAATATCAGATATAGTCAAATAGGTATAAAACCTTTGTTGATCTTATTCTCTTTCTTTTTTTTCCCTTATATCGCTCATAAGACTATAAGAAAGTAAGAAGAACATAGATCAGACCGCCAGAGGTTCTCGCATTCTTTGAGTTGACATTGGATAACTAGTTTAACAAGAGATCTGCACAATTTGCATGGTTCCATCACTCGATGACTAGTGCTCTGCAGATTAGGAGACAGATAACAATGTCTATGCCACATGCTATACCACAGAACTGGCATGTCCAAATTATCTGATTCCCATGATAGTATCTATTTTGCAAAATGGAGCCAATAGAAATTTAATTAAACTTAAGAGTCTAAAAGTAGAAGAAACCTAAACCATAATAAAGACTAACAAGAGAAATAGCAATTTATTAAAATTATGGACAGACCTAAGTTAAAGAGAATAGCATTTTGGTGGAAATTAATTAGCTTATAAACATAAATGCATGACTGTCACCTACTAACCCAACAATACCACAATGATAAAAAATTATTCTGAACATGTGTAAGTTTAAACTGTAATAGCTTAGGGAATTCCTGGGCTAACGAACTTACAATGATATCTCCTTCCTCTCCCATACCGATGGCAGCCTGTATAGCAAGCTTCCTCCTCTCCTGTAAGAAGAGTCTACAGCCGCTAGGAAGAGTAAGATAATGGTCATTCTCACTATGCTGTAGGTAATCTCGCATGCTCCATCCAACACCTGCCAGCATGTCATCCAAGATGCCAACTGATACATGAACAAAAAACATGGTTAAAAGATCAACTTTTTTCCCACCAGGTACAGCAACAGATTTCTTTGCAGTACCAAGAGTTCAGCAACTCCGGAAAAGCCAAGTTTGAAAGCATACATGGATCCTCTGTCCTGGGGTTGTCAGATGTCAGAATGACTATGTTGCTCTTGTCAGTTGCAGCTTTCGTCATCATTGGCCTTTTCCCTCTGTCTCTGTCGCCCCCACACCCGAAAACTGAGTTTCATATCAAGCAACAGCTAAGTAACAATATCATGGATATTCATACTACATCAAATCTCGTAAACATGCATTAATCTCAACCACTAGTCTCAGGCATGACAACACTTCTCACAGCAAGAGAATGAGATATAACCTTACATCAATCGAATGGAACCACATGGCAATGGATGTCCATAGATCGAACAACATATTGTAATCCAAAATGAGCTTAAAAAATCAATACCCAAAAAACCAAGCAATCACCTTTTCAATTTAGGAACTCGATCAGATGCAAGCATTGCAAAAGGGTTCCAAGTGAGCATTACAAAAGGGTTCCAAGTGCAAACTCATTTAGATTCTGGATATGGAATATGCCATCTACTCTATAACACATTCCAGAAGGTCCAAGTCCCACAATGACCATGAAGCAGCATAAGCTATCCTTCAAAATGGCACTCACATTCAGGATATCATCCATGTGTGTATTTATACAGTATGTGAATTGCATAAACGCTTTCTCTCAGTAACTGAAAAACCCAACCAGTCCGATTCAAGAAAAGAAAAGGGGGGAGTACATACCAGTGATAATCCTCCTCGGACCCATTTCTCTTACAGTATCCAACAGCCTTGATAAGGCATCTGGTGTATGTGCATAATCCACAATGACAGCAAATGTCTGCCCCTCATCTATCAGCTCACATCTACCTGGAACTGCAGCCACTGCCTCAACCCCTCTCCCAATATCCTGCAATGCTGCATCAGCTGCAATCCCAACTGCTACGGCAGCAAGAATGTTGTAGATGTTGTGTCTCCCCAGCAAAGTTGAGGAAATTTTCAGTATGCCCTTAGGTGTATTAACCCAGACCCGTGTCTTCCGCAACGAAAGCTCAAATTGCAAAGGGTAAACGTGGGCACTTTTGTTGTCAACAGCGTATGTCACCAGAGGGACATCCGGATTTCCCTGAGCAACAAAGAAATGTGCATATGGATCATCAACATTTATAACTTTGTGGTGATGCCGTGGATCACTCATCTTCGCAAACAGCTTGCCCTTGCTGTTTCTGTAGTCCTCCTCACCCCCATGGAAGTCATAGTGATCCTGGTCAGGTTGGTGAAGACGGCAATATCAAAATCTATCTCATCACACCTTCCGAGTGCCAACCCATGGGAAGAAGCCTCCATAACCATGGCCTCAGTCCCACTGTGAACCATCTTAGCCATAAGCTTCTGCACCATTACCGCATCAGGAGTTGTGTGGGAAGCCTCCAACTGGCCCTTGCCATGGATGTAGTACCCCACAGTGCCCAGCATTCCTGTCTTTACTGTCATCGCCTCATAGACACTCCTGACCAAGTGCGCCGTGGTGGTCTTGCCGTTAGTACCCGTGATCCCAACCACAGACATGTTCTTTGAGGGTTTCCCATAAAAGGAAGCAGCAAGAACTGGAAGCACAGCATCGGTGTCCTCCACTATGACCAGCGCCCTGCAGCCCAATGTTGCCTCCATGTCGGTCTCTTTACTACTCACCGCCGCAACAGCTCCTCTCTTCCCAGCCTCACCCAGATACAAATGCCCATCGGTTTTGGAACCCACGCAGCAAACGAAGAGATCACCGGCATTGACCCCCCTGGAATCATGTTGGATTCCTGTCACCAAAACATCCAGGTCGCCAAGAACAGACACGGGCACAACTCCACTCTCTGCCAGGAGTTCAGCCAGTGTCTTTCTGAACATAGGGTCCACAGCCTGAGCAGCCGACCTCGCACAGGAACCAGTTGGGGTCTCGCCAGGTTCCTCCCTCCGGTCCTCGAGGACTCCGGAGTCCTGCGGAAAAAAAGACTGCAGCTTGGAGATGTCATGGGAGGAGGGGTCATCTGGGTCATAGCCGACGGCGGCGGGCCGCAGGAAGGCGGCGCGGCGGAGGGGCGACTGAAGGGGACCGGTCTTTAGGCAAGAGGGCGGATGCGGAGGGACACAATACCTCAGCGAGCGCGGCGAAAAGGAAGGCAGAAGAAGGCAGATGGAAGGGAGCGCCATGGCAGCAGCTAACCCACTGTTGCTGCTACCCGGGTTACATTACACAACAGTTTCCACATACAGACAGGATCCGCGGAAAGTATAAGATGGGGTGAAGAAGAGGGTGAACACCGAGCAGTATGGCTGGTTGGGTTTGTGCAGCAGCTGAGAAGCCTGGACAAGTATGGAAAGTGATTAGCTCCTGGTCCTGTCATGGAAGAGAGAGTTCAGGGGTATGATAAAAATTTGTACTTAAAGTTTTGTACTCTGTATTTATATTTCTTATTTTTTATTGGATAAATATATCGTGTTATTTTTTTATTGACTAATAAAAAAAGAAATACAAATATAAAGTACAAAATTTAAGTACACTAAATAAATATGCTTTCCCCTAACCATTAGATAGCATTTGGACACTTTTACTCTTGAAAAAAAATAAAAAGATTATGAAATAAGTAATAAGGAGAGATGTTACCGTCATTTAAGATGGATGATGTCACACTCTTGGCATCTATTTAACGATGGGTTGGGGTAAAGGATAACTCCAACCCACGACCACACTTGTGTCAAGGTTAACCCAATTTTTTATTTGTTTCATTGTGAGTTAACCCATTTTAACTAAAGTGAGTTAATTCATTTTTTTTTGGATGTACTTTGGCAAGATAAAATGAGTTAATTTTCATTTACTTATCTAATACCCAAATTACCCTAGTACCATACACTTCTCACTCTTTATTTTACTATTTTTATGAGAGAATATATTATTTGGATCTTAAAAATCATTATAATACCATTGAAAAACCATTCTTCAATTTTTTTAATTTATAAAAATTCAATAAATGACGACTTCTTCTTTGGAAAAAATGGAATGTATAATTTTTATTAAAATATGAAAGAAGCACACTTTACATATCAACCAAAATATTCATTAACTTATGTTTCTTATTACATATTTATTTTTAAGATATCAATTTAAAATTAACATAAAAAAAAGTCATTATTCAACATGAACATACGAATAAACCTACAAACATGGATATCACATGTGCTTATACAATTATGCAAATATGCTTTCCCCTAACCTGTGTGAGAGGGGAGATCAGGGGAGACGGTAGAGATGTGTTGAAGTGACAGGACAATAATATGTAGAGGTGCACATAGCTCATACAAGTAGAGTTGGTTAAAAGTGGGTTAACCATATTCCAAGGGTGTTGGTGAGTTAGAAAAGTCAGAATTAACTCAGAGTTATCTAGATCTAATTAACCATGTATATTTTGAGTTAACTTATTTTTGTTACCAAACTTAATTTTAAATTAATTTTGAGTTAATTTTAAATTAACTTACCAAATTGAGTATTGACGTCTTTTGCCGAGTTAATATGGCAAGTTTTATGATATAACTTATTCTCATAAAGAGTTTCTAATAACAATAGAAATTAAGATGAACTTGTCATCTAATTATATTTTTAACTATATATATGTATGTATCAAAGAAATCATTTTTTCTAGTGAAACGGTGAAGGCATTTTTTTGTTTTAATTTAATAATATCCACCACCGAAAAATCCAACCCCGCTCTAAGATCGAAAATCCCGAACCCTTCCCCTAATATCAATGAGGGTGACTAGTTTTGACCTTCAATTGTTAGTCATAGTCTTGTCTTGGTTTATTATGTACTTCACCATATAATTAATACAATATAGAGAAGGGATTTATTGTCAGGTACCGAAATTATAGGACCATCAGCTCTAAAAACTATACCATTTAATATTAAATTAGATAAATTAATTAATAATCTTTGACTATAATATTAGAGATATTTACTGTAATAGGACTTAACATATATTGTAACAGAAGATTACACTTATTATAATAAGTTACAGTTCTATCAGGAACTAAAAAATAAATTAAATATTTAATAAAGACTTTTAATTAATTTATCCTATTAAATTTTAACTATACTCAGTTATTTCTTTTAATTTTAGTACTCTTAGCGAAAATAGATCTCTCATCATAATCCATATTCCTTTCTTTTCAACTAGAATTTTGTCCTGTGTATTTAAACTCAGTATACCCTTTTGCTCTTTTCTTATATAATAATTATGTTAGTATCATGGAACACCGAACACTTAAAACAAATTCCGATACCCTTTTGCCTTTTTCTTTATATAATAATTATGTTAGTATCATGGAACACTTTTAGAATTTTCTCTTTTATCTTTTTCTTATTCTTGTAACTCTTCATAGTTAGTTTGTAGTTCGTAACTTAAATATTTAACTTTAAACTAAAAACACAAAACCTTAGCTTTCCTAAAGTACAGGTTTTTTTGTTAGCAATAAAGGGGCCTACATCAACGTTAAATATCCCATTCAGAACTACATAATGAAATTATTGAGATTAAAAGCTAATTATGAAAATTCAAATAAAAACTAAAAAGATCATAAATTTATTGTGTTCACAAGTTTTCATATCCATACGCACATTGATGCGTTAAACTTTAAAGTGTCATAGTTATGATATAAACAAGAAATTGGAGATGGTTATCAAATGGAAAATCCTTTAAAAAAACAAATAGAAAAATTTCCACCGTGAAAGAAAAAAAATTGATAAGAAAATACTTATTACTAATCCGGAGTAATAATAATAGTTATGTGGATTATTTGTCAAATAATTTTATTAATTAAAAAAGAGAAGAAAAATATATTTAACAAGATCTTTAATCAATAGAATTATTTGAAAAATAATTCACATGAGAATTGTTTCCGATCCAGACTGACAACAAATATTTCTCGAAATTGACGGCCTTGCCAACATAGATGGTAGTTTATTTTTAAAAGGAATTTTTTGCATATGTACCTCTGTTAAAATATTATTGGAGAAGTTTTATCTTAAATTTGCATTGTCCCAACCTATTCTGCGAAAAATATTTGCATCATAAACCCTGCCTAACATGCTATGACAGCTCTGTGAAAGATAGTTAAAAACATTCTTTTATGAGAAATATTTAGACAGACTATTTCTACATGTTAGTGGCTGTGGGACCATGCACATTTCTACAAAGATAATCTATTTATTGCTCATCTAGATAAGTATTTCTCTTCTCCTTTGCTATCTGTTTTAAGAGATGTGCTTTGCGTCCAGGCGCCCGGGCAAATGATTTGCCCGGCGCCGCGGGTGGCCCGCGCGGGCGCGTTGCTGGGTCACCCGCGGCGCCCGGACAATAAGAATTTCTCCTATTTTAATGATCGTTAATTTTTTTGGACAATTTTACTCTCTCTCTCTCTCTTGTGAAAGAGGGGGAGTTGGTGGGCGGGGGAGGCTTGATTGTTGGAGAGATTTTCCCCTCCAAGTCATATATATAGAGAGAGAGGCGACGACAAGTAGGGGAGATCTAGGGTGTTGAAGGGGTTCCCCCCTTCAACCCAATAGAGAGAGAGAGAGAGAGGGCTAATGGGCAAGGAGGCTTGGTAAATGAGATAAATAACCACTATGGTTTTATGGAAAAATAGGTTCTATAGGATAAATAGATTTTATGAGAAAATAAGATGAAAATTACAGGTACCGTGGGGTGGGATCTGCCTATCCCTTAGACCCACTAATCATGTCTTGGATGTATAGCAAAATTACTCCATCAAGAGAGTTGTAAGCTCTTGCATAAGAGAAAAGTTTACAAAATCACATTTAAATACATTTTGGTTCGTCATTCATCCACCTCAAATGGCATTGTGGACTGTGTCACGTCAATCGTAGAGTCTAACATTTTATGTTAGGGTCTAACTTTTTTAGAATTCAACTTTATATTTTGGAGTCTATGAACATGCACGTTCACAAAGCCGCGTGAGGTGGATGAATGGCGGGTTAGAAATGCATGTAAACGTGATCTTACTGTACTTATATAAGTGCAGTAAATTTTATCTTCAATAAAGTTGATGCAAATTATGAAAAATCAATTCTATTGGTTGAGAAGACTTGATAAAATCATTTTGTCTCTATCAACCATGGTTGGTCATACTGTACCGCAGCGGTACACCCGGTCTTACACATGCCAGGACGTTCATGAGCCACTACACTGTCCGCTAGACTCAAAATCGGTCGACTGATTCATTTTATTGGTCGACCGATTCATCTAGTGAGTGCCCCCAGGTGCTCAACAGGTCAAAGTCTAAAATCGGACGACTGATTTCACTTGACCGGTCTACCGATTTCTATCAGGATGACAATTTGACATCCAGATCCCATGATCTGTTTAATATTCAAAGAGAGACCAAAAATGATCGACTAACTTGATATTTCCGATCCATCGATCGTCGATTCGTATACCGTCCTAAGAAAAATTTGAGTAGGTCGATTCACGCGGTATGACCAACCTTACTATCTGTGGAGGCCATTTCCCACCTCCTAGGCTTGCGGGACTATCGCAGCCCACTGCGGCCCATCATGACCCATCAAGACACCTGGGCTTCTGTCATTAAGTCGCGTGTCCTCGGGTTCAGCTCAAGGCTCCCGAGCACGCTCTGGCCACCAAGGCGTCCAAGGGTCCCCAAGGGTGATCTCCGGACACCCTGCGACTTGTTCACCCAGGGTACGGTCTACCGAACAGATCATGCTCGAACCATTGCAGCCCCTCATCGAGCACCGCGGTGCTTCCGAGCACCGAGCAGCCCAGTCAACCACCAAGCAGAACTCTGCCCGACACTCCTCTCGGCCCAAGATCTATTGCGAGGCCGTTCGCCTCCCAAGGACAGTAAATCCAACGGCGCGACACGCGTCCCATGACCAAAGACATTAATTGAAGGATCCCAACAGGCATCTCAACGGACAACCCCTCGCCTGGAAACCTGAACCGGCGCGCCCCTCCAATCATCATTGGAGAAGATAGCGTCTGGACCTTTCATCTCCTTCACCTATAAAAGGTACAGGTAATCCACATGCAAATGTACGAAACCTTCGACACATACACTCGCCCTCGCGCGAAGCACACACCCGCGAACTTTCCTTTCCAAGCCTTCCTCTACAGTTCGATCTGACTTAGGCATCGGAGGGTTCCCCCCGGTCCTTCGACCGGGCCCCCCTTGATCTATTCTGGGTTTTTGCAGGCCATCGTCCGCACGGTGACCGTCTTCCCTCTCTTCCTAGTGGAGGCCCATTCGGCCCAGGTCCGAACGGAGAATCACGTCCACATTTTTGGCGCCATCTGTGGGAACGACAATAGCCATGGCTAGCGGACGATCCTCTCACCAGAATCCCGACAGTCGGGTGATGCGATCTCGTCAGTCACGCGCAAACTCGTGCGGTCGAGCCCCTCCTGTCGATGTCATCGTTGCCCCCGCCGGAGCAACTGATAATGTTCCTGATGCTGTTGTGTCGACAATAGCCCAAGAAATAGCAGAGCTCTGGGGGCAGATGCAGCAACTCGTGGGGGTTTGTCAAGGCCTCCAGACCCAGTTGGCTAGGCAGCCGGCCCTGACAGTCCCCCCACCACTGGAGCAGCAAGCGGAGTCGTCACGACAACGACCTCCCGTTCCTTCAGCACAACAAGAACAACACGCAGAGTCGCCCCGACGGTCACGAAGGGTCCTGTCGGCACGCCGAACGCTGGAGCGGCGGGACAACTCACCCCGCCGGTCTGTGGTGGCTCCACTCCCTCCACGCTCCGTCGTCGGCGCCAATTCCCAGGACTCCAGGCGCAAGGGCTCAGTACATTCCAACCATGAATTAGCCAGACGCCTTCGCCGCGTCGCCGACCTCGAACGCTGCATGAACACGATGGTTCAGAAGGCAGAGGGCAGAGCTTCGGGGGATGACGACTTGGACTTCCGCTCCCCGTTTACCGCGGAGATCCTGGAAGCCCGGGTCTCCCTGAAACTGCCCCTGCCTTCCATCGCGCCCTACGACGGCACCTCCGACCCAACAGATCATGTCCATGGGTTCGAGTTGCACATGGTCTTCCATGGAGCATCAGATGCAGCAAAGTGCCGGGCCTTCCTGGCCACGTTAAAGGAGGCTGCGCGGGCATGGTTCGAGGCCCTCCCCGCAGGCTCCATCTCCTCCTTCCACCAGCTAAAGAAGTCCTTCCGGGACAACTTCCTAGGCAGATGGTCGCAACCGCGTACAGCGGCCTCCCTTCGTCTGTTCGGCAGAAGAAGGGCGAAGCGCTCTGGGACTATGTCAAGCAGTTCCAGACCGAAGCGCTCCACATCTCGCGCCTCGACGTCCCTTTGGCCACTAGTGACCTCATCCAGGGCACTCGCGATGGCTTCCTTAAGAGGACGCTCGGGGTCCAGCAGTCGTCGACCCTCGCTGAGCTCCTCTCCACTGCCCAGCGCCACGCTGCGTGCAAGGAGAGCCTGGCTGCCGACCGAGCAGAGCAGGGGGACCAAGCGGACAGGAAGAGGCCTTTCGATAACGGTTCCGACCGTGAACGGAAGAAGGGACGGCGCAACGGGGACTCGCCGCGCCGACCGCGCCCCTTCACTGAATACACCCCTCTCACGGTGGCCCCCATGCAGATCCTGGCCGAAATCCGAGACGAGCAATATGTTCGGTGGCCGCCAAGGATGCACTCTGATCCCCAAAGGTGCAACCAGGATAAGTACTGTCGCTTTCATCGCGATCATGGCCACGACACCTCCGAGTGCCTCCAGCTTAAGGACGAGATTGATTCTGTGATCAAGCGCGGCTACCTCGGACAGTACGTGCGCCGCAACGAAGATCGCCCAAGACACTGAGAACGAACCCCAAAGCAACCCATCAATAATGAGCCAAATGGGCAGGAGATCAATGTGATTGCGGGTGGTTTCGGTGCGGGTGGGGAAAGCAGTCAGAGCTGACGCGACTACGCTCGGCGGGTGCACTTGGTGGTGAGGCCCCCGGCGCCTCGGCCAGGCCCTTATCCCTGCAGTCCTGCACGCACACGATCCAAGGAGGCCATAACCTTCTCGGACGATGACCTTGTAGGAGTTTCAACTCCGCAGACTGATGCGTTGGTCGTCTCGACCACCATCAATCATTGTACTGTGCGTCGGATTTTGGTGGATAATGTAAGTTGTGACGGCTCTGGATATTTATGCCCAATAAGGCTCCGTATATAGGTCCGCCTCCCGCGATCGGACAGAAGTCTCGCAAGGGATAGCTCGTACACGTGTCCAGTAAGAATATAAAAGACAACCACAACAGTACAAGACACAAGAAAGTACATGTGCTTATATCTGCATATAACAATTTACAACTGTCCCAATACATTATTACATGTCTAATTAAAAAGTACAACTACCTGGGACATACCCCGAGAGAGCACAAGCTCACACAACACAACTAACACTACTACTAGTGGTACAAGTCTATCACAACGCCTTCGCAAGCCCCACAAACGGTAAGCTCTGAAAAATACTGTAGGGGAGTGAGCCTCAACAAGTCATCGGCTCAGTAGGGACCACCCTAAAACCACATAGGAGACCTCAACCCCAAAGGGTCTCACTGGTAACACCGATAACCAAACTATATCAAGTTCACAATATTCATAGTAAATAACAACTAAACATAAACATAACCACAAACGTGTAGACCTCGGAAGAAAAGAGAAGTAACAGGACTAGCACAGCGTCACTAGTCTGCCCAACAACTGCAATGCCTAAGCCACAGCCTCACAGGCAAACCATTACAATAACAACTGGTCACCTAAGCTACAAGCTTCATAGGCAACTTATCCACGGAAGGTAACAGGACTGGCGTCAACAAGCCAATCCAACACATACTAAAACCATTATCGGAAGCTTACCCAAAAAGGGTAAAACACAACAAGTGGAAGGTCTTACCACACGACCTCCGCGGAGCACAACTAAACCTCAACACCTGAAAAGACTGGTACATGACGTACCACTACAAACCACTACCTCCATGAGGTACATGTACCTACTACCACGAGGTACCACCACAGAAACCACAACTAATACTAGTGCCACTACATGGCACACCACAACAAGTCAAACGACAACAGGTGAGTTACCACTCACAAACCACAACCCATGGCAAAGCACGAGTCGGAAAGAACGACGCCATCACACGGGAATGGACTACTGGTTCATGACGCCAGTATCCAACCTGGACAACACAACACAAGAACTACCTCCCAGTCTCGCAGTCACGGACGAAAGGTCCAACTGCCGCTCCACAAGCACAAGCCAAAGAACAGTGAAGACCAACCAACACCACTCCTGCAGACCACACAGCTGCAGGTCCATGCCTAACACCTTTAGGGACTCTGGCCTAAGCTCCCTAAAGTGAGGCACTGGAAAATAGGACTAGCTGGGGACCAGTGTCGACTACTGGTGTCTGTACCCCCAACCGCGAGCGCGCTACAAGCGACCAAACACAGACACTCACAAGTCGCTGCCCACTGGCATCTTTCCCTCAGTCGGACATACAACTCAAACACAGGAGTGAGGGTGTCTAGGACAAACGACACAGACCTCGACGGTACACACAGTACCGGGACAAACCCCGAGCACTAACATGCATGGCTCACACAAAACTTAGGGTACCTGACTAGAGAGGTATTCCGGAATAGGCGCCGGACCACCACACTCGGCAACGCACAATTCATATTACATGCATATATCATCTTTATTATAAACTACGTTACATATGTGAGGAGTAGCTTGTCCCGGTCACCCAGTGACCTACAAGCTAGTCTTCACAGACACATACATAAATTACATTATTCGATAATAACTTGGTCTGTCACTGGCCACCACGTGACCTCCACTACCACATTAAACTCAATACACAAATAACCACTTAATAACCACACTTATACTTTACAAAGTAACCATCTTAAATAATTTATAACAAACATTAAAAGACCTAGGCTAGGTTCACGCTGGAACCTCATTGCCCAGTCACCATAAACCAACCTTATAAACACCACTCAAACCATGCACACCGTACATCAACCACGTAAACCATACATTCATAATATAAACAGCACGCCAACCACAAGGATAGTGAGCTTAAAGAGCGTTACAGGTGCCAACACATCGCACACGCTAGCCATGCACGTAAGCCACCGATACACGAATAATTGTACCATTTAAACCATGCACAATAGGACCTCTCAGCAGAGGTCGCGACATGGGGTAGTGTCGCCTTCAGAACGCGACAACCCGATATGTCGCACTCAAGAACCTGAACGCGATGGGTCGGTCTGTCACGTTCAGAACGCGACAGGGGGTTCCGTCGCCTTCACAGGCGGAAACCCTAATCTGAAAACCCTTCTCCGGATCCTCCATGCAATCCACCCCAAACAGCATTCTGACCCGTTTTTCATACTCATTTCATTACCCTAACATGGTATCTATTGTTTATCAAGCGTTAAACAAACCAAACATGCACCACGCGCGATCCACACAACGAAACAAGGTGGAATCTCCCTACCTTCGCGAAGAACACGCAAACCAACCACGGCACGGCGTCTCCCCCGCTCCATGCGACGTCCTCGCGGAGAGAGCGCGCCCAAAACCACTCTGAAACGTCGAATCGCCTGGAAATCCACCGCAACAGCCTCCCCTAGCCGAGCAAAGCTTGTGAAAGCTCTGTTTGGCCGACCTTGCATAAAAACGCATCACAGTTGAGAACGCGACGTAGCCCTCCGTCGCGACCTGAACGCGATGTAGGAGGCCGTCGCCTTCTCACAGCCAACGTCAGCATGCTGCTCAGCGTGCGGCGCGCATGCAGACAACAACTGCTCAGCGGCGGCAACATGAACGCGACGTGAAGGACCGTCGCATTAAGAACGTGACGCTCCTCATTGTCCCGTACACAACCAGTGAACGGACAGGTGTTTTGGGCCCAAACAACCGGTCCACAACACCCCAAACCTGCGCTAACACCTGAAACGTAGACTAATGGGCCACACATACTGGCCACCGAACCCGCTAAGCAAGGATCCAAGAAGATCCGGAAAAAAAAAACATGCGACGTTACATTACTATCACCTAAAAAGGAATGTCATCCTCGACATTCAAAACAAACCACAGTAAGCCAGACTATCACCTAAAAAGAAACAAGGCTATATACAGAACAAGTAGGATGCACTTACTTTTCAAACCATCTGTGCTAACTGATCCCTCTGTTCACTTCCACGCTTGTTCTGCTTTCCTTTCTCTTTAATTTATTACATAGCTACACTACCCAATTATTACATTCTGCTCTTTCTATAGTTTTTAGCTGTAAGCAATTCTACCTTGCTGGTGGTGCTTTATCTCTTTGGACTCAACATGCTTCCACATTTTCCTGGCTATGTTTGCAACATTTCTTTCTGGGCCATTTTTCTTACTCAAAACTTTTCACTTTACCCTGCTACTTTTGGATGCTCTGCCGTACTAAACCCTACTTAAATTCTCAGATTCCTTGGTGCCATTCCATTATCTGCTTGATTTGTATTCACATTCTTAACTGTCTGCCTCTTAAACAAATTATGTTACCTTTTTCTAAAGTTCTTGCCTCTTTGTTCATATTATACTGCCATAACTCATATCTGATTAAGAACCTCTGTCTCTCCGCTCAATTGTGCACAAACCTTAGACTTTCTTTTAATCATTTAGATCTCGAGTGACCTGCAAATATCAAACCTTCCACGCTTCCCCTGTGCTACTCTAATCATACTGGACATTTGGCAAATCCATAAATTCTGATCTCAATTATAACTTTACTGACTTCTCAAATCATCTTATTTATTCACTTATCACCGAAAGGAAATACTAGTATTTCTGATCTGCTTTTATTACTGTTTCTATTCTGGTCGTGCCACTTACTTAAATTCTGAATTCTGCCATATCACAAATAACAAGCTTTAAGTCATATTTTCTAGCTGACATTACACTTCTCTTATCATATACTAACACTGCTTAATTGACGACATACTTTCCCCTACTTTCCTCATTCCAGACAATATTCTCTGAAAACAAACTAGACTCATAGCTCTTCACAATTTCCATTCTCACTGCTGTGACACTATTCTTCCTTATCAAAAATAAAGCTTACTCAATTACCTCTACACTGCACATACTCTAATGTTCATCTTCACCTTTACCAAAGTCTTTCTCAATATATGACATCTAATTCAAAATTCCTTATTGCTAAATTAATCATACTTTTCCTCACTCTCTCTGTTCTATTTTGCTATGCTTTAATCTGCTCGTTATTCTTTAACTGATCTACTGTAACTCTTACTTCAAATTCTGGGAATATCCTTATAGTAAAATTCAGTTATCCATTTGAATCACCTTACTGCACATTTCTTAAACCGTCTGATTATCGCTGCTCTATAATTTATCACATTCTTTCTTTATCTGATTAATAATACTGAACTGTATCTTTACTGTCAATAGCATAATATCTTTCTGCAAAATATTCCTCTTAATTATTCTGCTAGCTAACTAATCTCACTGTGCCATTTGCACTGTAAACCTTCTTATCACATAATTATCTTTCTTTAAATACTGCCATTGTCATATACTGAAACTATTTCCTTTAAACACAACAACTTATTCTACCTGATTCATTTATTCCACATTACTAATTTACTACCAAATGCAAACAATTTCACTATTATAGCTCATTTATAAATATTCATTCACAATCTACCTTACTGTTCCCTTTAGCTCGATATTCTTTTAACTGCTTCTCAACTGATTCATTTTTTTTCTTTTTATTCCGACTTGCATAACTCTAACTTACTCTAATTATTCAGCCTTAATCTCGATCTATTTCTAACACAAACTTTACCTCTCTTTTCTCACAAACTACACACCAATGCTAGCATCACTGCTCTTATTTTTAGTATTGTAATCCTATACAAGTTTTCCTACAAAATCTTCACAAACTGCCACTCACTAAGCGAATATCTCTCTTATAAAATTCTCAAAAAAAATCTGACTACACACTATTCTTCCTTTACTCTTTCTTTACTCAGCTGATCCACCTCTGCACATGCTTACATAGATTTCTATATCAAATTTTCCATTATCATCATTATTCATAACAACACTATTCCCCGCTCTTTATACAAAGATCTCTAATCCCAAATATACTTAATCTGACTGCCACACATTGCTGCTCCTCTGCTTACCAGTACCTCATCTCGAATCTCACTTAATCATTTCAAACCTGACATACCTCTAATCACGTTATTATCCAGGCTGCTCCTTGACACTTATCAACATATATCTCAAACACAATAACTATCTCTACTAAAGTTCTCAGCCACAATTCACGCATTTAATAACCCTGATCACACTTCTCTATTCCTCATCATAACATTGTTCCCTCTGCTATCCCTTCACATCATGACATTATACTTGTCTCTGCCAACTCTAATCCTCACTAAAACACTTTCACTGAATTCCATAATTGAATTCACTAATCCCTTCAATTTTTATAACTGAGAACCTTTAAGCAACTATACCTTTACTGCAAACTGGCACACTAGTATAACCATACTGCTAACCATACCATTTCTCTGTCATTGCCCACAACCGCCAATCTGACCAGCTATATACACAATTCACATATCAAAAACTCACGTGAAAACCGTACTAAAAATCACGCAAAACTGCAGACTTACTATCAACAGTGGACATTAAACCATATCTTGGGACATCGTAATCTCAATGTCTTTTCATATTCTAACTGGATCATGCTCTGATACCGACTATGACGGCCCTGGATATTTATGCCCAATAAGGCTCCATATCCAGGTCCGCCTCCTGTGATCGGACCGAAGTCTCGCAAGGGATAGCTCGTACACATGTCCAGTAAGAATATAAAAGACAACCACAACAGTACAAGACACAAGAAAGTACATATGCTCATATCTGCATATAACAATTTACAACTATCCCAATACATTATTACATGTCTAATTAAAAAGTACAACTAACTATGGCATACCCCGAGGGAGCACAAGCTCACACAACACAACTAACACTACTACTGGTGATACAAGTTTGTCACAACGCCTTCGCAAGCCCCACAAATGGTAAGCCCTGAAAAGTACTGTAGGGGAGTGAGCCTCAACAAGTCACTGACTCAGTAGGGACCACCCTAAAACCACACAGGAGACCTCAACCCCAAAGGGTCTCACTGGTAACACTGATAACCAAACTATATCAAGTTCACAATATTCATAGTAAATAACAACTAAACATAAACATAACCACAAACGTGTAGACCTCAGAAGAAAAGATAAGTAACAGGACTAGCACAACGTCACTAGTCCGCCCAACAACTGCAATGCCTAAGCCACAACCTCATAGGTAACTTATCCACGGAAGGTAACAGGACTGGCGTCAACAAGCCAATCCAACACATACTAAAACCATGATCGGAAGCTTACCCAAAAAGGGTAAAACACAACAAGTGGAAGGTCTTACCACATGACCTCCACGGAGCACAACTCCACCTCAACACCTGAAAAGACTGGTACACGACATACCACTACAAACCACTACCTCCATGAGGTACAGGTACCTACTACCACGAGGTACCACCACAGAAACCACAACTAATACTAGTGCCACTATAGGGCACACCACAACAAGTCAAACGACAATAGGTGAGTTACCACTCACAAACCACAACCACTGGCAAAGCACGAGTCGGAAAGAACGACGCCACCACACGGGAACAGACTACTGGTTCATGACGCCAGTATCCAACCCAGACAACACAACACAAGAACTACCTCCCAATCTCGCAGTCACGGACGAAAGGTCCAACTGCCGCTCCACAAGCACAATCCAAAGAACAGTGGAGACCAACCAACACCACTCCTGCAGACCACACAACTGTAGGTCCATGCCTGACACCTTTAGGGACTCTGGCCTAAGCTCCCTAAAGTGAGGCATTAGAAAACAGGACTAGCTTGGGACCAGTGTCGACTATTGGTGTCTGTACCCCTAACCACGAGCGCGCTACAAGCGACCAAACACAGACACTCACAAGTCGCTGCCCATTGTCGTCTTTCCCTCAGCCAGACGTACAACTCAAACACAGGAGTGAGGGTGTCCAGGACAGACGACACAGACATCGACAGTACACACAGTACCAGGACAAACCCCGAGCACTAACGTGCTTGGCTCACACAAAATCTGGGGTACCCGACTAGAGAGGTATTCCGGAATAGGTGCCGGACCACCATACTCGGCAACGCACAATTCATATTACATGCATATATCATCTTTATTATAAACTACGGTACATATGTGAGTAGTAGTTTGTCCCGGTCACCCTGTGACCTACAAGCTAGTCTTCACAGACACATACATAATTACATTATTCGATAATACTTGGCCTATCACTGGCCACCACGTGACCTCCACTGCCACATTAAACTCAATACACAATAACCACACTTATACTTTACAAAGTAACCATCTTAAATAATTATAACAAACATTAAAGGACCTAGGCTAGGTTCACGCTGGAACCTCATTGCCCAGTCACCATAAACCAACCTTATAAACACACTCAAACCATGCACACCGTACATCAACCACGTAAACCATACATTCATAATAAACAGCACGCCAACCACAAGGACAGTGAGCTTAAAGAGCATTACAGGTGCCAACACACCGCACACGCTATCCATGCTCATAAGCCACCGATACACGGATAATCGTACCATTTAAACCATGCACAACAGGACCTCTCGGCTGAGGTCGCGACATGGGGTAGTGTTGCCTTCAGAACGCGACAACCCGATATGTCGCGTTCAAGAACCTGAACGCGACGGGTCGGCCTGTCGCGTTCAAAACGCGATAGGGGGTTCCGTTGCCTTCACAGGTGGAAACCCTAATCCGAAACTCTTCTCCGGATCCTCCATGCAATCCACCTCAAACAACATTCTAACCCATTTTTCATGCTCATTTCATTACCCTAACATGGTATCTATTGTTTATAAAGCGTTAAACAAACCTAACATGCACCACGCGCGATCCACACAACGAAACAAGGTGGAATCTCCCTACCTTCAGGAAGAACATACAAACCAACCACGGCACGGCATTTCCCCCACTCCATGCGACGTCCTCGCAGCGAGAGCACGCCGAAAACCACTCTGAAACGCCGAATCTCCCGGAAATCTACCGCAGCAGCCTCCCCTGGCTGAGCAGAGCTTGTGATAGCTCTGTTTGGCTGACCCTGCATAAAAATGCATCACAGTTGAGAACGAGACGTAGCCCTCCGTCGCGACCTAAACGCGACGTAGCCCTCCGTCGCGACCTGAACGCGACGTAGGAGGTCGTCGCCTTCTGACAGCCAACGTCAGCATGCCGCCCAGTGTGCGACACGCGGCGCGTATGCAGACAACAACCGCTCAGCGGGGGCAACATGAACGTGAAGTGTAGGACCGTCGCGTTAAGAACGCGACGCTCCTCATTGTCGCGTTCACAACCAATGAACGGACAGGTGTTTTGAGCCCAAACGACCGGCCCACAACACCCCAAACCTATGCTAACACCTAAAACGTAGACTAATGGGCCACACATACTGGCCACCGAACCCGCTAAGCAAGGATCCAAGAAGATCCAAAAAATAAAACGCACGATGTTACAGAAGCGCTTCTGATGTGTTGGCTTACAATTGTTTCTAATGATGGGATTGAAAATCGATCAGCTCACCCCGGTAGAATCGCCTCTGTTTGGCTTCTCTAGGGTCTCGGTTCATCCCATGGGACGAGCACGCCTTCCGATCACTCTGGGAACAACACTGAAGAGCATAACTAAGATGGTGGACTTCTTGGTCATTCGAAGCTTGCTGGGTTATAACTCCATCCTCGGTAGGGGCCTGATTAGCCGCATCAAGGTAGTACCCTCATCTCTCTATCAAAAGATGAAGTTTCCCACTCCGTGTGGCATCGGTGAGGTGCTCGATAGCCAACGAGAGTCCCGATGGTGCTATGTCCTCTCCCTGAGGGACAAACAACCTGTCGCGAACCCAGAAGTCCTACCCGCACCATCTGACCAACCCTACACTAGCCGAGGAATGTTTGCTGAAGATCTGCTACCAATACAGGTGGACGATGACCCCGAGCACGTCCTCTACATTGGAGCACTACTCCCAGAACCCGAACAGCAATGCTACGAGGTTTTCTTGCTAACCAATATGGACGTGTTCGCGTGGTCGGATGACGAGCTGCCCGGCATCCCTCCGGAGGTAATGATGCATCATCTTCATCTGGATCCAAGGGTGCCACCGGTTCAGCAGAGGCGACGACCTGTCAACCACGAACGACAGACCATGATCTACGATCACGTTGTCAAAAGCCGAGCAGTTGGGCTTCTCCGAGAAGCCCAATATCCCAAATGGATCTCCAATGTGGTCCTCGTACGCAAGGCCAATGGCAAATGGCGCGTGTGCATGGATTACAAGGATCTCAATAAGGCGACGCCCAAGGACAACTTCCCCCTACCGCGCATTGACTAGTTGGTGGACGCCACTTCCAGGCATGAGCTTCTCGGCTTTCTGGACGCCTACTCTGGTTATCACCAGATCACTATGCATCCCTCGGACCAGGACGCCACAACATTCGTCACCTACCTCGGCCTCTACTGTTTCATAAGAATGTCGTTCGGTCTGAAGAACGCGGGCGCAACCTATCAGAGACTGGTCAATAAAATGTTCGAGCAGTAGATTGGGTGCAATATGGAAGCCTACGTTGATGACATGCTGGTCAAAATGCTCCGAGCGCCGACCACATCACCGACCTCGAAGAAACCTTCGCAACCCTGCAAAGGTACAACATGAAACTCAATCCCGCAAAGTGTGCGTTCGGAGTACGCTCAGGGAAGTTCCTCGGCTTCCTCATCTCTAACTGAGGAATAGAGGCCAACCTCGAGAAGATCCGGGTCATACTGGAGATGAGCAGCCCCAAAACCATACGCGACGTCCAGCGGCTCACTGGACACCTCGCGGCGCTCAATCGCTTCATATCCCGAGCAACAGAAATGAGTTTTAACTTCTTCAAATTGCTGCGAGTCCCCAAAGGTGCCTCACCGCAAGGGGGACAAGTACAGTGGACCAAGGACTGCGAAACATCATTCACAGAGCTGAAGGCGTATCTGGATGACCCCATGTTCTCTCAAAACCTATGCTCGGGGAACCCCTGTTCGTGTACCTCTCGGTCACCGAACATTCCATCAGCACGGTACTGATCAGAGAAGAGGCAACAGCACAGCATCTTGTTATTACATAAGCAGGGTGCTCCAAGAAGCTAAGAGAAGATATCCTTGAGCAGAAAAGCTTGCTCTGGCTCTCGTAACGGCTGCTCGGAAGCTCAGGCCTTACTTCCAGGCCCATCCTATCACGGTGTTAACCAACCAGCCATTGAAGCTCATTCTTCAACGACTAGAGGCTTCTGGTAGGCTCATCAAGTGGGCCATCGAGCTCGGAGAATTCGATATCAGCTACCGTCCAAGAACGGCCATCAAGGCACAAGCGCTAGCGGACTTCGTGATAGAATGCACCCTGCCGACCGAAAAGGACCCTCCACAGGCAGACGAGCCCTCGTGGGAGCTCTACGTCGACGGATCGTTTTGTGTCACGGGGAGTGGTGCAGGCCTGGTTCTTAGCTCCCTGGAGGGATTAGAATTCCAGTATGCCCTTAGGTTCCGCTTCGCTGCCTCCAACAATACAGCTGAATACGAAGCACTTCTGTCCGAGATCCGCATGGCCAAGCATCTCGGAGCGCTTCGGCTACGAGCCTTCAGCGATTCTCAACTGGTCGCCAGCCAGGTGAACAGACAATTCGAAGCCAGGGAGTCCCGCATGGCACAGTATCTCCAACAGGTCAAACGCCAAACAGAGGGCCTCCTCTACTTCGAAATCATACATGTCCCACGAGAGCAGAATGAGCAGGCCGATGCACTCACTAAGCTAGCATCTTCAGGCGACATCGCCCCTTCTCGCTCCGTGTTTATAGAAGAGCTCGCGGCACCGAGCACCGAGGTGGATGTAGCGGCCATTGAGACCGAACCACAAGCGCCGAGCTGGTTGGATCCTCTCATGGCCTATCGGCTTCATGGAGAGCTTCCTCCCGACCAAAGCGAAGCTCGCAAAATCAAGTTGCGCTTCCAAAAGTTCACCATCATTGAAGGCCAACTGTACTGATGTTCCCTCTCAAGACCTCTTCTACGGTGCCTTAGTCCTGCTGAGGCGACACCGGCTATCGAGGAGGTCCACGAGGGCCTGTGCGGAAGTCATCTGGGGGCAGAACACTGGCACGCAGCATCCTCCGAGCAGGGTATTGGTGGCCTTCACTGCAAAAGGACTGCATGTCCTACGCAAAGAAGTGCCCAGAATGTCAGAAGTTCGGTCAGCTAATTCGACAGCCTGCCGAACAACTACACACTCTGTTCGAACCACGTCCCTTCGCTCGTTGGGGAATTGACATTATGGGACCTTTCCCCGAATCTCAGGGATGGAAGAAATTTGTGTTCATCGCCATCGACTACTTCACCAAGTGGATCGAGGCAGACCATGTTGCCACAATCACCGACCAGGCCGCGTGGAAGTTCTTATGGAAGAACATCCTTTGCCGGTTTGGCGTCCTGAAGGTGATTACCTCTGACAATGGGAAACAGTTTGACAACACATTCTTCAAGCAGAAGTGTTCGGAGCTCGGCATCTACAACCACTTCACCTCCATGGTGCATCCCCAAGCAAACGGTCTAGTCGAGAACGCCAACCGAACACTGCTCCATGGGATACGCACAAGGGTGGAGGCCACTGGAGGATCGTGGATCGAAGAGCTCCCCAATGTGCTATGGTGCCACCGAACAACTGCTCGGAAGGCTACCGGGGAGACTCCCTTTCACTTGGCCTACGGTATAGAAGTTGTTGTGCCTTTGGAGGTTGCTCTCCCCTCAATCTGGACAACGCACTTCGATGAAGCAGCCAATAACCGCGCACTAAGGGAGAACCTAGACATGCTCGGTGAACGTCAAAGTGAAGCTAGCATTAGGCTAGTCTCCTACCAACAACGGCTCACCCAGTACTACAACCCCCGAGTACGGGAGCGGCGCTTCTTCGAAGGAGACCTTGTTCTACGACGTTGCTCGGCATCGGATCCCCGAAGAGCAACTGGAAAACTCGCCCCAAAATGGGAAGGGCCATACAAGGTCGCCCAGGTTCTTGGGAAAGGCTCCTACAAGCTGACTACCCCTAGCGGCGAGGACATACCCAGAACTGGCATGTATCAACCTGAAGCTTATTATCTGTAAAAGCCTCATGTTCGGCTTGAAACCTCTCTTCCTACCGTTTCTTCGGTCTATAAAAAAGGTTGTTTGGGCCATCCCTAGTCAAAGCTCCTCAGCTCGAAAGACTAGCGCGACACCCAAAAAACCTCGACAGAGGCGTCCAAAACAAATCTCAGGTAAGAACTCTTCAGTTCCCGAAAACCTGCGCGGTATCCACGAAGCCTCTCAACGACCAACGAATCCCGATTCGAACATAACATAACAAGGGAAGAAGATAGAGAGCCATTCACATACCCAAAAAGGTATGTTTCATTTCCTTAAAAAAGTTTGTACAAAAGCCCACAGAAGGGCAGGAAAAAAAAAGAGAAAAAGGATACAAGTCAAGGGGCTTGCTCGGAGGGTCCCGCCTCGTCATTACTGGGGGACATCCGACCTGCCTTGAAGTTCGCAAAGCGAACTCCCTCCAAGCGTGGGTCTCCGGTGCGACATTGACATTCTTGGAGAGCAGCCTCAAACGCCTCACGGGCATACTCGTCCGTCGCCAGCCTCTGCCCTCGGTCCTCGCCGACATGAAGACCCACCTTGTAGCAAGACGCGCCATATTGTTCCAAGTCTTCTTGGAACTCTGGCCCCGCCTTGTATTCGGTGACCCCCCGGGCCTCGGCCTCAAATAGGACATTCGTGAGTGCGGCCTTCTCCGCCCGGACAACCGCAAGGTCCAACTCGGAAGCTCAGAGCGCGATTCGAAGGTTGTTCACCTCCTTTTGCAGCTCGGCTACTCGGCACCGATGTTGCTCTTCGCGCTCCTCGTAGAGCGCAAACTCGGCATCCCACATCTGTTGGTACTGAACCCACAAAGTGAATCTCCTTAGCACCCCCAGTGATTGTGTGACACTGTCCACCAGAGCCTCGATGTCGACCTTGCCGTCCTCATCCGTACGGCGTTCCTCCAGCTGGACCTCCTCCGATTGCTCGGGAGCGTCCTCCGAGCCTAACCCTTGGCACCGCGCCAGCACTTCAAGCTGGGAAGTAGTGGGGCAGGGGGAAGGCTCCTAGACGCTCTCCCCTGAAGATGCTCCAGAGTAGCCTCCAAGACCGTCTCCGAAGGCCGCACCGAAGACTTCGTCCTCAGCACCTGTGACAAAGGTGCTCGGTCCTCCTCAGACCCGACGCGATCTTCAGAGGTGATGATAGTCTGCTCGACAGGGGGGTCCACTCTGCTAACCGCACCAGTGTCACCAACATCGGCCGCCACCTTACGACCATTACCTTTGACAAGCGTCCTCCGAGGTCCTTCCTCCTCAACCCCGGCCGTCTACTTGACCTCGGACAAAATCGCAGCTGTTGTTTGCGACTGGCCCTCCGTGGCCACCTCGGTCGGGGGAACAGGGACCGTCGCTCCCTCCGGCGTCCCCTCCGTATGCGTCGACCCCGCAACCGCCTCGGAAACAAATCTTGCACGGCGATGGCTCCGCCCTCCGTCACGACGCTCGATATTTTCACCACGCCCGCTTCCTCTGCTCGACCCACGGCAGAGTCCTGGGGCAGTTGCACCCACACTTGCTCCGCGATGGAGCCTCCCTCTGAGTGGTCGCTCACAACGAACAGGTCCTCGCCTCCAAGGCCTAGCTCCGAGATCACCCCCTCAACAGTCAGGGCCTTGTCTCGGTCGCAGTTCGTGGCCTCGCCTACTCAGCCTCCTTCACCAACTTCCTCTTCTTCCAGACTTGAAGCTGGGGGACCTCCTCCTCCTCGGCCTCTTCCTTGGCCTCTCTCTGCACGGCCCTTGTCGCTGCCTTGGATCCGGACTCCCCCCGAAGACTTATCTTCAGGGGTCTCTTCTCGGCAACATGCCCATCAGCAGGGCGACTCACCTCAGGCATGGTCGTGGGAGGACCCTCGCCCAGAAACGTCACGTATGACGTGACGGGTATCTGCTCGGCATAGAGGGCCATATCCTCCTGATCACGGCCAGCAGCCAGCTCTTTGGCGTCTGCACGAAAAGGAAGAGTTAAGAGAATGGCTCCCCAATGAATCAGAAGGGCTGAGATGGGGTTTCACTTACCCCATGCTCGGCTGAGTCCGTGCTTGACAAGCTTGGCCTCCGTCAGATATTCCTCAGCCTTCTCCGCTATCACATTGCTGAGGCGGTTGGAGATCTTCGCTGCCTCCCGAATCAGAAGAGGCACCATGTCTTTGCCGCGTGGGTCCTTCTCCGCTCCATGTCCTTGACGACGGCCAATGAAGAGCACCCGATGCATCCACCCTTTGTTGTTGGAGTACTTCAGCGAGAACTGGATCCGCATCCTGTTTGCATGGTGCTTGGTGTAATAAATCCAAGGCCAATTTGCGGCGACGCCGCAAGGCTGAAATGCCCGCGGAAGAGGTCCGTCATCAGCTGAATGTCGCGCACTTTGCACGATATGCAAAACACGCAGATAGTTCGCCATGAATTCAGCGTCAGCTGGATTGGGGCGATCCCCCACGCGTTGAGGATAGGGGTGTCAATTGGGCCGGGCCGGCCCGGAGGCCCGGAAGCTCGGCCCGGTTTTTACCGGGCTTGGGCCGAAAAAATGAGCCCGTTATAAATTTTTGGCCCGGTCCGGCCCGGCCGGAAAAAAATAGGGCCGGGCTTGGGCTTTGTGTGGCCCGGCCCGGTCGGCCCGCCGGCCCGGAAAATAATAAATATAATTTATATTAAATATAAATTTTATATTTAGAAAGAGAGTTATATGTATTTTTTCTATATAAATCTACTCAAAACTATAATCTTTTACAAGTTAAATGTTAATATAGATATAAGAAAATATATATTATTTTTATAGATATTTATAGTAGATGTATTAAAATTATATATTATATAAATAAATATATTTTTTTATTTTTCGGGCCGGCCGAGCTTTTCGGGTTTTTCTGGGCCGGCCGGGCCATGCCGGGCCTACCCCCGGGCCTGGGCCGGGCCGGGCCGGCTTTTATAAACCGGGCCTGGGCCGGGCCTAACAAGGCCCGGTCCAAGCCCGGCCCATTGACACCCCGGGTTGAGGATGTCCTTCGCCATCACCGGCAACGGCAGCTGGAACCCTGCCTCCAAGAGATCCAGGGAGAGGGCGATGCATCCCGACTTTTGGCGGAGATACGACTCCTCCTCATTGGTGAGGATGATGTTGTACTCATCGCCGATGCGGAAGCGCTCTCGTAGTCCCTTGAAGAACCGGTACCTCGGCCCCTGGGTCGCCTCCGGTGCCGTCTCGCTCGCTCTAGCAGCAGCGACGGCCTTCCCTCTCTGCGACATCGCCGGTAGCAGAAGGAGAGGCAGGGAAGGAGGCGGCAAACGACGAAGAGTCGCGAGGAAGAAGATGATGATGAAGAGTAGAGAGCAACAAAGCTTTCAAAGTAAGAAGGCATGAGCCCCGTCTCCTCTCCTTATAAGGAAGAGGTGCGGAATTCGAAAGGTGGAAACGACGGTTCTCCCGCTCCAACGGCCCGTTCGAACGTGTCGTGCAGGGTTCGCCACTCGACACGTCACCTCTGCCATCATGAGGTTTCCATCCCCGAGGAGACCACGAACGGCGTCGCCCTACGGGTCATTCGCACCATCGAGGTCGATATCACATTTAATGCGATGGTGACGTTCGAGCAGACCTCCGCTCTCAAGTGTTGCGGTACCCAAGCCAGCTTGAGAGCGTGGAGGGCAAGTGTGGAGGCCATTTCTCGCCCCCTAGACTTGCGGGCCTGTCGCGGCCCACTGCGGCCCATCATGACCCATCAAGACACCTGGGCTTCTGTCATTAAGCAGAGTGTCCTCGGGTTCAGCTCAAGGCTCCCGAGAACGCTCTGGCCACCAAGGCGTCCAAGGGTCCCTAAGGGTGATCTCCGAACACCCCGCGACTTGTTCGCCCAGGGTACGATCTACCGAACAGATCATGCTCGAACCATTGCAGCCCCTCATCGAGCACTGCGGTGCTTCCGAGCACCGAGCAGCCCAGTCAGTCACCAAGCAGAACTCTGCCCGGTACTCCTCTCGGCCCAAGATCTATTGCGAGGCCGTTCGCCTCCCAAGGACAGTAAATCCAACGGTGCGACACGCGTCCCATGACCAAAGGCATTAACTAAAGGATCCCAACAGGCGTCTCAACGAACAACCCCTCGCCTGGAAACCTGAATCGACGCGCCTCTCCAATCATCATTGGAGAAGATAGCGTCCGGACCTTTCATCTCCTTCACCTATAAAAAGGTACAGGTAATCCCCATGCAAAGGTATGAAACCTTCGACACATACACTCGCCCCGCGCGAAGCACACACCCGCGAACCTTCCTTTCCAAGCCTCCTCTACAGTCCGATCTGACTTAGGCATCGGAGGGTTCCCCCTGGTCCTTCGACCGGCCCCCTTGATCTATTCTGGGTTTTTGCAGGTCATCGTCTGCACCGGAGACCATCTTCCCTCCCTTCCTAGTGGAGGCCCATTCGGCCCAGGTCCGAATGGAGAATCACTTCCGCACTATCAACGAATGAGACTATTTCTCTTACAATCTACATCAATTTTAATACAAAACTAATCTTACAATACATATGTCTCAACAGCATAATTTAAGTGCTAATGTCACCATGCTCAAGTAGATCTACACCAGCAACTTAGGATGTGTTTGATAACACTTAATGAATATCTAATGTTCGAAGTGGTCAGATATTAGATCTTCAAATTATTTGTCAAAACATCTTAACATGTCTAATATCTTAAATTTCCTCTTTAAAAAACGTGTAGGCTGAGGCACTTTTCATTTTTTAGATGCATGGTTAAACTCAAAGGCAAGAAATGCCAAAAGCGAGGGTTTTGAACTGTTCATGGATGGTGTGAGGGCGTTTTCCTGTTTAGGCTAAAAGCCAAAACGGGCCTCCACTTGGAAGAAGGAAGACGATCCCCAGTAGCAGACAGAAGCTTGCAAACACCAGAAAAGGATCAGGGGGCCCGGTTGGAGAACTGGGGAGAACCCTCCGATGCCTAAGTCAGTGGACTGTAAAGAGGCTTGAGGAAGGAAGGCTCAGTGGAATGTGTGGCTTCATGCGCATGAGAATGCGTACCTGTGCCTGGTCGTTGCCTGGACCTTTTATAGGCAGGAGCGGTGGAGGAGAGGGACGGAACGTCCCCCAATAACACCGAAAAAGGCGCATCGGTTAGCGCCCTTGGCGGGGGGTTATGCGTTGAGGCACCCGTTGAGGGGTTCGGCAGTTAATGCGCTGCTTGATCGTGGGGCGCGTGCCGTGCAGCTGTCGTAACCGCTGCTAGGTGGTGAGGAGCTCCTTGGGCTCTCCTGGGTGAAAGGTACCGAGCAGGTTGCCTGTTCGGTAGGCTAGACCTGCTGTTCGGTAGCCGGGCCCAATGCTCGGTGCCCGGTACCCTGGCGCTGCTTATGCCAACGGGTCCATGGCATGATTCTTGCAGGGCCTGTTCGGTAGACAGTGTCTGAACCGAACAGGGTGAGGGGTGTCCGGAGACTACCCTTGGGGACCTGGAGGGTGTCCGGCGCGGAGGCCGCGCAATGCCCGGTGCTCGGGTACTTTGGTGATTGCGGGCTCGAGCAGGAGCCACCCGATCTGCTCGGTAAGGACAAATCCTGCTGGAGCAGCCGGTGTGGTGTTCGAAAACTACCGCTGGGACCGTTGGGTGTTTACAGCTGAAGCGTGTTCGGCAGCCGGTTGGCTAAAGCCGAGGACATGTGGCGCGAGGGCTATAACTGTTTTGCCTAGCTGGGTCTTGATGGGCCTATGGGCTAGAAGGCTAAAAATAGCCTCTACACTTGCCCCCCACCCTCTCAAGTCTACTCGGATGTGATCGTGAGCACTTGAGAGGGGAAATGTCTGCCCGAGTCGTCGGATGAGGGACTTCGTGTCTGTGGCGGAGGAACCGTTCGATCGCGATGAGGCGACATCCTCTGAGGAGCGCCTGTAAGTGAGATCGGAGGTCGGGAGGCCTTCGTCGCCATTCTCCAGGAGCGTCGCCGGAGGACGCGGGACCCTCGCCTGGATGGGGTTCGTTCTGCGAGCTTTCAGACATGGTGTGTGCCTCACGATGCCGAGGACGTCGGACCTTCCGACTGAAATCTTAACCTGTATCGTTCGTCCATTTTCTATCTCTTTCTTCGCATTCTGTTTGAATCAGAATTCGTCGGTGTTTAGAGGCTCGTGGGTACCGCGTAGGTTTTGTGAGCTGAGGAGCTCGGCGACCCGGGGTTGTACCGAACATCCATAGTTGTCAAGGCGTCAAGGCGACCAAGGCGTAGGTGGGGTCTCGGATCGCCTAAGCGCTTAAGCGCTCGCCTAAGCGGTGCCTAGGCGTTTAGGACGGAACCAAGTATGAGTTGTTTTCAAGTGTCCCTCTTACATGATATTTATGTATCTATAAATATATATAATGATAAAAAATTAATAAAAAATATCATGATATCACAGACATAAAGACAATGAAAGCAACAAAAATTAAACTCCAAGTAAACAAACTCACATTATATATCATAAAGTCATAGAAATTCTAAATTGACATCTTCAAATAAATAAACACACTAAATAAGAACAAGAAGTGCAAATATCATTCTCTCATCAGAAAACTAATTTTCAACTTTTAAAACAAACCAGTGAAACACATACATGTAATATGTTAAATAAAAATAAGAAGTTCAATATCTTAACACACTTAAAACAAGTAAAAACTAAATGAGTCCATTACATAATCCCATAATATGTCAAAAATTGAAAAGAAACTAGAAAATGACAAGTCTCATGTGTTTGGGTGATGATAGTTTAAGTTTGACCAATCTTGAGAGATCTCAAACAGACGAAGTGTTGTTAGTAAGAGAGCGGCTCCCTTGGAGAAGTCATATGCACGTTTTATTTTTTTTTACCGGACTTTAGATTTTTAATGTTCCATATGGTTTTTGAATTATCAAATTTTTAGATATGTCAAATTATGAGAGATTAGAAAGTTAGCATTTCGCTAAAATCATTGAAATCGTGATTTTCTTCTTCGATGGGAGAGTTGACTTTTTTTTGTAAGAGATATGATTTTTTGATATTTTTATTGGATTCAAATAGGGGTACTTCCTTATTTACATGTAATATTTTAAGTAAATGAAACAATAAATTCTAACATTTACTTAAATGATATTCAGGTAAATAAGATGTTACCTGGAATCGGGCTGGACCCAGCCCTGAAAACCGACCTGAATCTACTATCTAAGTGGGATATTGCGGATCCCTAAAGGGTCTAGGAGCGCCCAAGCGCCCCTGGTGTGCGCCTTGGCCGCCTTAGCGGCGCCTTGGGGCACCTTTTCTCCTCTTAGAAAGGCGAGGTGTTTTAAGGTGGCTAAGGAAGCGCCTTGGCGCTTAAGCAGCGCCTAGGCACCGCCTAGGCGTCCGCCTTGACAACTATGCAAACACCTCTATCTTAGGACAGGTACCACGCTGGTCCACCGAGTTGAAGAGCTCTTTGCCAGGGGTGAAATCGTTCGCCCTTTATATAAACCGATAGAATAGAGAAGAGAGAAGTAGGACGCCGAACGGAGAGGCTTTTATAAATAATAAGCCCTTACATGCCAGGTTCTCGGTATGGTTTTGCCGCCGAGGGTAGACAGCTTGTAGAAACCTCTTCCGAGAACCCGAATGACCTTATAGGGTCCTTCCCATTTCGGGACGAGTTCGCCTGGTTGGCTCGGCCAGCAGCTTAGCTCTCCTCGCACGCAGCGTGGCGCTGGGCAGTGGAGAGGAGCTCGACGAGGGTTGACGGCTGCTGCACCCCGAGCGTCCTTTGAAGGAAGCCGTCGCGAGTGCCTCGGATGAGGGCACTGGTGGCTAAAGGGATGTTGAGGCGCAGGATGCGAAGTGCTTCTGTCCGGAACCGCTGGATGTAGTCCCAGAGTGCTTCGTCCTTCTTTTGCCAAACGGCCAGAAAAGATGCTGCGGTGCGCGGTTGAGACCTTCCGGCCAGGAAGTGGTCCGGAAGGACTTTTTCAACTGGTGGAAGGAAGAGATGGAGCCTGTGGGGAGGGTTTCGAACCATGCCCGCGCAGCCTCCTTCAGCGTGGTCGGGAAAGACCGGCATTTGGCCGCGTTTGATGCTCCGTGGAACACCATGTGTGACTCGAACCCATGGACGTGGTCCGCTGGGTCAGTGGTGCCGTCGTAGGGCGCGATGGAAGGTAGAGGCAGTTTTGGGGAGACCCAGGCCTCCAGGATCTTCGCGGTGAATGGGGAGCGGAAGTCCAGGTCGTCGTCCCCCAAGAGTCTGCCTTTTGCCTTCCAAATCATCGCGTCCATGCGGCGCTCAAGGTCAGCGACGCGGCGGAGGCGTCTGACCAATTCCTGGTCGGCATGCGCTGAGCCCTCGCGCCTGGACGCGTGGGCACTAGAATCGACGTCGGAACGCGTGGGGGCCTGAACCGCCGCGGCTCGACGGCGTGAGTTGGCTTGCCGCACCGGTGTTCGGTGTGCAAACGGGGGCGATTTTGCATGCTGCTTCTGCGGCGCTGGAGGGGCACGAGACCGTCGGTGAGACGATTCCGCTAGTTGCTCCGGTGGCGGGGGAACCGTCAAGGCCGGTTGTCTGGCCAACTGGGCCTGGAGGCTCTGACAAATTCCTGTCAGATGTTGCATCTGCTATCGGAGCTCTACTATCTCCGGGGCGGTCGCAGGTACTGCAGCAGGATTGTTGCCGGGTGCACCAGTGAGGGCGACGCCGGCGTCGACAGGGGGGACTCTGACGCGCGAATCCGCGTGCAGCTGTCGAGATCTCGTCGCCCTACTGTTGTAGTTCTGGTGAGAGGAACGTCTGCAAGCCATGGCTGTTGTCGTTCCCACATATGGCGCCAAAAGTGTGAGGGTGTTTTCCTGTTTAGGCTAAAAGCCAAAACGGGCCTCCACTTGGAAGAAAGAAGACGATCGCCGGTAGCGGACAGAAGCCTGCAAACACCAGAAAAGGATCAGGGGGCCCGGTTGGAGAACCGGGGAGAACCCTCTGATGCCTAAGTCAGTGGACTGTAAAGAGGCTTGAGGAAGGAAGGCTCAGTGGAATGTGTGGCTTCATGCGCATGAGAATGCGTACCTGTGCCTGGTCGTTGCCTGGACCTTTTATAGGCAGGAGCGGTGGAGGAGAGGGACGGAACGTCCCCCAACAACGCCGAAAAAGACGCATCGGTTAGCGCCCTTGGCGGGGGGTTATGCGTTGAGGCACCCGTTGAGGGGTTCGGAAGTTAATGCGCTACTTGATCGTGGGGCGCATGCCGTGCAGCTGTCGTAACCACTGCTAGGCGGTGAGGAGCTCCCTGGACTCTCCTGGGTGAAAGGTACCGAGCAGGTTGCCTGTTCGGTAGGCTAGACCTACTGTTCGGTAGCCGGGCCCAATGCTCGGTGCCCGGTACCCTGGCGCTGCTTACGCCAGCGGGTCCATGGCATGATTCCTGCAGGGCCTGTTCGGTAGACAGTGTCTGAACCGAACAGGATGAGGGGTGTCCGGAGACTACCCTTGGGGACCTGGAGGATGTCCGGCGCGGAGGCCGCGCGGTGCCCGGTGCTCGGGTACTTTGGTGGTTGCGGGCTCGAGCAGGAGCCACCCGATCTGCTCGGTAAGGACAAATCCTGCTGGAGCAGCCGATGTGGTGTTCAGAAACTACTGCTGGGACCGTTGGGCGTTTACAGCTAAAGCGTGTTCGACAGCTGGTTGGCTGAAGTCGAGGACACGTGGCGCAAGGGCCATAACCGTTTTGCCTTGCTGGGTCTTGATAGGCCTATGGGTTAGAAGGCTAAAAATAGCCTCTACAAATGGTTTCACCAGGCACGACCTCTCATAATGTTGCATGTTGTGATTGGAATATATATATATATATATATATATACACACACATATATATCCTATAACTTTTGCATATGTATTTTGTACTTCTTCATTCTTTATGTTTTTTATAGATACCCTTTATATAAGCACCACGGTCATACCATCAAAGATACGCGAGTACATTATTGAACGCGTAAAATATGACACTTTAGTGCAATATAGAAGATTCTATACAAGGCCAGTTTTATCCTCTTTAAGTCCTAATTTGTCTAAAATTAAGCTAATGAAATAATCATAGATAACTGCATGAATACACCCGATGAAATACTAGAAAATATGAAAATATGAAGAAAAAAAAAGGGATACAAAATGCAATATACATTATTTGATGAAGGGATATATATAATAGAACATACTATATATAAATATCATACTCCTTTAACTTTAGTAAATATAGAATAAAAAACCCCAAATTTAGGTATATTTTTAAGTATGTAGGGATGTTTATGAAATATATAAAAATTAGAGACTTATATGTAATAAGATGGTAGAGAGATGTATATATAAAAATTATCAAAAATAAAAAATAAAATTAGAGATATTCTTAAGCATATAGGGCATTTATGTCTAATAATATATTAATTCAAATGTCATTTAAGTTGATTATCAAACAACTCATAATAGAAGTCTAATATATGTTAAGTAGTTATCAAATTACATATTTAGACAATAGATAAAATATTAGATATCAAACTTTTAAAATAAGTGTTATCAAACACAACCCTAGTCAACTGTCTTTAAGTCTGAACTGGCTTCCATCTAAAAAGAGATGAGAAAATGTTTATTGTCAGACTATTTTTATAGTGGATTGTTAGAAAATAATCACATTTAATTGAAATTCTTGCGAAAGAGATTACTGGTGGCTTGGTTGAAGGTTGTATGAAAATTCTTTTGATCTTGTTGGCACAAATTCAAGGTTCTTATTTTCCACACACACTTTTGTCAATCCGTTCACTTCAGAAAGTAACCAAGTCTGCGGCATGCTTTTCCCTATCAGAGTGATTCGGAAATCCGAAAATCCAGTTCATAATCTTATGAACATGCATAGAGACGTGATTGACACTAGATCTAACAGGCTATTTTGGAACCCTAGTCATTGTCCCACTTACATTCTAGCATCATGATCTCAAATCAAAACAGAAGATTTTGACAAGGATTTCATGAAGAAAAAACCTTCGTCATGCTCTTTTCCTGTATTCAGATTATGGGAAAGTTTGGAGAGAGTTTTCGGTTAAAATATGCTTATTTCCCATCTATAAATCCATGAAAAAACACAAAATGAGGAAGGGATCAGGGTTGATACCACCTACAATCCTGGAAACCCCAGTTATTCTGGAGATGATGGAGGTTCTTACCTTGCTGCTACTGAGATGTTCTCACCTTTGGACAGCTGCAACTGTAGGTGAGCCCTTCCCTACCTTTTTCTCCTGATTTCTTCTCCCTATAGCTTTTTCCCTTTTCTTCTGCTGGAGTCTCTCTCTCTCTCTCTCTCTCTCTCTCTCTCTGTGTGGATGGAATCTTTCAATTAAACTCTGTTATTTACCTTTTCAATTTAACCCTAAACTTCAGGAAATTGGCAAAAGCCTCCTTATTTTCCCTCTTTCCTTTAGTTTGCTAGTCCTTAAATTAGTAGCAAAATAGTTCATTATACGGTCTCAAGTCGCATTCTGCTTGTGTTCCAGGCACCGACAAATACCACTTACCTCTTGTAGTAATTCACTGGAATAGTAATGCCCTTAGACACAGTTATTCAACAAACAATTATATTTGCAAAGCTAAACACAAAGAAAAAGTTGATTAAAAAATAGTGCATCGCATTTCATGGGCAACCATGGGGGTTTGCTAAGATACCCGAGCAAAAAAGAACAAAAAGATGAATTAATGTAATATTCACTGTGGTTTTCTGTACCGATTCAATCTAAAGATCACCACATCCAAGAACCATTAAGATTATTGTGCCAGACAACAGGGCTGAAGGCTTGTGAATCTTATTCAGAAAAAAGGAGCAAAGATATACCCCCATTCCGCATTCTGCTTAGCAGCATCATGAGGGGGCTGTGGCCCCGATGGTTATAAATCACGGAAACCATACAGGGATGGCTCGTTCACAACGTCCAACAGGGTATAGGTACAGCTCCTGCATGAACGAAACGTTTTTCTGCGATTGGCTGCAAAAAAGTAAACGAGCTCATCGGTCACCAAGAAATAACTGTGTACATGCAGTGAACTTCGATTATAGATTCTATTCAATCAAATAGACAAGTACAGATGCTGGCCACAAATTATATAGTGAATATGCAAAAAAAAAAAAACATCATGGCAATCATCACCTTGTCTATTCTATCTGTGTCATCTGCAGAGATAAATGTTGGGAATCAAGGGGCTGCGCAAAAAGTTTCATCACTATCTATCAAGCTGACATAATACGATCATCACGTGTTCTCATTGTTTTCAGCTTCACGGGAATCAGGGGATCAAGTATAAAAGCAGCTATTCACTGCTTTTATAAAGCTCTAGCTCTTGGATGCCAAGGTAAACAGGATGGCAACATGGTCCCTAATAGCAGAGAACAGAAACATTCTCCTTTCCGGCTTTTGAACGTCTTCCTTCCAACACTACGGCCGGAATGAAGTGTCACCTGGAATAGAATTACTTTCCAATCCTGGCATACATTGTCTGCTTGTTTATTACATGGACAATAAAAAATAGGGGCCGTTTCAAAACATCTCAAGAATATGGTGGTACTTTTGCCAGAAAATGTTCATGTACAATAAAGTATACGTGGATAACGCATGTAGACCCTGCCACCTGGACACGACTTGCCAAGACACAGCGTTGTCTGCAGTAATCAGATTGGCATTTACAAATATTCACTTGTATGTTTCCACAAATAGAGTAATGCCACAGTTCCACAGTTTTACCATCTTTCACGAGCTTGCATTTTTTTTTTGCGTTGAAGTTACCCCTGCGAATCTGGAGTGCTACACTGCCACACTTCTTTGTGGAAAGAGTGCGGTAAAGTATAAGCTAGATTTAAAATACTTCTTAACATTCACCTTTTACCATAGTTGTTAACTGTAGCTACAATTCCACTTCAGTTTTCGCATCAAACAGTGCTGTAAAAGGTGAGTCACCAGTGTTCCGCTTGCAACAATGTGGTCTTCAGGGATTACATTTTAAAATCCCAAAAGGTATTTCTTACAGCCCTATGAAGATATAGGTAGAATCCTTCAATATTTTATAGTTTGAAAGAAGCCACAAACCATGTCAATGTTCAAAAAGATAACTGATGCCTGCTGGCCAAGTTATTTTGAATGCTTTTGATGGGGCATTTTCTTTTTTGGTTAGTTGGCTGTCGATTCAAATTCTCTTTAGGCTTGTCCTGCTATAGCCTATCATTGTCTTTCCCAAGAAACACAAAAACACTAGATAAACTAAGAATATGATGCAAAATATGTTTCATCCGTTTAATATCCACCAAGAAAAGAGTAAGAGAACGTGGCATGGTACCTTGGTAACCCACACATCAAAGATGTCCCCATCCCTTTTCAGCTTGGCATCTTCCTTTGAAGTCGGCACAAAATAATGGTCACTCATGAGATGAGAGTCGGGGTAGAGAAAAGAAAAAAAGGGTGGCAAAGAGAACTGCTGAATGAGAAGATAATTACTTTGACTGTAGAGATGATGAAAGGATACAAGGCAAACCAGATGACAGATGATGCCCTTTAAGTCTCGTAGTTGGCTTTTTTCGAGTATTTCCCCTTTCCCTTCTTTCCCCTCTTCTTCCCCTTTGATCCCTTCATTACCTTCACTGCCCTTCTATCTATGTCCCTAAGCTCAAGCTTCGATAACACCATGCAGTATGATTCCCAGTCAGTTCTTCGGAGATACTTGAGCAATTTGTTCCTCTTTTTAACCATTGCTACAAGACCCTTAATAGAGTGCTTATCTGGACCCTTCAAGCCCTTTCCCTGCATCAAACAAAACAACAAGTCCTCGCATATGCTTATGCAGGAAAATAGAACATCGACAAACTGACAGTGTTAAATGTTAAAATCAGTAAATTTACCACAGATCAGCATGGCCGTCAACAAAAAAAAAAGCTGAAATGGACCAAATGGGTAATGCACCAAAACAATCATCAGAAAGGAAATATCAAATGGCACCACATCCTAGCAGAACTGAGGATAGTTATTCTATCTTCATACTCGTGACATGACTAGAATAGAATTCAATCACCTGCCCTATTTACTGTGTCTTCCATTGTTATGGGTCTAAAATAGTGATGAATCCTAAACAAAAATGCAAGTGAATAAGACAACAATGTTCTCCATCAAATATAATGCTGTAGAAAGTGAGAACTTTCTATTCGATTTTGGTAGGGCACAGTTCATCAAAAGCCAGAAAATACCCACTTAACAGATCCAAACCTAGTGAGTCCCTCCCAAAATCCCTATGGTATCATGCACTACCAACTGGGCCATGCTCAGTGACTTGGGAATAGCTTTCCTTCTTTCAATCAATATGTACTATTATTGTGCTTAACTATTGATGGCCTCTGCAATAAAATTCACTTTAACATATAGAAAAGCTGATAGAGGATAGACCTCAAGAGATAAGAGGTAAACAAGCATCATATCATTTTTGTAAATGAAAATGCATGACAATTACTCCATTGGTACAATCCACGTTTCAAAAAAAAATGACAATATCTTCATAAATTATTGTTTCAAAACAGTCATTTCCTTTCAAAATAAGCATTCATCTCGTGAACATCTATAATGCAGGGAGAGAAAATTAAGCAGAAGCATTAATAGGGCATATCTGACAAACTACAAGGCATTAGTGCCAAATCATTGTTCAAAGATCCACTTTTTCTTGGGAATGTGGCAATGTCACATTTCATCTGCAACTTCCAACATTACTGTCACACTATCAATGCTTTGTTTCTACCCATTTGAGCAATTGTTAGAGATCATCATCACCATTAACAGAGTCCTGTCTCATTTATTTGTGGTTGGCAACATTAATCATGTCCCACCAGTCTATCCTATCACACACTACATTCAGACTTGAACCTAGAAAGGTCGTGTCTTACCTTTCTTGATCATGCCATCTTATTTTGGTTTCACACCTTACTGGATCTGAACGTGGATTAAACAGATACCTAAACCATCTAACCTGTCTCTTTAAAACTTCATTTGTAATTTTATAGAGGCCCATTTCCTTTTCTACATAAGAGTACATATAAGAGGGCACATATTCTAGAAAAAAGCTACAAGATTTAAATTTAACTATCTTCTACTCATATACGAGTCATCATCTACTAGTCTCAGACATTCTAGAGTCATCAACTAATTCCAGAAAAGCATGAATGCGAAAACATATCTAGTACATTGCACTATCTCATACTTGTAAGAGGAGTGCAGAGAGTGGGTCCCACACTATTTAGTACATTGTAGTATCATGCAAATGTTGCAAGGAGTCTACAAATAGGACAGCAACCCTTTTAGTGAGACCTAGAGCTACTATAGGAGACAGAAAGTCCTCATGTAGCCTTCATTCCTCTGAAATAGAAGTCAAGCTTGTTCCTCAATTTTTTTCATCTTATGCCCCTTTCATTTGTCTTGTTCCTTTATAAGCACATAAATAGGAGCCAACTACCATGGCTTCCCTACAATGTCCCAAGAACTTCACATTAGAGCTACCCCTGAGCTTCATTATATGACCATTCTAAACCTTATCTTTCTTTTCATACCTCTCTCTCAACAGTGTAACTTCTGCTACACACATTTTATGTGTGCATTCACTTCTTGCTGCCAAACATTCAATGATGTATACCATCATAGTTATCATTTATCAAGGCATCGAAGGCGACGACCAAGGCAGTAGCCTACCACCTTGCTGCTCAGTTGATAAGGCAAGGTGCCTAGGCAAAGCGAAGTTTACATAACTAATGTGATTCAGAAGACTACTGGTCCATTGTTTTTAAGGCATTGCCAAGGTGAAAAGGCGCTGGCCAACCACCAACATGAATGGCCACCTAGGTGAGCAGCCCAATAAGACGAAACTAGCTGCATGATTCATGAACCACAGTAGCCCTTGTCGTGTTTTTTATTGTTGAATGTCTTACCTATAAATATAATTTAGTCATTCTACCCCCCCCCCTCTAATTAGTTTTTGCATGGCCATATTTCAGGTTAAAAAAAAACTTTTCAACTTAGTTGACACTTTTTTTTGGAAATGTGGATGGTACCACAAAATATATTTATAAGAAAGAATGTACAAGTGTAGAGGTAAAACATAGTTGACACTTGACAGGTATATGTTCAGATTCCAATAGATTGCCTTATTATTATTAATTATTTTGTCAACATTTGTTGTTTCTTCTATTACATGACCTTACACACGTATGTGCTAAATATTTGTGGGTAGCACTTATTGTATTAGTAATTAGAGAATGTACATGGTATAAAATATAGGGACTGGGTACTTTGTTACGTAAACTAGGCTTCGCCTAGGAGCCTTGCCCTAGTGCCTAAGTAGTAAGGCAGTGGGCCACTGCCTTGGTCACCTTGGTTGCCTTAACAACCATGCATTAGTCTATATTTTCTACCATATGCATTTATTTTATTTAAGTTAGGTGGTTTGGGGACAACTCCAATTGATAGAAAAATGAGAGAAAATAGACTTGGGTGGTTTGGACATGTGCACCGTCACCCTAACTCGGCGCCGATTAAAAGATGCGACAAAATCTTAGTGAATACCAGTAAAATAGCTAAGGGAAGGCCTAAAATGAGATGGTGCAATGTTATTAGGAAAGACTTGAACTTCTTGAGTTGAAACATGACTATGGCACTTGATATAAATTTTTGGCGGAAAAGAATTCATGTAGCCGACCCCAAATAATGGGATAAGGCTCTGATGATGATGATGATACATTCATTTTATTTAAGTTAAATTCATATTCACAATTGTTCAGCATGCATCTATACTATAAAAAGCACAAATAGAGTAACTGAAAAATAATAACAGATTAATAAAGAGAAAATCATAATAATTCAAGAATACCTATTGAAGAAGATTGAAAGATTGACACAAAATTTGATATTCATATAATAATGTTAGAAATCATGAATGAGACATTTATAGGAAAATAATACATACACCAACCATGATTTGCCGAATAGGGGCATGATTTGCCGAATCGGGGCAAATCGGCCCGATTCAGCAGAATCAGTGCATATCAAGGAAGAGTCGATCCCTGATACGCCTGATTCAGCCCGATTCGCAGGGTTTCACGCCGGAAACCATTCCCTCCCCTTTGTTTCCTCCATTTCCCTCAAGAAACCCTTGGATCTCCACTCTAAGACTTAGGCTGGGCCTTTCTACGTGAATTACAAGGTGTTTGGAGGAAACATCCCTTTGTTCTTGCTCTTGTTTTTCACCCATTAAAAAATAAAAATGGATGTTTATGTTCAAATCATGGTTCAAAGTAGCACTACATGGCATACAAATTGTCCATTATGCATGAAACATATTCACATGAAGCCTAAACCAAAGAATCGGCCAAAAAATGGCCAAATCACATGTTTTATGCAGGGTAGGATCCAAGCGAATCGGTCGGACCCAGACCGATTCAGAAGAATCATGGCAAATCAGGAATTTTCCTATCTCCCCCCCCCCCCATTAAGATCCTACCAACCCTGGCACCAACAAGATAGTACCTAGTTTTCAACTTGTCAATTGTCAAACGAAATCATCATTGCCTTGACTTTTATCTAAATATAAAAACAACCCAAAACAGGTTGGTGGTTACCCATGCCTAGGTGGGCCCAAGGCAGCCCAGGCAAGTGTCATAATGAGTTGCTCACCTAGGCATCAGATTGCCTTGGACTTCATCCAAGGCCTTGTTGCCTAGGTAATGCCTAAATGAAAACCGTGTATAAAATCACAAGACTTGCAGCAATTTCATTAAACCTCCCTTTAAATTTCAAAGGCACACATTGAAAATATAGGACTTCCATTGTATTTGTCTACTCCATCCAGCCAACCATACTCTCTATGCAACACACCTTCTTGGATCTTCCCATTCTTTACCCATCAAATATAAAGATCTGATTGACAGATCTACCATCTTCACGATGTTAAAGCTACATTTTGTACATTCTAATCTAACTTAGTTTAACTGTTCCTAAAATCTTTCAACTCTAAGACTATCTCGTACTTAAGAACATCCAATAATCACACTGACTAAGGCCGCATTTGGGAACAAGTTTGGGCCGATTTTGGCACTCTAAAATCTCTGACAAAACAAAAGCGGAACCAAGTGTTCCCTGCAGCGCATGGGCTTCCGCACTAAGCATTTTTTGGAGGAGAGAGAATAAAATTTCTCTCCCTGTTTTTATAGAAGCAGGTCCATGCTGCTTTTCACCAAAATTGGCACAGACGACGAGGCGTGTTCTCCTTTGTGCCTAATGGGCGAGGCGAATGGGTTTTTTTATTTTTTAAACTTCGCGGTGCGTTCTCCCGCCCGCACAGACGACGAGGTGGAAATCTCGTCGCCGTGCTATTTCGCATTTTTGGCGAGTGTTACCAAACACTGCCTAAGATAATATCAACTGCAAACAGCATACAGCAAGGAAACCACAATTCACAATTATACTCAAGGAAGACAAGGCACTCATTGCAAGAGGTAAGCCATAGTTTGAAAAGAAAAGGTCTATATTACCTTCTTTTTTGTATACAAAATAGGTTCCAGATATCTAATTCTTGTTGTAAGCTGTGCCACTGCAAAACATGCATGGAAAATTTGAGCTATGCATGTCATACAAAAAATATAAGATCATGCAACAAACTGAAAAGTGCCCAAGCGTTGAAACTGAATAAGTCAACTTGGTAAGGAATATACGCAGAGAGAACAGCAAAACTGTTAATGGAGAATCTAATTAAATTTGAAGCTATTATTGAGTAAATTAAACTAATAAAATTGCTGCTTCCAGCAGTAATGAATGACTTGATAAATGGTGTTGAACAAAGTTGTAGCATGGAGGTTGTAGTCCATCTGATAAAGGACAATCAAGATGTTTTTGCACTACCAAACATAAAACGATGCAGCCATCTGAGAAAATTCTGCAGTAAAATTTAACCCCAAAAAATCTGAGATAATTAATTCTCACATATAATTTGCCATCCTTATGACCATGAGAGGCTGATTTTACATAGGTGAAATGGAACAATAGGATAAATGTTGGTCTGTCTATGCAACAGGAGAAAATGCATAAAAAGACAAAACTGCAGAGGTGACCATAATATGCAATCAAGATTCAGACTGGATAGATCATGATTTAGATCAGAGACTGACCAATTCTAACAAACTCCATCAGCAGTTGCGGAAGTGGGGTTGTGCTGTGGCAGGGGGTGTTCTGGCACGGCAGTGGGTCAGGACTCAGGCAGGTATGACAGAGATGGAGAGGATAGTGATTGCATTGGTGGCACTACTAGGAGCATGGTGAAGGTGGTGGAGAACCACAACCCGGAAATGGTGAAGGTGGGGTTGTGCTGTGGCAGGGGGTGTTCTGGCACGGCAGTGGGTCAGGACTCAGGCAGGTATGACAGAGATGGAGAGGATAGTGATTGCATTGGTGGCACTACTAGGAGCATGGTGAAGGTGGTGGAGAACCACAACCCGGAAATGGCGAAGGGCGACATTGATGATGGAGGACAGGTACCTTCCCCAACCGGTGGCCAGGGAGACAGCAGCAGTGAGACTAGTAGCTGGAGGGCAGCAGTGTGTGGTTGGGAATCTACGTCGGCGGGGTTGGCCTGCAATGGTGGAGGCTGGGCAGGTTTCTGGTGGTTCGTATGGCTTTGACATGAATGTGGGCTGGGCAAGGCCAGGCTAGCCCTAAAGTTTATAGTATGGGCCTCCATTGAGCCCTACCTGGCCTGCGCCATCCCAGCAGTCCCACCCTCACTGGCAGCCCTAAATACAACGAAGGTTTCACAAATCATGTCACATCCGACCTTATCTCATGTGTAATACCATATATGGAATTTGTGAATCCAAAATGAAGAATAGCAAAACAAAGAAGCCTACTTCCTAGTCAAATATTAAACACATGAAAGATGTCAAATTTTGCCATTTTGGTGTCCATAACATATTGATCCAATGACCTTTATAAGACAATGAATGGGTTGAAAACTTCACCTTGAACACGTGTGGATCCACAATCTGATTCTGACATTTTAAAATCATCTCTAACATTTTTGAGCTCCAATTTAAGCTTCTCTGCTGCAGACAAGTGATCCGGGTGGAAATACTGCAATGGTGAGATTTTAAAATGTAAGACTTAAGTCAGAGTAATATTAAATATATCATACGATTCATGATCAACCTAGTGAACTCATCAGTATCTAGTTAATACCCAAATAAAACATGAGTGGGTCTCATCAACAAGGACTGATCTTCACAAACTGATTCATTACATACAAAGATTACAAACATCTGGATCTTTTATCACAATACGGTGATGTCTACTCCTTTTAGGAAAGGGGCTTCTTCATATGCAACTACAGTTCATACATCAAGTCGCCAAAACTTCAAACGTGAAGAAATTTATAGTTCTATGGTTATGACTACAGCATATCCAAACAACAAAAGCGCAGGTATTGGACTTGGAATATCATTTCTAGCTAGACCTCCCCTACTCAATCCTTTTTTTCCTGGAAACATCTCAACACACCTGAAAGAACTGGTCTCCACTAATTTATTCAGGTCATGAAAAGACTGAAGCAAGAATGTGATCCACAAATTTCTTAGAAGGAGAAGCACCTTAAGAGGTTACATAGCATTCTTATGCAAATGATGGGCTAAAAGTAAAAACTCAAATCTCTAAACTTAAAACAGAACACTTACTTTAAGAATTCATGCAAGATAGAACCTTCAGAAGTTGGAGATACAGAAGTGCATTGTGAAGACTTAGAATACAAGCATAAGGTCATATACAAAAATCACCATAAATCATCCCCCCAGACTGAGGAGGATTAAGCATACAACCTGAAGCAATTAGTTCTCATATGTGAGTAAAAATGGAGTCCATAGACATAATTGGAAGAATTTAATCCACAACTCTCGTAATCTAAAGAAAATAAACCGACGTCAACGTCCTTTGCAGCAATGGACTCTGATTTTCCTAGATGGACGGGAAAAAAAAGGAAAACAAAAAGAAAAGACTATATGCAAAGGAAGTGGGAAGATAGTTTAGTCAGCATAACTGCGCGTAAGGGGAGAAAAGAGTTCAGATGCCATGCCTTTTCAACCAAATGTTCTTTGGGAGGTTTGAGCATGTAGATTGGAGTGACTTGCCCTCCCAAGTTAGACAAGATGGAGAACTTGTTCACTGCTCCACAGAAAAAATAAGCAACATCAATAGAAATATTCTAATCCGATTAAAATGTAATGGCATGAAGTGCATTCGAGAGAAAAGAAAGATAGAAAGATAAGGAAATGGGCGAGCAAGTTACTCAAAGTTTTCTTGTTATCCGCGTCCCGCAGCTTCAGTAAGCTGTCCCTCAGGTCCCTAAACGAGACCCCGCCAATGCTGTACGTCTCCTTCTCCTCCAGCTCCCTCAGCTTCGCAAGCCTCTCGTTCAGCTCTTCCAGCGAAAACCACCCTTTCTTCTTCTTACCTGCCTCCGCCTCCTCCGGCCGGAGCCTCCGGAGCTTGTCCCCGAGCTCCTCGAAGTCGTACAGCTTTAAGAACTCCGTCTTCCTTGCAGCAGGCTCCTTCCCGCCCTCCTCTCCTTTCCTCTTCTCAGACAATTCTCTCCCAAAGATCGAGTCCGGGAGCGGCTCACCACCACCCATCCGCCCTCCCGTGGCGGCATCGCCGGGTTGGAGATTTAGCCTGTCCTTGAGGGACTGGAGGTCGAAGGGATGGCTCAGGCCACCCGGGCCAGGACCCCTCGGTCGGCCAAAGCCCGTCTGCGTGCCGGACGGGGGCTGCGCCGCACGTAGCTGCCGGAGGCTCTCCCGGATGGATTCCAAAGAAGGCCGCTCCTTTGCGGCCGGGGCGTCATCGGCCCCGCCCAGGACGCTGTTCTTATAGATGTCCTGGAAAGAAATGGCGGGACCGGAGGAGAGCGGGGGCTTTCTGTCGAGGCGGAAGTCGGCGAGGTTCCTTCGGATCTCCTCCAGGCTGGCGGCTGCGGATGGCGGCGCGGGCTGCGATCCGACCGGAGGGGGTTCGGGCGGAGAGAGAGGGATGCGCCGAGGGGTGGACGGCGGCGCCTGCTTGAGGCGAGCTTTGACCTCGTTGAAGAGGGAGTCGTAGGAAGAGGGTAAGGCGTCGTCCCTCTCCCCGTCCCCGCCATCGCGCGCGCCATTGGACGAGAGCGGAGGTGGCGGAGGCGAGGAAGAGGAGGAGAGGCGCAGGGAGTGGAACCTGCCCCGGGGCTTGAGCTTGGGGCGGAGGCGGAGCGCCATGGATGGCCGTGCGGTCGTCGCCCCCGCGAAGGGAGCGGCAGGAGACGAGGGGACGAGGGCTTTAGAAGGAGAGGGAACGGGGTTTTAGGTTTCTGGCCGTCCGATTGATCCAACGGTTGTGAAAAGCGTGATGGGAACCGTGGGATGAACATTTCTCAAGGAAAGGAATGCTATCATGTCTCATTTTTTTAATGGACAAATTAATTAGAGAGTTGATTTAATTTATAGTCCATGTCAGAAGATCAAAAATTATATATTTTTTTTCTTTTTATGTTGCTTATTTTTTTTTTCTATTTTTAACTTCTCATTATTTATGAGTCTTGGAATACGAATAATCTTTTTAGCATCAACTTTTTTCTATTTTACTCTTCCTTTTTCTGGTCTTCTCTTATGTAGACTTACATTCATTACAGTAAGTGTGCATATCACTTATAGTCAGTTTTGATATCACTTACAATAAATCTATATATCACTTACAATAAGTCTTCACATCACTTATAGGAAGCTTTTGATATCACTACTTACAGTAAGTCTTTATATCACTTACAGTAAACCTTTGATATCACTTATAATAAGTCTTCATATAACTTACAGTAAATCTTTGATATCACTTATAGTAAATATATATATCACTTACAGTAAGCCTTCATAGCACTTACAATAAGCATTTGACATCACTTACAGTAAGTCTTAGTATTAGTTACAACTTACAACCTACAGCTATAAGTTTTTAATAAATAAAAAAATTCTATTTATTTATGAGTGCTATGATTCAAATTCATGTCTCCACAAACTCAACATAAGATACCCTTACCACTAAGCTATAAAAATAATATCTATTATATTTAATTAAGTATTGATATCACTTACAGTAAACATACACCATTTATAGTAAGTCTGGACATCACTTATAGTATATGTTAAAATCAATTACAGTAAATGTTATTCTCTATTACAATATATATATATTCTCTATTATAGCCTATGTTAAGCCTCATTATTTTCTGTTATAGTATACATTAAGTTCTGTTACAATAAATATTATCATCTATAATAGTAAACGTAATTCTCTATTACAATATATGTTTATTTTCTATTACAATCTATGTTAAGTCTCGTTACAGTAAATATCATTTCTTGTTACAATATACATTAAGCTATGTTATAGAATAACATAGGTTAATATATATGGTAACAGAGCTTAATATATGTTAATCTACATTAATAACATACATTAATAATATACATTAACATACATTAGCCTATATTATTGTTACATAATAACATGTGTTAACATACATTAACTTATGTTATACATTAAGTTATATTATACAATATATATTAACCTATGTTATTATGTAGGTTAATGTATATTGTAACAGAGCTTAATATACATTAACATACATTAATAACATACATTAACATATATTAACCTATATTATTGTTACAGAATCTATGTTAACATATATTACCCTATGTTAAACATTAAGCTCTATTATACAATATATATTAACCTATGTTTTTCTTTAATAATAATATAGGTTAATATATGTTATTAATGTATGTGATTAATATAGGTTAATATATATTAAGCTTTGTTATAATATACATTAACCTACATAATAACATGCATTAACATATATTAACTTATGTTATTCTATAACAAAGTTTAATGTATATTATAACAAAGAATAATATTTACTGTAACAAAGCTTCACATAGATTATAATAGAGAATAAGCACATATTGTAACATAAAATAACATTTACTGTAATTGAGTTTAACATATACTATAAGTGATATGTATGTTTGCCGCAAGTTTTATCAATACGTAGTGAAATATAATAGATGTTATATTGTAACATAAGTATGATTGTAGCTTAGTGGTAAGGGTATCTCATGTTGAGTTTGAGGAGACTTGGGTTTGAATCCTAACACTCACAAACAAATAGAGTTTTTTTGTTTTCTAAAAACTTATGGTTGTAGGCTGTAACTGATACCAAGTCTTACTGTAAGTGATATTAAGACTTACTGTAAGCGATATATATAGATTTACTGTAATTGATATGAAGAATTACTGTAAGTGATATCAAAGGCTTACTATAAATAATATAAAGACTTACTATAAGTGATATATATACTTACTATAAGTGATATCAAAGCTTACTATAAGCGATATGTACACTAACTGTAATGAATGTAAATCTACATAGGGAAAGACCAGAAGAATGAAGGGTAAAATAGAAAACAAGTTGATGCTAAAAGGACGACTCGTCTCCCAAGACTCATAAATGATGATAAATTAAAAGTATAGATTATAAATTAAACAACACAAAAATAAAAGACTATATGACTTCTGATCTTTTGATCGAGACTATAAATTAAGTCAAATCCTCTGACAATGACCTCTAATTAATTTTCTCTTTCTAAGATTATATAAATAATTTTTAGCATAAAATTTATAAATGGAACTGTCTGGTGAGCGTTGTGCAGCAAACTCAGCCCCCATTAAATCATACACCTTCATTAGAGGTGGGTCAGCCTTTTAGAGGTGTGTATCAAGATGTTTTCTTTGTAAATTTATTGTTCTTATTAATATATTTACATACATATCATTAGAAAGTCAATTCTATGCACTTAAGAACGTGCATAGCTTCGACATTAAAATGGTGTAATCTTCTAACATGTTAAGAAAACTACTTAACAATGTAATGTTCAAAAAAATTAATGTAGAGCTTCTCACTCTAGACTTTCTAGAGTGAGAAGCTTTGCTCCACAGTGTCTGCTTTGTCTCAAGAACCATCGTCTTCTCTGGTTGAAATGTTGTGTGGTGGCTCGAGAGAAGATCCACCTCCTCTCCGGCTTAGGTTGGGAGGGGAGGGGAGGGGGCGCCTCTAAGTAGGCCCCTCACCCCCATCGTCCTCTCTACATCGCTCCTATTTGTCTCTAGATCTTTGACTCTTTGGCTCTATAAATTTCGTGTTTTTTTTTTGGAACAACGGAAGATACATCTTTCATTCACGCAAGATAGCAGTTTAGGGGGGTAACCATTGCTAGTGAAGGGTCTCAATAGGGGGGGTTCTTGTTAGGGCTTGTCCCCTTTATGGGAGGTAGGTTATAGTGGTAAGTTTTTGCTATCTTTTTCTCTCTTGAAGAAGGATCCATCCCTCCGATCACCTCTGAAGGTATTACCCATTTTTTTGGTGATTTAGCTCCATCTTTTCAATATCATTTGATTCCTTCAATCTGGTGTTAGTAGTTTAGACTTCCTTTCCGTGGTAACATTCTACTAGGCCTTTCCATTTTAATAGTTTTCTTTTAAATCCAAACCTCAGCTTGTTTTATTATCACTGCCTTATACATTTCACTTTTTTGAACCTCCGGTGTTTTATTAACTTCACCTGTTTTCATTTGAGGTCTCCCAATGTTAAGGTAGGTTGCTGATCTGTTTGCGGCCTTCAAGCGTTTTCAGGTGGCTATTGGAGTTGGAAGTTTAAGCTCCGTTCGTGCCTATATTTTCTCCTAAGAGTTGGAGTGAGTAGCACCTTGCTATGCGCTATACTACTGGTACACTGTGAGGGTTTGGTCTTTTATCTAGACTTGTTGTATGTGTCTCTATTGACCTTGCATCTTTTTACTTGTTGAATGAAAATGTCCTTCCTTTGTCAAAAAAAATTCTTCTAAAAGATTAATTTTATGTATTTTTATAATTAAGTTCCTCTCAGTAAAATTATATGTGGAGGTCATTTCTAGTCTCCTAAGCCCATAGGCCCATCATAGCCCAGTAAGGAAGCAGAGTGACGGCTATTCAGCCATGTGTCTTCAAAGACATCTAAAGTTCCCGAACACGCCTCAATCGCCACGCGTCCAAGGACACCACGGAACCTAGCTTCAGAATATCGTCGAACATATTCGAACAGGATAAGGTTACCGAGCACTAGCTACTCGGAAGAAGGCCCTGAGCCTCACCAAACAAGCCTTCAAGCTTCTGTTCGAATCCTCCGCAGTTCGACAACAGGAAGCCACCGAACACTGAGTAGCCTCACTGAGCAAGTCCACGGGCTCCCGTTCGGTACCTCCACACTGGCAACTATGTTGAGTGCCCAGCCCTTGGCCTCCCAACGGTATTCAATGGGACGGCGTGACACCCCTCCCCACAAACTAGAGCAACCCTGATGCGAATTCCCAAGGGACGTCTTGAACAGACATCCTCCGTCTTGGGAACTCAACAGTCGCTCCCTTTCAAACATCATTGGAGAAGGTCGTGTCTGGACCCTTTAGGTCCCAGGCCTATATAAAGAATGACAACCTTCATGCAAAGGTACGAGCAATCATCCCTTACAATCACCCACGCGCGAGAGCACACACCAAAAGAACCCTTTCTTTCTTACCTCTCTCCACAGTCACCCATGACTTAGGCATTAGAGGGTTCTCTCAGTTCTTCAACCGAGTTCCTCTGATTTTGTAGGCCATCATCTGCACCGAGGACCGATCGCTCCCAATTCTCAAGTGGGGAACCGATTACCGAATAGCGAAAACACTCCCAAATTTTGGCACCATCAGTGGGAACGACAACAGCCATGGCTCATGAATGATCCTCTCACCAGAACCACGAGAGTTGAGTGACGCGATCCCGCCAGTTGCAAGAAGACTCTCGTGATCAAGCCCCTCCCATCAAAGACAATGTAATCCCCGCCAGAACAACCGCTAACGTACCTGCGGTCGAAACCCCGATCTTGGCCCAGAAAGTAGTAGAACTCCAGGGACGACTTCAACAGTTGGTGGGCGTCTGCCAGGGACTTCAGGCCTAGTTAGCGAGGTAGCCAGCCCCACCAGTCCACCCGGCGCCAGAGCAGCAGGCAGAGTCATCCCAACGGTCGCTACCAGTCTCGTTGGCCCGTCAAGTTCCAGAACGCTGCAAAGCATCCACTCGCCAACCGCGGCGTGCTCCGTCGACCCACCGAACATCGAAGCGCCAAGAAGAATCACCCCACAGGTCTGTTGTGCCTCCACTTCCTCCACAATCTGTCGTCTGCATAAACTCTCGTGGATCCCGCCTGGAAGGCTCTGCGTACTCCGACCCAGAGCTGGCAAGGAGACTCCAGTGCGTTGTCGACCTGGACCGACGGATGATGGACTGTGCCAACTAAATAGATGCGATGGTCCATAGGGCAGAGGGCAGCAGAGGAAGACCTGGACTTCCACTCCCCCTTCGCGGTGGAGATCTTGGAAGCTTGGGTATCGCCGAAGATGCTTCTACCCTCCATCGCACCCTATGACAGCACCACCGACACGACAGACCACATCCATGTGTTCGAATAGCACATGGTGTTCCATGGAGCATCAGATGCGGTGAAGTGCCGGGCCTTTCCGGCCACCCTAAAGGAGACTACGAGGGGCTTGGTTTGAAACCCTCCCAGTGGGCTCCATCACCTCCTTCCACCAGTTGAAGAAGTTCTTCTGCAACAACTTCTTGGGCGGAAGGTCACAACCCTGCACATTGGCCTCTCTACTAGTCGTGCGACAGAAGAAGGGCGAAACCCTCTAGGACTACATGAAGAGGTTCCAAAGTGAATCCCTGCGCATCCCACATCTGGATGTCCCCCTCGCTACCAGTGCTCTTATACAGGGCACACGAGATGGGTTCCTCTAACGAAAGCTGGGGATGCAACAACTGATGACTTTGGCAGAACTCCTATCAACCGCCCAGCGCCATGCTGCATGCGAGGAGAGCCTTGCAGTCAGCCGAGCCTACTAGGGCGACCTGACAGATAAGAAGAAGCCCTCCAACAACGGTTCCGATCGAGATTGAAAGAGGGGACGTCGCAACGGGGATTCCCCGCGTAGGTCGCGCTAGTACACCGAGTATACCCCACTCACGGTGGCTCTCGAACAGATCTTAGCCGAGATCAGGGATGAGCAGTATCTTCGGTGGCCCACCAAGATGTGCTTGGATCCCTGTAGGCACAACACCGACAAATATTGTCGCTTTCATCGCGACCACGGCCACAACACCTTCGAATGCCGCCAACTCAAGGATGAGATTGAGTCCTTGATCAAACATGGCTATCTTGGACGGTACGTGCGCCGTAACGAAGATCCCCAGAGATGCCGAGAAAGGACCTGTAGCAACCCCAAAATTTTGGATGGTGGATGGCATCCACTGACCCGTTCTGCCTCAGATGAACTTGATTGAATAAGTTCGCGATCGGGGAGTCCATTAGATGTGTCTGAATGTAACGTCCCTGTTCATAGAGCTCTTGTAACGCCCTGACGCGGAATATCGGAGCGAGATTACATTATTAAATAGTACAGAGCGAGAAATAAATAACAAACCATTGCACAATTGGATAACACCAAATAAACTCCAATTTCATTAATAATCCAACAATCACCATTACATTTACTAACAACTCATCGTCTTCATAAACTGACTAATACTTCAATGTATCAGAGCCAAAACTAGGGCCCAGAGTACTTCATTGAAATCAAACTATTACATAATGACTAACTGACTCACTAACTCATGACTATACTAACTACTACTACTAGACAACACCGGTTTCTGAATGGTCACTCCTGAGTCTCCTCATCGGTCCCATCCTCGTGAGTGTGGTCATGATCCGACTCACTTGAAACACATTAAATAAATACGCAGGATGAGCGAATAACGCCCAGTAGGACTTAATATCTCATGAACACAATCATGCTTTAACTAGTTAATGTCTTAATGGCAGGTTAACTAGAGAGTAAAGTCATGTAGAGCATGTCACGATAACGAGAGATCAATTGCAACTGGCACAGGGAAAATAGTACAACGAGAACGATAATAGAATGGCCATGTAACGATATAACATGTAAATTGCACAACGGTGCACTAGTAACGATCACGATTGCACTTGTAGAGATAGCACTTTGATTGTCATAGATTAATCTAGATAGTAAAATGGCGTTGGATGCATGCCGTAACACATCCTATGATCATTTTAACTCCCATGGGCACTGGCACTTTTCGGGCGCTCCTCCCAGGACCTGATCGGGCCCTATTGCGCTGGCATTAGTCATTTCTTTTATCTTAGACAATCACACGAATGGCCAATAGAGTACCAAGAAAAGATAAGAGAGTACTAGACGAGATAGATGAGAGTGTAGAGAGAACGTGAACAGATGAGAGTAAAGAGACTGTAGATGAGATAGGGACAATTTCGTAAAATAACGTGAAACTCCGATAGTAACGGTTGCACAGCACCAGGTCAGGTACCGGCAGTCTGGTAGAAGTCACAATCGCCCCTTAGCCGTGATGTGTACACGGGTCAGGTGGTCCGGTGTGAACTCAAGACGAGAAGGAACACTAAGGCTTGGATCGTACTGATCCCTAAGAGTGTAACGGGTTTTAGGGTACAACCAGCTCGTTGACTAAGGACGTGCGCCAAAGCCAAGAAGACTTACGGAGGTCTTGACAAGGAGTCCCTGGTCCAGTCGAGAGTATTCTCAGTGGAGAGGTGGTCCAAGTCAAGGGAAAGTGTGTAAAAACGGGTCCGTCGTGCCTCGAGTGCTCGAAGGCCGAGGGAAAACGATAACGGTAGATAAAATGCACGAGTAAAAATGGAAACAATTGTATTTAACAAAATAGGGTAATTTAGTCATTTATTTCGATAATTTACCGAATACATTATTGCATAATTTATCGGGGTCAAATGGCATTTAATAATGTTGTGTGTGTGTAAGTGTAAAGAAATCTTGAGGATATGACAAGTCGTGCAAATGTCATTTTAAATAATTAGATTTATATCATTAATGCCATTTATTAATTTACCAAGTCGAATTAACTATAACATGAGTTAATCATGGCTAATTAAAGGGTATATAGCTTAAACAACATGGTATATGCACAATTTTCAATTTTGGCTGATTTCTTGAAAACGCGGCGGACCTATCCGTCGCGATTTAAGTCGCGACAGGGCGGTCGGGCGCGACACGGGGCCTGGCCGTCTGGCCCGGTCCGGGGTGAATCGCGGCGGCTCGTGCCGCCGCGTTCTTGACGCAACGTCAATGGCCGGCGTGACCCCACTGTTATCGCGGCGGGTCGCGCCGTCGCGATAACATGTGGGTTTGCTCTTTTTCCCTTTTTCCCAGGGCGAGCCTTTTGTGATACATGGGCGTTGTAAATTACATATAAAATAGCACGGTGATCCAAAAAGTACGAAACCAGTTCTAAACAAAAGCAGACATGTATATCTATCAACATGCACGATTAACTTGAAAATAGACAAGGTTTAGATATGCATGGATCGGGCTACTTTTCGGTGACCTAAACAGGCGCAGTCAGGGTTCAACGAATTAATTAGAGATGTACACTTAATGAAAAATTATGAAATAGCGGCGTTTGAAAGCTAACACGAAGTAGTATTTTAGAGAATTTTATCATGACAGGACATCAAGTATGCACGAAGTTTAAAGGTAAACTTGAAGAGTCGGGTACATGCAATAGATAGAGATTCAAAGATTTAATTCTCCCTCATGAGAGGTCGAAATAGAGCAAAACTAGGGGCGTTTGAAAGCTAGTGTGATGTAGTATAACTGAGAATTTTATCATGGCATGGGAACAAGTACATATCGGGAATTAGAGAAAACATGAGACCTCAGTTCATGAGAATAACAGGATTTCACGAATTAAATTCGCCCAAATGGATGAACGAAATACAACGAAACATAGGGCTTTTGAAGAGATACATGAAGGCTACCTAGGGTAATTATTTCACGATTTTTGCTTGAGAGATTGCCTACCTTTTTCGTGAAGTAAGAAAGCCCTAGTTTGAATGATGAAAATAAGAGAACCCTTCTTGCTCCAAACCTTCTCCTTCCTTGCTCCTTGGTCCAGATCTTCTCCTCTTCTTCTCCAAAGGTCTTAGCACGAAATTGTGGGGTGCTAGGGTCAAATGGAGGGTGTTTTGATGGCTTATAGAGTTCTAAATCACCTAAAACTCTTTCTTTCTCATCCAACTCCGAAAATTGGCATTTATCTCCAACTTTCTCTTATTTATCCACCTAATAGAGTTGGGAAGAGATCCAATTTCGTGGGTAGAGGTTTAGGATAAGTCTATGACTCTTTTTAGGATGGGTATGGACTATTTAATAATTATTTAAACCCATTCCTAATTATCATTTATTTTTATTCCGAATTTGGCTTAATTATTTCTCATCCCATGACGGGCTAACCCTATTTAGGCCCAATCTATTAGGTTTGGGTTATTAGAGTAACCCATTAATAATTTAGCTTAATGAGTATTGTTTTAATTCCCTTTTATTCTAATTAAATTAATTTATCTCATATATTAAATAATAAAATTTTATTTTTCTTGATTTTAAAAATCAAGGGTGCTATAGCTCTTCCATGGTATCAATCATGTTCATGGCCAGGATGTGCTTGAACCTCGGTGTAAGGTCTCGGGTCTTTAGTGGATCCTTATTGGGTCTGTAGAGGTCCTGTGTAGTTGACGGCCAGGGCTTGCCGTTGAGTCAGAGTCAGCGTCCAGCGATGTGGACGTCTGAGCTTGAACTCAACGACATGGGATCTGGACGTTAGTCTGTAGGCGGTTCAGTTGGCGGCCAGGGATGTTGACGTCGACTAACCAGTCCTGTTGAAATAGGGCAGCCCGAGAGCAGAGCTTCTTCTTCTCCTTTCCTCTCCTTCCTTCCACCTTTGCCTTTCTTGATTCCTGCAGCTTCTGTTGAGTGATTTGAGCTCGTGGGAAGGCCCTAGATCGTGTAGCGTTGCTAGATCGGGCGGGAAACGCGTGGTTTTGGTGCGATTCGCGCGGAGTCTTCGGGAAGATCCGGCGCGATTAGTGGCTGTTTGGGAATTCTTAAGGCGTTCTGAGGTAGGGACTTAACCCCTATAACCCTCCCCAGCAAACTAGCATGCCCAATTAAGTGAATTGGAATGCAATTTATGGTTTAGGGTTTGGGTTGTATCATGCCGGGATTTGGATAAATTAGACAATCTAAGTGTTAGACTGTTTAGTTTAGATGTTCTGGTAGTGTAGATTGATGAGAGGAAGTGTTTTCCCTCCATCAGTCGGAGTCTGGTTGAGTGTTTCTGCCCATTGGGACTGATTTGGTTCAGTTCTGGGTATGGGGGACTGAAGATATCAACGTCCACATCTGTTGACGTTGAGATCTTCAGGGGTAATTTAAACGATAAGGTCGATTGCCGTTTAGTTATTGTTGACGGCATAGGGGCTGCCGTTTATCTCTGATTGGCGGCAATCGATGTGGCCGTTTATATTCTGTATCCCAGCAGACTTAAGTTGTGTGTTTAGAGGCGATTGACATGTGATGTCCGCCCTAATAGCACAAGTGGGCCAAGCTTAGAGTGTGACTCCGCCTGTGCATAGGAGTAGTTGTTTGTGGCACGAGGTGTTTACTACTGTACGGGGTTTCAGACGTTGAGTGTGTTCCGTCTGTTATACGCGCGTTGCGTTACCGTGTACCCGTTTCTGTTGTGTTACCTAGGCATGGGTGCGACTCCGTCTAGACGACTAGCGTGTGGTTGTCCTCCGCTAGTGAGCCGGGACATCGAGTGCGACTCTGTCCTGTGCGTACTCCTTTTGGTGGTTTTGAGCCGGTCTCCGTGGAGCCCCTTCTCTACCGCTAGGGTCAAGCGTAGGGGAAAAACCGGTCGTGGACCAGACGCGAGAGAGAGCGTCTGTAGTGTGCACACGTGGCTGGGGTTGAGAGCCTCTGTGGTGACGGGACGCCGAGCCACAGACCCTAGCTGAGTCCTACTTGCCGTGTGTGTGAGTGTGTGTTACTGAGCCGCGTGGTTTACAGTTTGTGTGTGTGGTGCGACGTGTACTTACTTTCATTTTTACTTTCCGCACTTTAGTTTAGTTGCCGGTGGGGTTACTTTTCCCTACTGGGTCTCTTTTCTTGAGACTCACTCCCTTCCCTTTCAGGTGGGTCTTCGTCGACTCCCGTTCCAGGTGAGTCTAGCCACTCCGGTGTTGGTGCTCCCTAGCTGCAGTGAGTAGTACCTTTTGTTGTACTTCTGTACTCTGTACTTTGTCTCAGACTCTGAGGTTGTATATGATATGTTCATATAGTGGAATTTTACTGCTTTACATGGTGTGTATCTTCTTACATATAGTCTCCTCGGACTTCTCTTCCTACCCTTCCGAGCTTGTCTCGTGGGTTAGCGGATCAGAATTCGGGTTACTGGTTGTTACTGGTAATGCGGATTCTGGGTCGTTACAGTTTGGTATCAGAGCCTGGTCTGATGAGATATATATATATAATATATATATATATATATATATATATATATATATATATATATTATATAAGGAAATACCCATCATGTTAACTCAGAGTCTAAAGAGTACAGTGCAGCTATGTAGCCCGGAGTTAGTTAGTGTATTTATGTGTGTATTTTTGTTCTGTGTGTAGTTCTATGGCGCCTAGGCGACGTCCTAGAGAGGGAGTAGCTGAGCAGGCGACTCGTCCGGAGGTTGGAGATGCTCCGCCACCTCAGCAGACGCAACCTTTGCCACAGGACGCACATAGGGTATTGTTCCGCCGCCGCCACCTCCACCTCAGGTAGCTCAGGATTGGACATGACTCATTTTCTTGAGGGGATGGCTCAGTTGTCTTCAGCACCGTGACGTGCCGGTACCCCCGGGTGGTACTGGGAGGGTGTTGAGGGAATCTTGCAGTTTCAGCTCCTCAGTTTTTGGGCCAGCTGATCCAGATGTAGCGCGCGCTTGGTTAGATGCAGTGGAGCGGATTTTCGTTCCATGGAGTGTGTTCCAGAGGAGCGAGTGCTGCTAGCCAGTTACAGTTGCAAGCGCAGGCGTTGACTTGGTGGTCCGCTGAGTGGGAGACTACTTTTCAGTCTCGCCCACTGAGACAGATTCCGTGGCAGGAGTTTGTTGTTCTTTGAGAGAGCCTTCTGTCCTACTTACGTCCGGACGGAGAGGTTGTACCAGTTTCTGGACTTGCAGCAGAGGGACTCTACTGTGGTGCAGTACAGGGCCAGATTTGTGGAGTTGGCGTTATGCTCCGCAGATTATGGAGATGAGGGTCTGAGGACTCAGCAGTGTGAGGGCTTGAGGCCAGAGCTCAGGCAGGCGCTGATAGTTGCTCGTGTCACAGACTTGGATGCGGCCTATCAGACAGCGGCAGCGTTGGAGGCAGACACCTTGCGAACTCGTGCTCGGAGCGCAGAGGTTCAGAGCAGGTGGTTCCTTCTCAGCCTCGCCAGCAGCAGGGTATTGTGCAAACGACCCCGAGGACTACGACTTCTACGCGTCCACTTCTACTGGGACGTCGGCGAAGTCAGGATCTCGGAGAAGTTTCGGCGTGATAGGAGGCAGGCAGAGGCAGAGCAGAGGCAGCAGTCGGTTGGGAGTGTTCAACAGCCGACAGGTCAGCCTTCGCAGCAGGTACAGCGTACTTTTGCTGGGCAGTGTTACCGTTGTGCGACCAGATGGGTCATATGGTGCAGAGATGTCCTTTGCTACTCTGTGGAGCCGCAGCAGCAGACCCAGTCACAGCCTCGAGTGCAGCAGCAGCAGCAGCAGCAGCACGCACCTGTGCAGCACGAGCGTCAGTAGACCGGAGGTTCTGGTGGGTCAAGAGGTAGAGGTCGTGTTACTCACTTGACTCGTGCAGACGCGGAGGCAGCTCACCTGGTGGAAGGTACTGTTTCAGTTTTGGGTATGCAGCTAGAGTTTTGTTTGATTCGGTGCCTCTCACTCTTGTGTCTGAGGACTTTTTAGACTCCCTTGGAGAGTTGAGTTCGGGAGAGTCTGTTGAGTTGGCAGTAGAGTTGCCGACAGGGGACTTGTCCTTACGTCCTACTGTCTGAGGAGGTACCTGTGCAGTTGCAGGATCAGTTATTGTCAGCCCGTCTGTTTGCCTTGCAGTTGCATGATTATGATGTGATTTTGGGTATGGATTGGTTGGAGCGGTATGGTGCAGTGATGGAGTTGCCAGAAGAAGAGGGTGCACTTGCGGATACCTGGGGCAGCGGCGTTCTACTTCCAGGGTATCGTACCTCTTACTTCTCGCTTTTTAGTTTATGCTTTGAGGGCAGGGAGGTTGCTTGCTTCTGGTTGTCAGGGTTTCCTAGTTTCTGCAGTGACTCTTGACCAGATTGCCTCGGGAGTGGGAGACATTCCCGTAGTGTGTGAGTTCCGGATGTTTTTCCGGAAGAGTTGCCTGGTCTTACACCAGAGAGAGATTGAGTTTACTGTAGAGTTGGTCCTGGCACTTTACCTTTTGCGCAGGCACCGTACCGTATGGCACCAGCAGAGTTGAGGGAGTTGAAGAGGCAGCTTGAGGAGTTGTTGGAGAAGGGCTTATTTCGTCCTAGCTTTTCTCCAGGGGGGTCACCTGTTTTGTTTGTCCGGAGAAGGATGGTAGCCTGAGGTTGTGTATCGATTATAGGAAGCTAAATCAAGTGACCATCAAGAATAGGTATCCTTTGCCTAGGATTGATGATCTCTTTGATCTTCAGTCTGCTCGTGTCTTCTCGAAGATTGATTGAGGTCGGGCTACTATCAGTTGCAGATTAGAGATTCTGATATTGAGAGGACTGCTTTTCGGACCAGATATGGACACTTTGAGTTTTTGGTGATGTCGTTTGGGCTCACCAATGCTCCAGCGGCCTTCATGGATCTGATGCACGGGTGTTCCACCAGTCTTGGACCGGTTTGTCGTAGTGTTTGTTGACGACATTCTGGTGTACTCCGCTTCGGAGAAGGAGCCCACCGAGCACCTGAGGATCGTGTTGCAGACTTGCGAGAGCACCAGTTGTATGCCAAACTTAGTAAGTGTGAGTTTTGGCTACAACAGTTCACTTCTTGGGGCACGTGATCTCAGGTGAGGGAGTTTCAGTAGATCCAGCGAAGGTTGAAGCAGTTTTGCAGTGGGAGAGTCCCAGATCTGTGTCTGAGATTCGTAGCTTTCTGGGTTTGGCAGGTTACTACCGCAGGTTTGTTTGAGATTTTTCTCAGGTTGCTGCACCCTTGACTCGGTTGACGAGAAAGGGAGTTCCGTTTGAGTGGTCGGAGCAGTGTGAGCAGAGCTTCATAGAGTTGAAGCGACTGCTTACGTCGGCGCCAGTTCTTGCCTTACCTTCAGGTGAGGAGGGTTTTGAGGTTTGCACAGATGCTTCAGGTGTTGGTTTGGGTGCGGTCTTGATGCAGCAAGGCCGAGTGGTGGCTTATGCGTCTCGCAGCTTAAGCCCCACGAGGAGAGTTACCGACCCACGACCTAGAGCTTGCAGCTGGGTGGTGTTGCTTTTCGGATTTGGCGTCTTTATCTGTACGGAGTGAGTTTTGTAGTCCGTACCGACCACCAGAGCTTGAGATATGTGGTTTCTCAGAGGATCTGAATATGAGGCAGCGTCGATGGATGAATATCTGAAAGACTATGATTTCAGCATTGAGTATAAGCCTGGAAAGGCGAATGTAGGTTGCAGATGCCTTGAGTAGGAAAGCACAGATGAGTCATCTGATGCTTAGAGAGTGGCAGTTGTGGCAGTCTGCGACAGAGGATCTTTCAGAGTTTCATCCAGTCGTCGTCAGTGTGTGTTGGGCAGTTTGTTAGCAGCTCCGCGTTGTGAGACAGGTTGCTGAGGCTCAGCAGGCAGATCCCGAGTTGTGCGTGTGTTGCTTCTTCCAGAGGTTGAGCTTTGTGAGGAGGGACTGTTAGGTTCCGAGATAGACTCTATGTTCCTGTTGAGGAGTCTATCAGGAGAGTTGTTTTGCAGGAGGCACATGGTTCCAGGTACTCTATTCATCCAGGGGCGACCAAGATGTATCACAGGTTGAGACGTCAGTTTTGGTGGCCTGGGATGAAGAGAGACATAGCGGCTTTTGTTGCTAGGTGTTTGGTCTGTCAGCAGGTGAAGGCCGAACATCAGCGTCCAGAGGACTTGTGCAGCCGTTAGAGATTCCATGTGGAAGTGGGACCATGTTACGACTGACTTTGTTTGTGGTTTGCCGAGGACAGCTGGAGGTTTTGACAACATTTGGGTTCTTGTGGACAGATTGACGAAGACTGCCAGATCTTGCCTGTCAGGACTAGTTGGGGTGTGAGTAGGTGGCCGCGTGTACGTAGAGCGGATTGTTCCTTTGCATGGAGTGCCGATCTCTATTGTGTCAGACAGGGATCCTCGCTTCACTCTAGGTTCTGGCGCAGTTTCCAGAGAGCTTTGGGGACAGAGTTGGCTTTTAGTTCCGCCTACCACCCTCAGTCAGACGGTCAGTCAGAGGACTATCCAGACTTTGGAGGACATGCTTAGAGCTTGTTGCCTGGAGTGGCAGGGGCGTGGACAGTTCACTTGCTGTTGGTTGAGTTTGCATATAATAATAGTTATCACTCCAGTATCGGTTTGGCACCATATGAGGCTTTGTACGGACGACCGTGTCGCACTCCTCTTGACTGGTTCGAGGTTGGCGAGCGAGTTGTCACGGGCCGGAGTTGGTTCAGCAATCAGTTGAGGTAGTTCAGCTTGTGAGACAGAGGCTTCAGTCAGCTCAGAGTCGGCAGAAGAGTTATGCAGATCAGCGCAGACGACCGCTCGAGTTTCAGGTAGGAGACCAGGTGTTGTTCGTGTGTCTCCTATGAAGGGAGTGGTGAGGTTCGGTAAGCGTGGGAAGTTGAGTCCTCGCTTATTGGGCCTTTTACCATTATTGAGCATGTCGGAGTTTGGCGTACAGACTTGAGCTTCCGTCAGAGTTGGCAGCAGTGCACGACGTGTTCCACGTGTCGATGCTCGGAGGTACCTTTCTGACGAGTCTCACGTTCTGCAGAGTGCAGAGTGGTCTGAGGGACTCAGTGTTGACTATACCAGAGGTTTCCGTTGCACATGAGGATCGCGAGTTCAAAGGTTGAGGAACAAGCAATCCCTTTAGTTCATGTTGCGTGGCAGCGGCACTCCGTGGTGAGTCGACATGGGAGCGGGAGGACGAGATGCGCGAGAGCAATTTCCGTACCTCTTTGGGAGTCTTGTCCTTGTGTTAATTGAATTTGAGGGCAAAATTCCTTAAGGGGGGAGGGCTGTAAGGTCCTCAGGTCTTAGTGGATCCTTATTGGGTCTTGTAGAGTCCTGTGTAGTTGACGGCCAGGGCTTGCCGTTGAGTCAGAGCAGCGTCACACCGATGTGGACGTCTGAGCTTGAACTCATGACATGGGATCTGGACGTTAGTCTGTAGCGGTTCAGTGGCGGCCAGGGATGTTGACGTCGACTAACCAGTCCTGTTGAAATAGGGCAGCCGAGAGCAGAGCTTCTTCTTCCTTTCCTCTCCTTCCTTCCACCTTTGCCTTTCTGATTCCTGCAGCTTCTGAGTGATTTGAGCTCGCGGGAAGGCCAGATCGTGTGGCGTTGCTAGATCGGGCGGGAAACGCGTGGTTTTGGTGCGATTCGCGCGGAGTCTTTGGGAAGATCTGGCGCGATTAGTGGCTGTTGGGAATTCTTAAGGCGTTCTGAGGTTGGGACTTAACCCCTATAACCCTCCCCAGCAAACTAGCATGCCCAATTAAGTGAATTGGATGCAATTATGGTTTAGGGTTTGGGTTGTATCATGCCGGGATTTGATAATTAGACAATCTAAGTGTTAGACTGTTTGTTTAGATGTTCTGGTAGTGTAGATTGATGAGAGGAAGTGTTTCCTCCATCAGTCGGAGTCTGGTTGAGTGTTTCTGCCCATTGGGACTGATTCGGTTCAGTTCTGGGTATGGGGGACTGAAGATATCAACGTCCACATTTGTTGACGTTGAGATCTTCAGGGGTGATTTAAACGACAAGGTCGATTGCCGTTTAGTTATTGTTGACGGCATAGGGGCTGCGTTTATCTCTGATTGGCGGCAATCGATGTGGCGCGTTTATATTCTGTATCCCAGCAGACTTAAGTTGTGTGTTTAGAAGGCGATTGACATGTTTGTCCACCCTAATAGCACAAGTGGGCAGGCTTAGAGTGTGACTCCGCCTGTGCATAGGAGTAGTTGTTTGTGGCACGAGGTGTTTACTACTGTACGGGGTTTCAGACGTTGAGTGTGTTCCGTCTGTTATACGCGCGTTGCGTTACCGGTGTACCCGTTCTGTTGTGTTACCTAGGCGTGGGTGCGACTCCGTCTAGACGACTAGCGTGTGGTTGTCCTCCGCTAGTGAGCCGGGACATCGAGTGCGACTCTGTCCTGTGCGTACTCCTTTTGGTGGTTTTGAGCCGGTCTCCGTGAGCCCCTTCTCTACCGCTAGGGTCAAGGCGGGGAAAAACCGGTCGTGGACCAGACGCGAGAGAGAGCGTCTGTAGTGTGCACACGTGGCTGGGGTTGAGAGCCTCTGTGGTGACGGGACGCGAGCCACCCCAGACCCTAGCTGAGTCCTACTTGCTGTTGGTGTGAGTGTGTGTTACTGAGCCGCGTGGTTTACATTTTGTGTTGTGGTGCGACATGTACTTACTTTCAGTTTTTACTTTCCGCACTTTAGTTTAGTTGCCGGTGGGGTTAATTTTCCCTACTGGTCTCTTTTCTTGAGACTCACTCCCTTCCCTTTCAGGTGGGTCTTCGTCGACTCCCGTTCCAGGCGAGTCTAGCCACTCCGGTGGGTGTGGTGCTCCCTAGCTGCAGTGAGTAGACTTTTGTTGTACTTCTGTACTCTGTACTTTGTCTCAGACTCTGAGGTTGTATAGATATGTTCATATAGTGGAATTTTACTGCTTTACATGTGTGTATTCTTACATATAGTCTCCTAACTTCTCTCCTACCCTTCCGAGCTTGTATCGTGGGTTAGCGGGTCAGAATTCGGGTTACTGGTTGTTACTGGTAATGCGGATTCTGGGTCGTTACACTTGGAGTAGAGTTGGAAATGATTATTTTAACTTGCTCTGACTCCGAGAGCACATGTTGCAATTGAGTGGCCATTGACCTCCAACGGTCAGCAAATTGTACAAATTTCTTATTGGCCCTCATCTTCTCAGATGCTAGATCCGTGATAGATAGATAAGGACTAACGCGGTCTCTGTACCTATGAAGGAATTTTTTATGCAGAGGGCGGAAGTCTCCTGCTTCACTTGGCTCTAAAGAGTAGAACCATTCGAGTGCAGGGCCATCAAGAGACTTTCTAAATAAATATGCCAAGGTGATGGGATCTCGCTGCCAATGAGAAGACTCATAGAGAAATTCTTTAATATGAAGGTAGGGATTACCCATGCCATTTGTACAGTCGGTATGTCGGCATCTCCAAAGGATGAATATAAATTTGAGGGAGAGCCGGCATGGCGGCAACGGGGTCACCCGTGGAATTGGAAAGCTTACTAATTTGATTCTCCAAATTGTTCAATTTGTGTAGAAGAGCATTTTGGAGTGGAGTGGGTTGTCGCTGGGCAAGTGAGGGAGTACATGGGGGTGGCCGTGAATCAATGGGCCTTCCCAAGGGATGGTCTGTACGGACCGGAGCACGAGAGTGCAAATGACCATGGGGTTGAGGTGAAGAGTGTACATGGAGATGTGGCGAAGTCGCCGGAATATACAAATGCGGGTGCCTAGGAGAAGGAGAGGGAGGAGGAGTCACACCCTCAACTAAATATTGTATGAGATTAAGTTGTTGAGGGGTGAATTGATCTATGGCATGCAGGACATTTTGTACAGTGGGATCATGGTGGGGGGGAGGCTCTCCCCGGGTTCTGATTGGAGGTATATGTGAGGGGACATCAAAGTGGTTAGTGCGCGGTGTGCACACATGCCCATAGGAAGTGGATGTTTGTCCCTCACGGTGGTGAGATGGACGGACATGGGACTGGAAAGATTGGCCATCTAAATTATCCTCATAGTCCACATAATTAAATCCAACATGATGATATTGGTCCATTTTAACAAGACAAGCAATCAAACAAGTTGAACAAAGATTAGATCAAGCAATATAGTTCAAACAAGTTATGATGCTTATGCTGATTTTAGGAGTTTCACAATTATTAGATGGATTGAAAATTGTTGTGTCACTCCAGATGAGACCTTAGTTTGGTAGAAGATTGATACTTCGGGGCGCAACTAAGCTCACCTCTCACCACGCAATGGGATGTCTAAACCCGGGTCAACGGAATGGTACAACCAGCTCGGTCTGCCGTGAGGGAATCTACGGGGTACAAAGACTTACAGAGGTTCCGAGAGAAGGTTCGCTAGTCCAGAGAGACGGAATGCCCAATGGAGAGCTTGCCTTCACCGAAAGGGTGTGTGGAGCCTAGGATATGAGGGAAGGAGGTCCCCCGACCGATGCAAGATGCCATGTATGCAGCAGTTTATAGCACAAATGGCAAAGGGGCGTGTTTCTGTCAGCAATTAGAATCGTGTCAGGTGCAGACGCCGCGACTCCAACTGAATCACGTCCGGTCACCTGAACGCGGATCTGAAAGCCCCAAGAGGCTGTCAGAGCCGCGACTGGTCCCTGTGGACAGATTGTTGACAAGAACGCGTCGGCCTTAGCCGCCGCGACACAAATCAGAAACGCGTCCGGCTAACTGGCCGCGTTATCGAAGGCTGAATCACGTCCGCTATATCGGACGCGATTCCAAAGGCAACCCGGAACTGAAGAAAACACAGAAAAGCAGGAGTATATGTGTACAGATAAAAAAAGCTAAACACACAGCATGCAGTAGGGTATATATATAAAAGAAAGATAAAAGAAGGAGGGGCACGCGAAGGTGCCAAGGAGAGTGTCACGTGGGGCACTTGATGGAGTCGTGCCACGTGGGGCATGGGAAGGGGGGAATCAAAAGGGAAGCGTGAAAAGAGGTCCCACCGTGATCGCCAATCTGTAGGTATCACTTTCCGTTCATTTTGGAAGTTCGTCGGGAACTCCCAAAAAGAAAAACGAGTGCTACAAAGGGGGATAAAAAAAAAAGAAAAGAAAGAAACCGTGATCGCCAGGTACGCGAGGGTACCGAATGGAGAATGCACGCACGAAGGGGGGTGTGGATGGAATGAGTGATCGCGAATGTGTACCTTTTTGGAGCATGTGAGATTGTGCAGGGATGTGGGTTCCTCTTCTCCTACGAGCACGGCCGGCCGTGGTAGAAGGCGCTTTCCTTGTTGATTACCCTTGCAAAATAGACAAAGAAAAAGAATAGGGGATTAGCCACGTGTAGTATACAAATTCTCGAATGAAAATAAAAAAAATGAATAAAAGGAGAAGAACACACATTGGGTGGTGGCTTTTAAACCCCTAAAAGGCAGGTGTGTGTGTGTGTGTATGCATGCATGTGTGTGCATATAAAAAAGGAGTAAAAGAGCCACATAGAGCTCGGGGGGAGATGATATGAACAAAGAAATAGGGAGAAAGAGGGGGGTGCTTCCCCGATGGGTGGCGTGAGGGCCGCTACCGATTGGACGGATGAAGATGAGGAAGAAGCTTCCTCCCGCCTCGCTCCGGTTCACGTGAAGAAGGCGATGGAGACGCCGGCTCCGAACTCCGTGGAACGAGGACGTAGCTTGGCGTGGAATGGTAGGCGCTCCTCCTTGGTTCAGAAGTCGAGTCGCCGGTCCGACAGGGCTCTGCCGTGGGGAATGGGGGAGAATCCGGCAGGGCTCCGCCTTAGTGAAATGGACCCCCTCAACAAATGACCCTCGGGTCTATACTTATAGGCAAAGTTCTTGAATCGCGTTGGGGATGGCAGACGCGTCTTTGATTGAGATGCGTCGGCCAAGGCCGCCGTGATTAAGAAGTGCCGCAATTTCTGTTTGATTTGACAATCGTAGGGTACAATTATGATTGAGAATCGCATCGAGGACGACCGCCGCATTTTCACTTGATTTGGCAGGTAATTTCTAAATGCGTCGGCCTTCCCCGACGCGACTCCATTTTGACACATGGGGCTCATAAATGCGGTGACTTCGGGGGTCTAGGGTTCAGGCCTAGGATCTAATCACGACAGCTCAGGGGGACGCGATTCAAAGATTCGCCATGAGTCGATGTACGGGCTCTCTTGAGTGCGATGACTTTAGGTCAGGGCCTAATCGCGGTGGCCATGGCCGACGCGTCTCTGATTGATTTGCGTCGGTACGATACGATGCGTTAAGGTATTTCTGAATTTTATTTATGAAATCCCGCCAAAAGCGAAATTAGAATCGCGTCGCCCATAACGGACATGTTCATGAAATGGCAATGGGCATATTCTGTAAATAAAATAAATAAATAAATTTCTGGTCGCGTCGTACAAGGCCGCTATGTTAAGGACCAATTGGCCTAGTCGCATTTCAGAATGCCCCCCCCAGACCCGTCGCGATTTGAAAATGGTGCCTACATCGGCCGGTGAGCCTTGGAAATGGAGGGGAAGCACCGGGGAAGAAATGGGGAAGATCCATAACTATTAGGAAAACACTATTGCAAGGCAAAAGGAGGGCCATTTGTGGCATTATGGCGCAATATGAAATTTACCCGCGGTAAAGTCAAAATCAAGTGTCTACAGCATCCAAGGGTCCCCAAGGGTGATCTCCGGACACCCCACAACCTGTTCGACCAGGGTACAGTCTACCAAACAGATCATGCTCAAACCATTGAAGCCCCTCATCGAGCACCGCGGTGCTTCCGAGCACCGAGCAGCCCGGCAGTCACCAAGTAGGACTCTGCTCGGTACTCCTCCAGGCCAAAGGCCTTTGCGAGGCCATTCGCCTCCCAAAGGCAGTAAATATGATGGCGCAACACGCGTCCCATGATCGAGGGCATTAACCACAAGGGAACCCAATAGGCATCTCAAACGGACGAACTCCACGCCTAGGAATCCGAACCGATGCGCCCCTTCAGCCATCATTAGGGGAGATCATGTCCGGACCCTTCATCTCCCTCACCCATAAAAGGCACAGGTAATTCCCATGCAAAGGTACGTCACCTTCCACGCACACACTCACCCACGCGCGAGCCACACACTAGAGAACTTTCCTTTTCTGCTTTCTTCTACAGTCCGACATGACTTAGGTATCGGAGGGTTCCCCCCGGTTCTTCAACCGGGATCCCCTGATCCATTCTGAATTTTGCAGGCCATCGTCTGCACCGGCGACTGCCTTCCCTCTCTTCCTGGTGGAGGCCTGTTCGGTCCAGGCCCGAATAGGGAAACACCTCCCTCAATTGGTATACGTATTATTCTTCTCATACTACTGTCATACCCCACTGTTATTATTGATGGCAATTTCCTACGGAGCACAATTGCTCATGAATCTTACTTTCCTTTCAGGCATCTCAGATGGGACTGACTCCCCATGGGAATGTGCGTCGAGTGAATCATAAATTAGCAAACCTTACTGCCACCTAAGTCGTTGTATTATTAAGTGTGAAACTATCGGTTCATGTAATCTATTATTCCGCTGCAACTCTTTATGAATATGCAAGACCATCCTTGTTTGTATTATCTCGATTATTCTGTCACCTCCGAAAATAGTATATGAGTAGGACGTCATAATATCCATGTGAAAATCTCCTCTTAAATTATAGTTTATATATCTAATGCATGGTAGATTATGTAGGAGCTACTAAAAAGGCAATTTAATGGAAGACACTTAATATAATTATTTTTATATTTCTTAGGTAAAAAAAGCTCCAATGTAAATTATACACTATCTATTTTAGTTTACGGACATTCTGGTCAAATATTAATTAATGTGTCAAAGAGGAGTTAATCTAGAAGAATTTTAGTATTGTCTTATTTAAGAGTTATGATAAAGTTAGTTAACTATATCTTATTTAATTTAGGAATCATAATAGAGTTAGGATTAGTATAACCAATATAGGTTTCATATAATATTTTCTTTATAATTAATAAAAAAATATTAATTACAAAATTATAATAATATTCTCTTTCCATGTGATAGAGAAGACGACCCCATATATAAGGAGTGGTTCAATGATTAAAGCCCTCCCATGCACACCTAAAATCTAAAGTTCACTTCTCCAATCCACACTTATCTACCAAAAAAATAAAAAAGAAAAAGGGACCCCCTAAAGTAAATCTAGAGGATTTTGAGATAGGAAAAATTATTTATATATTCTTACATTTTTTTATATTAAGTGATATATCTTCAAAATCTAATTAATAGATTATATATTTTTCAGATCGAAAAAAAGTATCATATATATTCCTACCATTTCATTCCATCCATTTAACTCAACTATAGTTGAGTTAAGAAGAGAAAATGATTTAGAGCCTGAATCTCTCTCATCTCCCTTCTCTCTCAGAGGTATTTATATCTTTTTGTCTCTATTTTGATGGCTCTATTCAATTGAGAACAAAATATTCCTTAGGCTCTGGTGGCCAATTAACCATAGAGATACAACAAACGTTTTCTTTCAAATTGAGGGGTATACAATTTTGGAGATATATTGCTGAATATGGAAGATTTTAGGGATATATAAGTAATTTTTTCTAATTTAATCTTACCCTATTTAATAATAATAATAATAATATGATTGTTATAAATTTTAGAGAGAATTATCAATCAATCTCTATTTTTGAGCGATTTATTTTTAGGTCCCTAACTTACATACTTTCTAAAGGAGATAGATATGTAATTACATAATTTTCTAAAGGAGCCAGGGATCTAAAAAAAAGTGCCCCAAAAGTAGGAACTGATCGATAATTCTCCCTAAATTTTAGGTAAGATCTTCTTTTGTCAATTGTAATTGTAATTTTTTTTAATTAATGAAAAAATGAATATCTAGTGTTTTTATCTCTTTCTCTACAATGGAGATGATGAGTTTTATGGGAGAGGCTAAGGTGCCAATATCTCTCATCAACTAAAAAGCACCCTCCAAGTAAGGTTGGTTGTGCCGCATTGATCGACCGTATCGTATTTTTTGTGGCATGATATACTACGATCAGTATTGTACCGATCGATTGATTGAAAATTTCAAGTCGATCGATAGATTTTTATCTTTTTTTGAAGACTAAAAAGATCATGAGATCCGAACGTCACTCTGATAGAAATCGATTGACTAATAAAGAGAAATCAGTCGATCGATTTTAGATTTTGACTTGTTAGATCTCTGGAGATGCTCACTAAAAGAATTGGTCAACCGATAAAAAAAAATCGGTCGACTGATTTTATCGCACTATACTGACTGTGTCGGGGCTTGTGAACTTCCTAGCACATTACAACACAACATCTAAATATTCATCTTCTTCCTTCTTCCTTTGTTTTTCTTCCACAATGTCATAAATTTTCAATCTTTTTCATAGTTTTTTTTTTCACTTACTCTTTTTCTTTTGGGAGATATTTATTATACTTATAGAAATATAATAGATACACTTTTTAGAGTTTTTTTTACGATGGTACAATGCACTATTAATATATTGATTGATAGAAAATTATAGAAATTGCACTTATTACAATTTCTTTTCTATTCATTTCCATGCAACCATTTGTCCCTTGCACATAGGCGGACTTAGGGGTGTAAACGAGTCTAGCTGAGCCGAGTATTATGCAGCTCAAGTTCTATTTGTTAATTTTTAATCGAGCTCGAGTTGAGCTCGAGTTTTATTGAGTATTGAAAATAGTTGTTCAAGTTTGCTTTGTTTAAATAATCTCGAGTTCGAGTCCTTAAGAAGTATCTTAACGAGTCTAATTGAAATTGTAAGTTATAAATATATATGTATCTATATATGTATATATATAAGTCCAATTCAATCGACAAGTAAAAAATTAATTGTTTATAAGATCTAAATCTATCTTATTTTAAGGTCATATCTTAAGATCCTTCATAAGTTACTTGTTAAATTATTTTAGTATAATGTTTAAAATATTTAACAACTATATTTATAAAATTTATAATTAAAAAATTAAGCGAACTTGTTTACGAGTTTAAAAGAGTCGAGTGGTCATTTGCTCATATTCGACTCGTTTATGAAACGAGTTTAATTTTTTGTTTGAATTTGACTCGTTTATCTTATTAAACGAGTCGAATTTGAGTAACTTTCAAGCTGAATTCGAATTACTTGTCGAGTGTATTAATTCGTTTACAATCCTACGCCGCGGATCTACATAATATCTAGTGAGATCACGTGACCCCACTGGATTTCTAAAATTTTATTGAGGGGTTCAACATTTTCTATTATTAACTTTGGTTAGAAATTTTTTAAATAGGGTGACCCCGCTAAATTTTCAAAATAAATCTATGGATGCACCTTATTTGTTGGAGTGATTCTACTAAATATTTTTTTTTATGTTTGCCACTATCTTTGCAATTGTCTCTCATTAGTATAATAAGTCATCTCTCCAAAAATATCTATAAATTATTGCAATAATAATAATAAGTTTTGAGATATATCTGAAATTTTATGAAACATTATAAACATGTATCTATAATTATATAAATCTTTCGGTTATGTTTGATATTTAAATAGACTGGACATAGTAGACATATCAAACATAGATACACAAAAGCCTTACTACCACAGGATCAAAGATATCCCCTCCTCACACTTCACAGTAAAATAATAGCCCGAATCCTCCCTTCCCCGAATCACGAGTGCTGATGGGGTGGTCGCTTCCCGCCAAGCCAAGAACCCTAGCCTTCCGGCTCTATATATCCAATCCCCCGAAACCCCTCCAAAACCCTAAACACGAAGAACCGGAAGGGGCACCACGCAGACGGGCCCGAGCTCGCGAAGCCCTCCGTCGTGCTCTCCCGCCGGCTCCCGCCCAGCGGTCAAATGGACGGCCTCGCCGCCGCGCAGCACTGCAGCAGCAACCTGGTCCTCATCCTGGACTACGGCTCCCAGTACACCCACCTCATCACCCGCCGCATCCGGCAGCTCTCCGTGCTGTCCCTCTGCATCTCCGGCACCTCCACCCTCCAGGTCATCGCCGAGCACCGCCCCCGCGTGGTGATCCTCTCCGGCGGACCGCACTCTGTCCACGCCGCCGACGCGCCGTCCTTCCCCTCTGGGTTCCTGCAGTACGTCGAGGAGAATGAGGTGTTCGTGCTGGGGATATGCTACGGGATGCAGCTGCTCGTGCAGAAGCTCGGGGGGCAGGTGAGGGTCGGGGAGGAGCAGGAGTACGGGAAGATGGAGATCACGGTGGAGAAGGAGGGAGGGATTTTCCGATCGGAAGATGTCGGCGAGAGCCAGGTCGTGTGGATGAGCCACGGGGACGAGGCTGCGAGGCTTCCGGATGGGTTCTCGGTGGCGGCGAGCAGTCGTCAGGGTTCGGTGGCTGCCGTCGAGAACCGTGAGAGGAGGCTCTACGGGCTTCAGTATCATCCGGAGGTATGCTCTTCTTTCTACCCGCTTTCAGTTACTCTTGTGACTTCTACATGTCGAAGCATGAGTGTCTGCTTCCGCTCCCCCCTCCCGAGGGGATAGCAATGATCTGAGATGGCTGTATGAGATGACGAAGTTCATACAATCCTGTGCTAAATCGCGCGATTCGCACCTCTCTGTTGTCAGAATGGCGATATGCCATACATTACTACTCTAGTAGAGGCAAAGGCGGTGCAGTGGATTGTTTGTTTTGTCCTTCCGATTTGTACAACCCTGTCCCGTGGGCCTGTCTGGATAAATGTATTTTAATGTGGGCTGGTTCTATATCTGTCCACTTGTCCTTTATTTTCTTATCATATTTACTTTTTAATTGTTCACGGAATATCTACACTCTAAATCGAATAGGCAAAGTTCGATTTGCATGTCTTTTCTTCCCACAAGCTAGTTCTTTGTGTTTCTGTCCACCAAAGATTGTATATCGTAACTTTTTTATCCTTCTTGGTAATCCGTAATTTTAGCAATCAGCAATGTAGGTTACCTAGGTCCTGTTCTATATGGCATGTAATCTTTTACATGACCAAGAGATGGTAAATTCTGCTCAATTCCTTGAACTTCTCATGCATTACACTGAGATAATCGAGTGAAATGTGGTCCATTTAATCCGTAAGATGTCCATATTCAATTATAATTCAATTATACCTAATAATATTAAGTAAATATCAAAATAATAAGAATCTAATATGAGGCATTTCACTATCATTTACCTTTTGATTTATGAATATCATTTTCCCTTATATTATTCAGGGTTATTGGAGAATTACTGTGTTTTCTTCATTCTGTTCTAAATTGGTTCCCATCCTCTCATCTTTATAGGTGACACATTCAACAAAAGGAATGGATACACTGCGACATTTTCTTTTTGATGTGTGTGGCGTTGCTGCTGATTGGAAAATGCAAGATGTACTTGAAGAAGAAATCAAGATCATAAAAAAGTCAGTGGGGCCTGATGGCCACGTTATCTGTGCATTATCAGGCGGTGTGGATTCCACAGTTGCCGCAACACTTGTTCACAAGGCAATTGGTGACAGGCTTCACTGTGTCTTTGTTGATAATGGTCTTCTAAGGTGAGGATGTCCAATTTCACATGGAGAATGTAGATTACGTTTTGGAGGCAGTATCCATGAATTCTTTCTTAAGAACATGAAGCACTCTTTTGAATTCCTAATCAGTAAGGTAATATAAGATCTTGACAGAATATTGTCTTTCCTGTCCTTGTGTAGGTATAAGGAGAGGGAGCGTGTGATGTCAACCTTTGAGAGTGACCTCCATTTACCTGTTACCTGCATTGATGCTACTGATCGTTTTCTTAGTAAGCTGAAAGGAGTCAAAGATCCTGAGTGTAAAAGGAAAATTATTGGAAAGGAGTTTATATGCATTTTTGATGATTTTGCTCAAGAAATGGAAGGCAAGTTAGGGAGAAGGCCTGAGTTCTTGGTCCAAGGAACTTTATACCCTGATGTAATAGAGTCTTGCCCGCCCCCTGGAAGTGGAAGGACTCATTCTCACACTATAAAGAGCCATCATAATGTTGGTGGGCTTCCAAAGGACATGAAGTTGAAGCTAATTGAGCCATTGAAGCTTCTGTTCAAGGATGAGGTCTGACTACTATTCCTACTTGCTTTAGCAAATTGAAAGATGTTTATGTTTCTATCTGGACAGTTGCTTCTTTGGTCCTACTTATTGAAGCTGTTAAAGTTAGTTCTTGTTACTGTCAGTTGAATGTTTCTTTTGGATTTTGTTTGAAAGGTACGGCTACTGGGCCGCATTCTTAATGTTCCTGAATCATTTCTTAAGAGACATCCTTTCCCTGGACCTGGGCTTGCCGTACGAGTGCTGGGTGATGTTACAGAGGGAAATGCATTGGACATTTTGCGACAGGTTTGTTGTTTATGCCATCATTAAAAAATCATCTTTCTGATACCAGTCATGTACTTATTTGTCTAACATTGTTGTTTCCAGGTGGATGAAATATTCATCCAGTCAATAAAGGATGCAGGCCTTTACGACTCCATCTGGCAAGCATTTGCTGTATTCTTGCCAGTGCAAACTGTGGGGGTTCAAGGTGATAAGAGAACACATTCCCATGCAGTTGCTCTTCGAGCTGTTACAAGTGAGGATGGAATGACTGCAGACTGGTAAATCACATGCAATTCTACTGCAATTCAGAAATAAATCTGTCAACGTGATTTCTTCCTCATCTATGGTCCATATTTATAGACTTATTTTAAGTTTGTCTGCAAAATTTTTGTCAGTATTCTTTTTAGGAATTGTCATGGATTTTCTAGCTGGGCTCATGTGAAAGGCCTCAAATCCCTGATGAAATCCTCTTGTTGACAAAGATGAACTGCCAATTTTGGCCTCTGGAGGTTTTATTATAGAAAACCTTATAATACTTGCATGAAATCTTGAATCCTTGTATTCCTTCGCTAATATTCTTTCCAGGATATGTTTTTGATTTGTTAGTGGGCTTACTTGGAAACAGCTTCAGGTCACTGATGAAATCCAGTAGTTGAGAAAGATAAATTGTCAATGTTGGCTTCTCGAGGTTTATTACAAGAAACCTTATAATACCTGTTTGAAATTGTTGATTGTCGGTTAGGACTTGTCACCTAGAGCCCAAACAGGTTCCAGTCTTTTTTATGATCGTTATCAAATATCGTTTTGGCGCTCTGAATGAATTAGTTGAGGAGGGAAAGTTTGAGGAAAAACCTATTGTTAGCATGGATATGTGTGAAATTTTGATTGGGTGATTTTGACTGCCCTATGGTTATCCATCCTGTAGCAACTCCCTTGTAGACTATATGAACGTTATGAGGACGTTTTTAACAATGCATGATTCTATTGTACTGGTTCTTGATGAGAAAGGTTACTTTTGTGTCCTTCCACTGGCAGTTTTATATTCTTTATTTAAGCATGCCAATTGATGTATGTTTAATGTCTTTGTTATTTGAAAACGTACTCAGGTTTTATTTTGATCACAAGTTCCTTCAAGATGTGGTTCGGAAGATCTGCAATAGTGTCCGAGGCGTGAATCGAGTCTGTTTGGATATCACGTCAAAGCCACCTGCCACCGTCGAATGGGAATAATCCTGAGAAAGCTGCATCTCTCTCTCTCTCTAGTGCGTGTTTGTGATTCTTCTTTCTGTCACGACTGTTTGAATCCAGTCTACTAAACAAGAAAGCCACTGGATCCAGTGATTTATACTTCGATTTCAATTTTATTTCCTTCCATCCATCTAGAAGAAGGGATTGTTCTGAAAGGAAAGCTTTCAATATTGAGAAATGCTTGTTTACCCGCTGGACGGGTAGTAATTTTTGCTATCCGTCTTAGCACGGAAATGGTCATCGTGCTGAGTCTCGCACTATAAAAGTTATTTTGCAGAGCCCCACACACCAGCACAGTGGCCAATTCAGTGCTAGATGGTTAGCAAAAGCTACCCGTCCGTCATTTCTCTTCAAGATTCAGCTTACAAGCAGCAACATTTTACTGCTAGTCTCATCATCAGAGTGCCGTATGATCTGATGTATAGTTCTGTAACTTTGATGCACTTTGTGGCTATCAAAATAGGAAAATAATTTTCAACAATGGTATTATGTGCTTCATGATTTCATGTATATTTTGACTCCTGTGGTCACGCAAGTGGCACGTTTTATAACGAAATGGTAATGTTCATCCAATCGTTTTTTATTTTTCTCTTTTATGAACGTGCATCGGGACGATGTGTTTCATGAAGCAAACTGAAGGAAGCTGCTCCTAGGTATCCAAGTGCAAGCTTATCTTGGTGATGTTTTGGTAGCTTGGGAGGCTGAGTCCCGATGTGATTGGCCATCGAATGGGCCGGTGTCACAATGGCGTCAGCAAGGTATTTTTTTTTTGATGCACCATGATCACTGAAAACTTCCCACCTGAACCCCTTAAAAAGGAATTTTTGATTTACCGACGGGGAGAAATCTGCAGCATCTTGTTTTGTGTCGTCAGTGCAGATTCCTGATGGACATGAGTTGCGTATAACACAAATTGTATGGGATGTTCCGTACTTGGCTATAATTTTGTGTCATCCCATGGGTTAACATCAGCATAGGCTAGGGTTCTCTTATGAACTCAATTTCTGGAGGGTTTTTATTAAAATAATTATATTATATTATTTAATTATTTATTTAATCATATTTTAAATTTATTTCTCAAAATAGTCACCAACTGGGGGAGACCGGACGCCCGCTTTAAAGACGGCATTGAGAATGCCGACAATAGCGTCGGCGTTCTCAATGCCGACTTTAAAGTCGGCTTTGGGAACGTCGACATCAAAGTCGGCATTCGCAATATCGACTCTATTGTCGGCATTGCGAATGCCAACTCTATTTTCGGCATTGCGAATGCCGACACTCAATGCCGACAGCTCCTTAACTAACCCCCCGCCTCGAACCCCCGAAACCCTTTCTGCTCCCGAAACCCCTCTTCTCTTCCTCACACTGCAGCCGCCGACCCTCCTCGCCAGCGCCAGCCGCCGCCGACCCTCCTCGCCAGCGCCAGCCGACGCCGGACGCCAGCCGTTCCTCCTCGCCGCGCCAGCAGTGCCTCCTCCCTCACATCCCCCACCCGGGCCACCTCCTCCCTCACTCCCTCACATCCCCCACCCGGCCACCTCCTCCCTCACTCCCTCACATCCCCCACCCGGGCCACCTCCTCCCTCACTCCCTCACATCCCCCATCCGACGCCATCTCCACCACCTCCCCACCTCCCTCACCTCCCCCCCTCCCACCCAGCCAGTCGCCCCACTTCTATTAGGTATGTTAATTAATTATTTATTATTTTTATTATATTAATTGATATAATTTTATTTGACTAATGTAATTTGTTTCATGGTTTTTATTTGACAATTATAAATTGTTTAACAAATGTAATTGATTTTAATGATTTTTATTTGATAAATATAATTTGTTTAATGATTCTTGTTTGACAAATGTGATTTGTTTAAATATCTTTGTTTGACAAATGTGATTTATTTAATGATTATTGTTTGACAAATAAAATATGTTTAAATTATTATTGTTTGACAAATGTGATTTGTTTGAATATTTTGATTTGACATATGTAATTTATTTATCTTATAAATGGCAGATATGACTAGTTCCAACATTTCTTTAATGTGCTATTATGATGGTGTCTTACATATTGAGGATCATAAACCTCAATATGAAGGAGGTACTGTACGCATTTTGCGTGTAAAGAAAGACACAAGTTTTACTGAGTTGATGAGAAAGTTATATATCTTGACGAAATATGACGAAAGACATGTTAAGATTGGTATAACATGCAAGTGGCCTACTTCTATGGGTGAATATATTGCAGTGAGAGTTGAAGATGATGAAACTGTTGAAAGTATGTTCGATTTGTATCCTTCTCATGTATCTACTGTACAATTATATTTAGAGAAGGAAGATATAGATAATATATCTATTCAAGGTAATGATGAAGTGCAAACACATGGTCATATTGATGACAACTTGCATACTCAACACTATGAGTATCAACAACCAACTGGACACTTCACACGTATGTTGAATGATGATGTTCATTCTACTGGATTTTATTCTGCTAATGAGAGAGATGTACGGTACGAATCATATGACTACACTTTACCTACAGATTATAACCCACGGTGAGTTGTCTCCCATAATTGTACGAAATATATATTAGTGTGAGAAAATTTTGTTAACATTTATAATTTTTATTTGGAGGTCTATTGGCTATGGATGTGGATTCTCACAGTATCCTTTCATGCCAATCACTGATCCATCACATACTTTTCATAGTGCGAGCTCATCAGGGTATGTGATTTCATCATCCTGATAAATTATTTTGATGTATTCACATAACATACCATAAATTTTATGCCATATTTGATTGATATGTAGACACCATGTAACAGAAGAACATGTGATTGAGGAGGATGAAGAAGATGAAATAGATTCAGAAGATGATATAGATGACAATGAGAATATGGAAGAAGGAGATGATGAACCATTATTTGATATTGCCAGGGTTAATAATACAGAATATGAGCAAGACCCTCCAGATGTATTCACTTCTGATCACTGGATAGATGAAGCCACAATGAATAATTCTCATGAAGGGATAGATGTACCTTGTACTTTAGAGGGTGAAGAGCCTCATGTTGGACAAGTTTTTACAAACAAGAAGAATTTGATATATGCATTACACACATATTCAGTTAAACATAGTGTCCAATATAAGGTGACACGAAGTCACACGAAGATGTTTACAGCTCAATGCATTCATGATACATGTGCATGGAGGGTTCATGCATCAGTTGTGAATGGATTTGAATATTTCAAAGTAAAAAAATATGTTGGACCCCATACATGTGTGAATCCAATATTGCAAAGTTCCAATCGCCAATGCACATCTCGTTTTGTTCAAATGTTGATTTTGTCAGCTGTGAAGACAAAGTTAACAATTACTCCAGAAGAGATTGTGAGAAGAATACTAGATGAATATCATGTTGAAATTTCTTATAAGAAAGCATGGATTGCAAAATGTTTGGCTATGAAACAAATCTTCGGCAGTTGGGAATCATCATATGCTACTCTACCCAGGTATCTAGAGGCCCTTCAATTGACAAATCCGGGGACAGTTGTGCAGTTCACCTATGCAGAACAATCTGTCTTTCGTTTTCAGAGAGTTTTTTGGTCATTTGCACCTTCTATACAGGGGTTTCCACATTGTAGGCCATTGATAAGTGTTGATGGAACACACCTGTATGGAAAATATCCTGGTGTTTTGATGATTGCTACTGGTGTAGATGCAGATGATGGTTTATTCCCCCTTGCATTCGCTATTGTTGAATCGGAAAATGGCGATTCTTGGGCATGGTTTTTGGCGTGTATCAGAGAGAAAGTTACAAATAGAGTTGATCTTGCAATCATTTCTGATCGACATAGAGGTTTGGAGCATGCAGTACCTGAGATATTTCCTCCTCCTATTGGTTACCATCGTTGCTGTTTACGACATCTTGCTGATAATTTTCAAAAAACATTTCGTGATAAGACATTGACAGGTCTGTTATGGTCTGCAGCAACTAGAACATGTATCTTTGAATTTCAACATCTCATACAGAAAATAGAAGAAATGAATCATCAAGCAAAGAAATGGTTGGAAGATGTCGGTTATGAAAGGTGGACAAAGGTATATGATGGTGGTAAGCGGTTTGGTATGATGACAACAAATATTTCTGAAAGTTTTAATAGTGTCTTGAAAGGTGCGCGAGGTCTGCCTATCCAGGCTTTAGTGTAAAAAACTTTCTACAGGTTAAACAATTTTTTTGTTAAATGACGTGAGGATGGTTTGAATTGGGAAGCATCATATGCTCCTAGTGTAGAAGTCCAACTTCGTGTTACTGAGCGAGAGGCTAGAAGATGTCAGGTGATCAGATTTTCTAGACATGAGTTTCAAGTCACTAATTCACACGGACATCAGTACACTGTTAACTTGGGACCGCAATGTGGTTGCTCCTGCAATGTTTATTGCATGACAGGTCTTCCTTGTGTCCACATAGTGGCATCTTGTAGATCATTTTCAGCAAATATTTCACACTTGAACTTTTGTGCTGCATTTTATTCTGTGGAGGCCTATCGACAGACATATGGCTTTGCTTTTCATCCTGTCTTGGACAGTCGACATTGGCCGCCGCATAGAGGTGCTACATTGCAACCTCCATTTGGTCGCAGGCAAAGTGGTCGTCCACGTAGTAGACGCCTTCATATGCATATGGATACGAATAAAGAAGGGTCATCTCATAATCATTGTAGTCATTGTGGCCAACCAGGACATTATAGGAGTACATGTCCAGGGGTACAACCCCCTCATCACAATTAGTAAGTGTTTTTTATGTTCCTTACATACTTATAATTTTTCAAGCATATATATGTCTCTTGTTTACACATGTTGGTTATATACTTATAATTCCTTTTACACGTATGTTTTGCAGAGATGGACCAGTTTCCAGGTCCTGTAGATACTTCTGTATTATATGCACAGGAATCTCATAGATCACAGTTGGTTTGCGCTGGCCAGGTATTGTTATTGTATATATTGTTGTTGTTACTTGTGCATAAATTTAATGTTAACATATTTTAATTATTTTTTTTTCAGGAAACAGAAGTTCTTAAATGTTGGGAGCACCATAGGAGCTTAGGTGCATGGGCAGTAGACCCCCGCATTGTACAATATGTACATAGATCTGGTTTATTTCATTTGACCCAGGTTCAGTGGATCAGGTTAGATTGGGCATTGATCACTGCCCTTGTTGAGAGATGGAGGAGTGAGACACATACATTCCACCTTAGACATGGGGAGATGAGTATCACGTTGCAGGATGTTGCTATTTTGATGGGATTACCAGTTGATGGTGATGCTGTTGTAGGAGACACTACTTTAGATTGGACAGATGTTTGCATGGCACTTTTAGGTGATGTTCCGGATATCATGAAACGAGGTTCGGTAAAATTATCTTGGTTGCGAGAGAGATTTGCAGTTATCGCAGAGGATGCATCGGCAGAGGTTGTTAGACGACATGCACGAGCATACTTGTTACATCTCTTGGGTTGTACTATTTTCAGTGATAAGACTGGAAATTCAGTGCCACTTATGTATCTACCCCTTCTAGAGGACTTAGATCGAGCTAGTAGATACTCGTGGGGTGGTGCGACACTTGGTTATCTCTACCGTCATTTGTCTATTGCATGCAAGTCGGAAGCCAAGGCCATTTGTGGTTCATTGACTCTTCTTCAGGTAATTTGTCATTTAATGCATATTTATTTTGTCTCTAACAATTTATTGCATGTTCTAAGTATTTGATTTATTTTGCAGTTGTGGTCTTGGGAGCGACTACATGTGGGACGTCCTGATATTGCGTCGCATCCTTTGGCACAGGACATGCCGTTAGGTCACAGGTAAATTCAAAATGTTGTGTGACTTTTTAATTATATAAATGCTACTAACTCACAAATAAATTGTAGGTGGAATGTTTCAAGAGTTGAGATAAATAATCCTCGCCATGTTTTGAGACTTTACAGATCAGAGCTTGATCATCAGGAGGACTACCAGGTAAACATAATGAAACATATTGTATTGTACACAGAGGATGCAATACTTACACTTACACTTACATCATGTATTTTCAATACAGGTTAGGTGGGAGCCATACACTTCTGATATATTGGAGATGCTACCAGCTGTTTCTAGGCAGGCATCTCATCTTTGGTTGTCTCGGGTTTCTCTCCTTTCTTTTTCTATTGTTGAGATGCATGTTCCAGATAGAGTACTTAGACAGTTTGGTAGAGTACATCATATTCCTGGTCCTGTTGATGTATTAGATCGTGTCACCCGAAAGGGACGTGGGCATATTGATTGGGCTAGATATTTTGCACATTTTGTACAGATGTGGCATCGTCGGGCAGATTACATTATACCACCGGATGAGGAGACTGTTGGTATTAGTAGAGTGGAGTATATGGCTTGGTATTGGTCTATCACTAGGCGGTACATTGGTCGGCCAAGTTTCACTTATGATATGCGTTATGAGCCGCGTGATCACATAGAGAGGAGTCTGGTAGAAGGTATGAAGCATTTACATATGATGGCTACTGATGGCCTTCAGGATGATATATCGGATAGCACACAGTCTACATTTATAGCCATGCAGATGTACATTGATGGTGTGTTGTCTCATGTTCAGCGGACAGATTCATCTACATCACATGCAGGACCTTCAGAGCCATGTGCAGACACACCACAGCAGTAGCCAGATGATGCAGGACCATCTCACTTTTCTCCAGATGTTATGACAGTTTCACAGTATGGTCTATATGACGTAGGAGCTTCACAGATAGTGACAGATGAGGGCATGACAGATACACAACCACCACAGTCTACGATAGGTACATATCGTCGCCAGCGACGTCACAGAGGATCGACTAGCACACTATCACAGCAGAGTCAGTCTGATCTACTTGGAGAGACATTAGGCAGTATAGATGAGGACATGGATTCTGAGACAGCACAGTCAGAGTCATGTGATGATGTGTTAGTACATGATACACAGTTGCAGTCGGAGACAGAGGTTGATGCACATGAGCAGTGTCACAGTCGTGGTCGTGGTCGTGGTAGAGGTCGAGCATCTAGAAAGGGAAAGAAGAGATACTTTCCACAGTTTTTTTGAGATGATTTCTGTACTTGTTATTTTGATGTATTTGTGATTTAGACATGATGTATATATGACTTGGACATCTACAAATATTTTGCCATGAACCATTTTTGTGATTATCCTTGACATATACATAGAAATGTTATCGTACAGGAACAGGTACAATAATAAAAATATATGTGAAACAGGGGAGGTGCTGTCGATTTTTTAAAAATTAAATAATGTTTAACAGAAATAAAGATATGTTTACAACCGTATAATTTGTTATTAATAATCTACTTTACTATCATATTAAAAGACTCGAATGCTAATCAAAAATTCAGACGTTGAGTTGAGAGAATTTCCTTTATATATATAATGGTAAAACTCTTATAAATTTTCAATGTAAAATTAAATAATAAATATAGATAATTAAATTTTATCTAAATTTTTAAACTTGTGTGAACTTCACACATATGTCTGTGTTTTCACAGAGCACCGCTCGGGTGCTCTGTGAAAACACAGGCGGGGTGCTCTTTCACAGCACTCGAGCGCCCCGCCTGTGTTTTCACAGCGAGCGGTGCTCTGTGAAAACACAGACAGGCCGCGCTCTGTGTTTTCACAGAGCGCGGCCTGTGAGGTTTTTTTTTTAATTTTTAAAACTTGGAGTCGGCAATGCCAATGCCGACTCTAAAGCTCCCACCCGGTCTCCCGGTCACCAAGTTGCCACCGTGGCAACTTGGTGACTATTTTGGGAAATAATTTAAAATATGATTAAATAAATAATTAAATAATATAATATGATTATTTTAATAAAAAACCCATTTCTGGAGAAAACTTAAGCACAGTCAAAAGTTGAATGTGGGTTAAAAGAAATGCTGATAATGGTTCTTGCAACTAAAGTAGGATTTAACGTTCACAATTGTTCTTTGTTCTTTGTTGTCTCTCTCCATTCGGAGGGTTGTTTTCTTATTTCTATCTAAATGTTTCCTCCAATCTAAATTGCGGCTTTTTAAAATAATGTATCAGAATTAACAGATTTCAAAACAACCGGTTCTTATAGTTCTTGTTTTCCAAGATCATGTTTGTTACCGAGATAGAATGAGAGTAGAATAAAAATGTTTTTAAATTTTTAAAAATATCTTTAATTTATTTTAATATTAGACGGCCCCAAGTGACTATTGGAGGAGATGGTCACCGACTCACCGGCGAAGGAAGGGGAGCCACGGTGGCGATGGCAGGCGGTCACGCATTGGAGGGGGGCGACAAAGGCAGCACGCCAGAGCCAACCGTCGCTGTTGGTTGGTGACAAAGCGTGGATACTTTTTGTCGTTTCGTATTATTATTTATTATTTGAGGAAATTCCCATTATATTTGGCAGTCGCAGAGGAATATTCTCCGTGGATGTTATTGTTACGTCTACAGTGGTATCTGTTAAGCCATGTGAATTTTATGATGATACGTAAAATTATAGACGAGTAAACCTGGTACTTCTAATTTTTTTTTTAAAAAACTAATAGTTTATAAGATGTTATTCCTAAAAACAATCTAGATAATATTTGTGCACTCAATTGCGATTTCAATTACGATTTCAGGACTCTTTTTTTTATATAGTTTCTTGTAGTATCTTAGTTCCCACTCACCGCTTAGATGCTTTGATGAGTGGTCCTCCTCCTGTGTCTATCTTTTCTGGATAATAAAAGAATGGATAAAACTCCACTTTATAAGATTTCTTAATATTTCCCCATGGGAGAGCAAAGATGCCAAAGAACATCCAATGTGCCACCCGATAGCTTTTAGTTTGATTCCCTTTCTGGTTCTGGAGCTCCCCCACACCCACACACATGTACACACAGCGGGTTTTGCCCGTTTGAGTGTTTTAGTGTGTAGTTTTTTTGTTTTTATAAAATATACTTACTTGAAGATTGATCACAGATACGTATTCATAGAAGTCACAACGTATTTTAATAATAAAAATAAAAAAAAGAACGGCCCAACCATTTTTAACCCATGAATTAAAAAATCGAATCTTATTTTTGTAATAATTTTTTAAACTCTCTAACCTTGATGTGACCTATATGTGAATAGGTATTTTTGACAGGTTATGACGTCAACATGTATCTCTTAAAATAAACATGTATAAAAATCCAAAAAAGTCCAAGTGTACGCCAAGTTCTATTTGAAACTATTAACATAGTGTTTCTAATTACTCGAGAAGAGATGGAAAGAGCAATAACTTCTTTAACATGAAATTAAGACAGGACAATACCAAAGAGTATCGGATTATACCACATGAACTCGGGATGATCCGGCTCAGTTACACGTCCTTGCTTAGAAATATTTTTTTTAGAAAATCAGATGATAAGTAAGTTGATTACAAAAAAAATCGGGAATACTCTATTGGCAAATGGTGCACAGACGACCAGAGATCTGGTTTACATATAGAGGACATCTAGCTCATTTTTTGGCCCTATATATACAATCTGCATATCATAATTTTCAATTTGCCGGCTATGAATATTCTCTCTCTCTCTCTCTCTATATATATATATATACACACACATATAATATGAAATTTGCGGTTTGTAATTGGAAAATTTTACGAGATTTTACAATATGAATAGTGAAATTTACGCAAAAAAAGCACGTCAAACTTCGAATAACAGTGGAGTTTAATAAGATAGCTCCATGGATTTCACAAGCACTCATGGCTAGCTAACTCTTCATGAAGCTGCAGGTTAATGAGGGTGGGTGGGGGGTTTCTCACAGCTAAGAAAACCGCACACGTATAAAGGATATGGTAACATCACAGGATGGAGGGAGCATTAATCGTTGGAAGCTTCAATGCCCATATATATATTATACTTAACATATATGCTCCCCGTACCTTTATAGTTAAAACTCCATATATCGCCGCTTGTCCACCTCTCTCTGTCTCCCCCTCTCATTTCGCTTTGAGTCAGAGAGATGAAGGTTGGGGTGCTGGAAGTCCTGCTTGTGAAAGCTAATGGCCTAAAGCATTGCCACTTCATAGGTTCTTCCCTCACCACCCTTGGGTTTGATTTAAAACCTCGTAAAAGGTCATGATTTTCTGTATTTCTATGATATCTTACATCCAATCACATGATCTACAAGATGCTTTAGTTCTTATTGATTTATTGATCAGGAATGTTTACTATCCATTTGATGGGTAGTAAGAACTATATATCCATCCAATCTTTTGTCACTCTTAATTAACCGTTGTTAATTTGTCAACCTTATAGTAAGGTGACAAATAGATCTTGGACACGTAATAAATATTTATCTTTGGATTTTCTTCAAATGTACAATTCATATATGTTAACAATTCTAGATATACTTTGCCTCGACGACTCCGTGATATCAACAAATATTAAGCAACTCCATCTTCTCGCTCTCTCTTTTGTAAGAGATCAGATGGTACAACAAGTTAAAGATTCTGGAGATATCCTTCACTCATGGCAATACCTGGTATGGGAATTTTTTTTTTTTTTTAAAGAAAAAATTGTTCTAACTTCGTCTCATGTGCTTGAAGGAAGCTCGAACCTATACGCCATCATTCAGTGCGGCACCGAGACTTACAAAAGCAAGATCGCAACAGGTTAGAGCTAGCGTTGTTACTGTCATATGCCAAAACATTGTGTAGGACTAGCTTTTGATTTGGAATACAAAATCTTTGGCATCCACTAGCATTCAGTAAGAATCTATGGAATAAGTTGTTTGATTTTTGACATAAAACTAATTGATGTACTTAATCTTGGAGTAGTACTGCTTGAACGCTGGAATTTTTTTTTCTTCTTTTATTTAGATTGATAGCTAAGAGAACAATGAAACTTAAAATCATGATCAGAATCCACAACGTACTCTCCAACGGAACCGCTTGCTAATGTTTTTCATAAAAAACTAGCTTAATTTGTGAACCATAACGTTAGAGATTTTCTTTTTCCCCCACTGCTTTTTGAAGCCAATAATATTGGCGTCAAAAAAGAAGAAGATCCAAGCTCTTCAATATCCTACATCGATCAACGAAAAGAACCCAGAATCTAAATCTCCATTTAAAGATTCAGACATGAAGGCATCACATCCCTGGCTTCGGGGCACCCCATGCATTCACTGAGTGCATGCATGACTCACAAGTCGCCTCAACGTTATAGTGGAATTTAAGTGCCATTTTTTACGTTTTGCTGTTCAAAACCATTAATGATGGTATACGTATAGCTAGGGAGGTTTCACATGACATGCTGTTTAGGAATGTCACCCCAGTTTCATATAATATGTTCCCTTGACATCCTTTTGGCTAGCTAGCTAGCTAGTAAAACCATGAAGCTTTACACATGTACGTTTGCGTTTCTCCTATTCAGGGAAAAACAAGAGAGTTTGGTGGAATGAGAAGTTCGTGTTCAAGTATGCTTCCATGGAGTGGCAGAGCTTGACCCAGCTTACTGTGAGGATCATGAAGAAGGATAGGTTCAGCTGGGAAGACACTACTTTTGTTGGCGAAACCATGTACAGTACTACTCAGCGTCAACCCCCTAAATTTAGTGACGTTCTATGCATTCATCAGTTCAATGTTTTAATTAACTACGTACATTTCAATGTTTTAATTTGCATGTTTCTGTTCTCCCTTCAGTGCTTATGCTAGAGAGTCCCTACTTATTTCTTGGGGGGGGGGGGAGGGTTTATCTGATCTACATGCAATCTTCGAGGTGTGTAGGTCCGGAGTTTTTTCGGTCAAGTGGGGTAAGGACAATATGGGTACACGAAAAATAGGAGCTGCCAAGTCTTGATCTTGGAGTTCACGGACACCAATCTTTGAGTCCACAAAACCACACGGGACAGGATTTTCTTGTTACCAAAAAAAGTCCCTACTTATTTGGAGATATCATATATAGTTTTTTTTTCTTTGCACTTTATTTGGCCTGATTAATGGATTCTAATAGCAAGCAAGAGTAGGGATGTGGCCGCTTTTATATGGTCACATGACAAAAAAATTGTTCATCATGCTGTTGCATGCATTGAGAAGCCCTATGTATATTTGTTTCTGCATGTTGGTAGTCCATAAATATTAATTAATTGCTCTTAATTACGAATTAATGAATCTGTTCATCAAGTATGGATTAATATTTGTTACCCGTCTTATAAATTTTGCATCACGGAAATTATATATGGTTAACTGACTGAATTACAAAGATGCATGGTTCATTAATTCTAGAAGACTAGCTAGAAGAAGTGTTCAGATCATCAGAAGAGGGGAAAAAATTAATAAATAAATCTGCACAACTTATAGTATTCGTCGTTGGCTTGAAATGGGTATAGTGATCAGTCAAAGGTTTAATTTGATCATCGAAAGAGATGATAATAACTAGATATATGTTACTGGCGGCTCATTGTTAATTATAAGTACCATTGGCTCTTCTTTGTAAATTTTGATGCAGAGTGCAATTGGGAGGCGTGGTAGAGGAAGGCAGCCAAAGTGGGTGCATACATGTGAAACCTACTCCATACAATGTGGTGTTGTCAGATGGCACCTATCAAGGCCAAGTGAAAATCGGCCTCAAGTTCATTCATAATGTAAGCATATATATCTAATAAGTACAGACATGTATTTTATATATATGTCAAATCATGAACTAGTTCAAGTACTATATGTATAGGAATATGCATAGAAAGAGATTCTTACTTGATCAATATTGAGAATATATACGAGCACTACATATAGAGCTATGAACAATATGTGATGGCTTTCATGGTAATATATATATACATATATAGTCTCATAACATGAGTACTGTTCAGATCGTTATATAAATATTCTGGTAACGTTATTCTATATAACTGCTCAGAGAGACTCTTACTATATATATATCATGAATGCTTAAAAGAAAGATAAGGCAATTACTAATCTTTTCACTACGTAACCATCCATAAACTGGTGCATGCATGTACGTACGTGTTTATTTGAGACTTTAATTAAGAAAAGAAAACTGTACGTAGGTGATGAATTCTTAATTTTTCACTGAATGTACATTAATATGTGACAATATCATTATTTTCTGGACCACATATATTTATGTAAACAAAATTGTTCATGTTAAGATTCCATGATCACTCTCCGATATCAAACTTATAACAACATATCTAGATTATATATGCATGTCTTTAATGAACAGTACAATTAATTAGAAACTGAAATGGATGAGAAATAAACATGCAAATTAAGTTTGCAATATTATTGCAGGTGGAAGTGCAACCGGAAACGGAAGACCGAGGAGGCATGACTCTGCAGGTGCGACGTCCGGCGTTCTACGGGACTATCCTAAGCCTCACTTTGTGGCGGATTCCATGGCCGAAGCTCCTGTTCTTTCGGAGCTACTGTTCAGGTTGTAAAGAAGCCAAGAAGAGTCAATAACACATCAAATTAATGCCGCACACATCTATCTATCTATCTATCTATCTATCTAATATTGTTGACGAAATAAATCATTTTGACATGTACATCAGCTAGCTAGCTAGTCCACACCGTGGGGATTAATATTTGGTTTGTGTTTTCTAGTTATCTAATTAAACCTAATATTGCTTAAGTTCATGTTTCTGTCATGTAGATAATATATATATAATATTCGTTATTCGAATCTCTTTTGCTGCAGGCAGTGTTGGCTGTATCTATATCACTAAAAATAAAACAAAATGAAACTTAAGAAACTGTCCCACGCAAATGGCACTGAACGTTCACACCGCAGCATTCAAATTTTTTACATACGTTGTCAACGAACTTAAATAGGATAGTATACAGTACCAACTCCTTTCCTCTCTCTCTCTCTCTCTATATATATATATATATTATGTTTAAGTAGAAGTAGAAAAATAAATCGTACTAATCCTCGTCCCGTGTCTTTTAAGTGCATGTTTGAGATAAGATTAAAAAAATGGGGATGATGGTAAATTAATTTAGAGATACATTATCCTCATTCTTAATCAACCTCTTATTTGATATTTTTAAGGTTAGATTTTTGAAGACAACGCTTTATTCTTTATTTGGTAGGAATAGTGTTAGTGTGGGGGATAGAACTTTTATTTTTACGTTTGGTTGTCTCTTGATCTCCCCTCGCTCGATCAGTGTTCAGGACCGATGACCAAGGAGTTCGGTGTGTTGTCGATGGTTTTTACCTTGTACGATGGGGGCCCTGGCTTGCCGGACCAAGATGAGACTGCCACCATGTCTTTATCTTTCTAGACGTCGAGGCTCGCAAGTGTCGATACTGAGGTCCGCGTGTGTCGACGCCCACACTGACATCCCCTTCATGTTTTTAAAAATTAGATCAACTGCCGTATCGTCCTCCTTCTCCGCCCCCGTCTTCGCTGCGAACGTCTATTCTGGCGGGGGTGCTGCCTCGTTCGAGGATGAGCCATCGTTGCTCGAGGAGCTAGCTGGAGAACAACATCCGATAGATCTGGCGAAAAATGAGATCGATCCTTAGCTCTGTTTGAGTGAACGCCTATCTTTACGAGGACACCGACCTCTCGAGTCCTACGCGAGGGGAAAAAATGGGCATAGAAAATGGGGACAAGCTATCCCCAATTTACCTCCACTTTTTTACAATATCTTTAAAATGTTTAAATTATATTTATCCCCACTTTTTTTGAGGCACCAAACTTGAGATAAATGTTCATTAATTTACCTACTATGTTGTTAAGTCAGGAGATCAAAATTTTGCTCTCCTTTTGATCTTAAAAAGGGAGAAAAATTTATTGATGTTTAGATATTTCAAATCAGCGATTAATACGTTCATGTGAGCTTTCTTGGCAATTTCTCCAAGCTTTGATGAGATATTTTGTTTAACGAAATGGTTACTATTTGTCAAAGAAAAATACTTTGTCTTAGCCATCGACTAATCAAAACGACATTCGAGCAAGTCAATTCAGCTATTTTACTAATCACCTGAGTAAAAAGTATTTTTCTCCTTATTATCCTCTATCACCTTCCATTACTAAAATATCACTTCATCTCTCTCATAGTATTCCATTATTTTTGTCAGAGGTATATGAAAAGACAACTCTGCGATAAGAACTGGGGGAGGAGTTTATAACCATATGCGACTGACAATCACAATAGTCCTAAAACTAAAATAAAAATTGAGAATATTATTTTTAATTAAGAAAATTAACATTTGCTTAATGCAAGATAAGTTTTGCAGAGTCAATCGGCATGAACCATATTGGCAAAGTCAATTTTGACATATATATCACGTCATATTTACCATCGCCATGATGCCGATGTGCCTTGATTAAGTCTTATCAATTTAAGTCATATTTATTGTAAAACCAATCATATATTAAATATCTTTTAATTGGTATATGTGAAGGTGAGCATGAGAGTGCAAAGGTATGTTGGAAATGGATCGCATGCACATAGAATCTGTATTTACTTGCAAAGTTCAAAAAGTGAGTTTTTTATTCCTCATTTTTCTGATAAATAGCTAATTTATCATACTTTTTGAACAGGTTGAAATTGAGCTTCACATATACCAAGTATAAATAATTCTGGTAACATGTTTCTACGGTAGAAAGAATTCGGATATATATAATCGAGATGCATATACTATAATATAGACATATGCATTAATATGTTAAAAAACAAAAATGATCGAGGAAAAATAACTGTATAACACAACGCATGCTTCACCATATTATAAAACACAAATAATCATAAATCCTATTATCATTTTTTAAAAAAATTAACAGCTAAATTTAGAAAGAAGACAATAAATGTTCTTGAGCCAAATGACCAAATTGGTAGAGCAAAAATAAAGGAAAAGAAAGAAAAAAGAAAAAAAGAAAGGAAAGGGAAAGCTCTCCAACTCCCCTCCTCCAACGTGTAACATTCTTATTCACAGGTAGCCGTTATCAACTTTGTCTACTGTGTTTCGACCGCGGAGACCAACTACGGGCCCGGCATGCTCTTCTTCTTCTCCTTCCTCTTCTTCTTCTTGCCTCCCCACCGCCCTCCTACCATCTCCAACCCTGCTGCGCCTGCTACCCAATGCAAAGCCCTGCAACCCCTCTCACCTCGAAACCCACCCCGACCCATCTCTTCTCGTTCTCCTCCCACTTCTCCCGCAGCTTCCCACTCCGCCTCTCGCGTTCCCCGTTTCCGCCCATCTCTTCCTCCTCCAAACCCTTGTCCCTGCAGGTCATCTGCTGCAAAGCCGCCCCCACCACACGCTCGCTGCTCTTCTTCCTTCTCCGGGGCATCCCCGACTGGTCGGATGACGTCAAGGAGCGGGGGATGCGGCGGCGGCGGCCCCTCTACAACCACTCCAGCTGGCGGAAACACCGCAGCTCCCGCCGCCACCTCCGCCACCTCCTTTCGATCCTCTCCTCCCGGGTCATCCTCTCCCTCATCCCCCCGGTGTTCGCCCTCACCGCCGCGGCCGCCGCCGTGGCGGCATACAACTCGGTGGTGGCGGCCGGGTGGGTCCCCGAGCTGTTCCCGCTGCTGAGGGCGTCGTCGCTGCCCTATCAGCTGGCGGCACCGGCGCTGGCGCTGCTGCTGGTTTTCCGGACGGAGGCGTCGTATTCGAGGTATCAGGAGGGGCGGAACGCGTGGATGAAGGTGATGGCGGGGACCAGCGATTTGGCAGGGATGGTGATGTCGGTGGATGCTGGTGAGCTCTCTGTGGATGTTGGAACAAAGAGGGCACTCCTGAACTATATTATGGCATTTCCTGTTGCTCTCAAGGTCTGTGGCATCATCTTTTCTGTGAATCCTTTTCCTGAGTTTCATAACCAACAGCATCTCAGTAATTTCCTTGAATACTTGTTTGCACTAAATCTCTGCTTGTTCAGTAGCATCTCAGTGGAAAACCTTCTATTTTCAACATGTTGGACTGAAGGAAGATTGTGAACTAATACAGAAAGACACCTTTCTTTCAGTCATCCTTCAACAGCAAGGCCATGGTTGGACTTTTATTCTTCTGCCATCACCCAGTTGATAGGAACTTCCCAATTTAGTTTCTTTTCATAAATAGCAGGCACTTCAGTGCACGTTTTGGCGTCACTTTAAAGATGGGGCTACAAACGTCCAGTCCTGACTTGATGGAGCATTTGGTTCTAAGGCATGAAGATTAAAACTCTTGTTATTGAGCCATATATGTTTACTTAGAAATAATATTTTCTTGGGGAAATATGATTCCTACTAAATGTCAGGTTAAAGAAGAGTTTTGAGGGAGTGAGTTCACACCTTGGAGAAGTATCTAATTCCCTTCTCATTTAGACATCCTCTTTGAAAAAAGATTCCTTTCACTAACAACTGAACTGAGTCACTAACCCAAGAATCCACCCTAAATCTCACAAAATGGAGTATATTTATAGGTTGAAAATTGATTCATAAGCTGAATCTAATTTGCACATCTCACTGACACTGCTGAAGAAGAATACTTGGTTGCCACAAAAACAATGTTGATGCCTCTTGTCATTTCTGGTCATGATTACATCTTTCAGAATGATTTTGTACTCTACGAGTTTTCTCATTTGATTCTTTATGTAGAATAGAGATGGCCTACATGTTAGCAAAGATGAAGCATTGTCCTAAACCCAAGCCCAGTTGGTACATGACATTAAAGTTCATATGGTAGATGTATATTTGCTTATCTTATGTTTTGTCTTCTGATGAAGTTATATGCTCAACCAATTTTTTGAAGAGGCAGTTACCTTTGTTTCAAGAAGCCATTGACTTTTATTGGTACATCAAGAGCTGATCCTCGTGATTCCTGGTTTCACATTTATATGCTTCTTTCTGACTCCATTACTTGTCAACAATTTTGTTTTTTAACGATGCTTTTGAACACACTCACAGTTCGACATTCTTTGCATGTTAATGTTGTCGGCCATCTTGCTTGCTGGAGTACTATTTTAGCTTCTTCACGCATGTTAAGTTCTTTCTGCACCAGCATGTTGGGCATGGTTTGTCTTGTAGATATCTTTCAAGTTGGCAACTAACAATGCATAAGCTGTGCATCATGGAGAAGTTAGATGTCTTTGTGTCCTTTGAGCACAGATGTTCATATTTGTAACAGACTCTATCAGGTTCTATATGTGGTTGTGTATCATCTTGCTCCAAATAAATTCGGTAGCAATATCCTCACTGCTAATTAGAAGACATTTTCTGAATGCAGTGCCATGTTATTTATGGCTCAGATATCACTGCAGACTTGTGCAATCTCCTTGAAGAGGATGATTTGGCAGTGGTTTTGAAATCAAAGCATCGACCTCGCTGCATTCTTGAGTTCATTTCATGGAGCATTCAGATGTTACAGATGGAAGAAGCAAAAAAATGTTCAATGGTAAATTCTAGTGAGTTTAAATTCACTATTTATGTTCTCCATTTATGCTGTTCTCTTTTCTTTCTATTGTAGAAAGAAAAGAAAGTTCCCATCTTAAGTAACTAAAAGTTAATGAGTTAAACAAGAAAACACATGAAGAAACAGACAAGAGTTAACGACTAATCCATAGTTTCTAGAGTAAAACATCGTTTTGTACCTGAGCTCTGTAATTTGCAGGTTTATTTCTGAAATTTAATGTCCCATTGCCTTTTTTTAATGTTGAAATATATATGATATGTTATTTTTTGGAAAAATGATATAATCAGGTCAATGTTTTGGAACCATTGCAACAGTTATTAACAAATATGTTAGTTCTCTTTGCAGGAATCAAAGATGTCCTGTTTCCATGAGGGAATTTGTGTCTGTGAACAGCTTATGGGAATCCCCATCCCTCTTTCCTACACACGTTTGACATCAAGACTTCTGGTCTTATGGCACCTTACTCTTCCTATAATACTTTGGGATGATTGTCACTGGATTGTAGTTCCTGCTACTTTTGTCAGTGCAGCTTCTTTGTTCGGCATCGAAGAGGTACACATTTTTCTCTGATTATACTTTTACTGGTTTTTTAACCATCCCTTGGTTTCATTCACATGTTTTTGTATTTACTTAACAAGAAATGTTTAGCTGTTGATGGAATGACTTTCGTAAAGATGCATAAAAAAAATGGTAAGTGGAATAAAAGGAAACTAGTCTGATAAGATGTGAGAGGTCATTTATTGATGCTTTAACCTTTTCCCTACTTTTCATGTTTACCTGTTGATGCTAAAGCTATTGTCCAAATATTTTACCTTCTTTTAGTAAGTTCATATTTAGTAATTGTTGATACCATATAGTCAGGATGACCAGATATGAGAAGCTAGGATGACCAGATCTGAGAAATTAGGCTGACCAGATCCGAGAAGTCAGGCTGACCAGATCTGAGAAGTTAGGCCGAGGTCTCCCTATCCTGAACTAAGGGTAGGTGCTCAATAAGGCCACAACCCTAACATTTGCCACTCTCCAGCAAAACGGTCGATTAGGCCCATTACTCGCCAATTATGGTGCATAACGGCGCTAACACCTTGGATCCTTGTCTGAAACGGACGGCGGCCAGAGGTGCTGCGGCCAATGATTCCCATCCCATGAAGGAATCTCCTCAGCGGCTAAAATGCTAACGCAAGAGGCATAGGTAAAGTGGGATGGATAATAAAAGCCAGCTCTTGGCTTCTCCATCTCATATTCACTTCTTGGCCTTACATTCCTTTTGCCTCCACATCTTCTTACTTAACTGTCAGTCGGTCGATCTCGGGAACCAACCCCCAGGATTGACTTCTGTGCAGGTCCGATCTATCGACTTCGTCTCCCACCACTCCATCAACACGCGACAAAGCTCTCCTTGGCCAATTCTGAAGTTGGCACTTCTTGGTGTTTGTCGGCTAAAGAGATCTCGGCTTAACCATTGACACCATCTGTGGGAAAGAAGCGTCAGTAAACAACCATAGTTCCACCAAGAGACAAAGGGATATGAGGTCGGCCATGCTCTAAGCAGCCACCTCCAACTCGGAGGTTGGCCATGCTCTAAGCAGCCACCACCAACTCAGAGGTCGGTCATGCTTTGAGCTGCCACCTCCAACTCAGAGGTCAGCTCAAGAGGTCGGTTGAGCTAAGCGCCACCACCTCCAACTCAAGAGGTCGGTCGAGCTAAACGCTAAGTGCAGAGGTTAGGTATGCTATATGCTACCACCTCTCAAGTGTAGTTGTCAGCCACCTCCAACTCAAAGGTTAGGCAAGAGGTTGGCCATGCTTTGAGCAGCCACCTCCAACTCAAAGGTCAGCCATACTCTGAGCAGCCACCTCCAACTTAAAGGTTGGCTCAAGAGGTCGGTCGAGCTAAGTGCTACCACCTCCAACTCAAGATGTCGGTCAAGTTAAATGCTACCACCTCCTAAGCACAGAGGTCGGGCATGCTAAGCACTACCAACTCAAAGAGGTCGGCCATGCTTTGAGCAGCCATGTCCAACTTAGAGGTCGGTCAAGAGGTCGACCATGCTCTGAGCAGCCACGTCCAACTCAGAGGTCGGTCAAGAGGTCAGCCATGCTCCATGCTGCCACCTCTCTAATACTGAGGTAGAGCAAGCTCCGCACTACCATCCCCCTAATGTTGAGGTCAGCCATGCTTCGCATTGCCACTTCTCTAATGTTGAGGTTGGGCAAGCTCTATACTACCACCTCCCTGATGTTGAGGTCGGCCATACTCTGCGCTGCCACTTCTTTAATGCCGAGGTCAGGCAAACTCCATGCTACCACACCCCTAATGTTGAGGTCAGCCATCAAGTGGCTCCCAACTCGAGATCTTGGCAGAGACCCAACTTGGGAGTGGGAGGCTTATGTCGATACCATATAGTCAGGCTGACCAGATTCGAGAAGTTAGGCTGACCAGATTTGAGAAGTTAGGTCGAGATCTCTATATCCCGAACTAAGGGTAGGCGCTCATCAAGGCCACAACCCTAACATTGGCCACTCTCCAGCACAATAGTCAGATTAGTTCCATTACTCACCAATTACGGCGCATAATGGTGCTGATGCTCAGGATCCCCATCTGAAACAGACGGCGGCTAGAGATGCAGCGGCCAATGATTCCCATCCCATGAAGGGATCTCCTCAACGACTATAAAGCTTACGCAAGGGGCATAGGTAAAGTGGGATGGAGAAAAAAAAAAGCCAGCTCTCAGCAGACCTCGGTTTCTCCATCTTGTACTCACCTCGGCCTTACATTCCCTTTTGCCTCCACATCTTCTGATTTGACCGTTGGAGGGTCGATTCCGTAACCAAACACTTGGGCTTGACTTCTGTGTAGGTCCCCGATCAAGCGGTGACTTTGTCCCCCACCACTCATCAACTCTTGACAAAGCTCTCCTCAGGCAATTCTAAAGTCGGCAATTCTTGGCCTTTGTTGGCCAAAGAGATCTCGGCTTCAACAGTAATTATAAGTTTTTTATTCCTTCAAGTTTTTTCAGGAAAATGTATCCTTTTGTGATTCCACACTATTTTATCTTTCCTTTTCAAGGCAGCATTCCTACCTCAAAGGATGTAGTTGTCTTAGACTTATAACTGCAAGCAAGGTTGGGAAAATATGTATTGCCTTCTTTAAAATAGCAAGGTTGAACAACACAGGAAGCTCAATTCTTTGCATTAGAATAAGTAAAAGAAGTAACATAAGATTTTGAAATGTTGCAAATTTCTCTCTCCTGGTATGAAGAGAATAGCAGCATTACTAACATATCATTTCTTTCAGAATGCATGGGCTGGGGATGCTTTTCTTGCAAGCTATTACTATGTGTTATGTGTTTTCTTTTTGTTGTTCCAGAAGATCAGTTGAATCAATCGGTTGTTGTTCAAACAAAGCTATATTTTCTTCTTTCTACACTTTTGTCACAAGATGATATTGTTTCTGACATCTAGTAGGGTTTGAACAGGTGGGTGTACTCATTGAGGAGCCATTTTCAGTGCTTGCACTTGATGAATTGTGTGATCAGCTTCTTGGCAGCATTCAGGAAACACTGGCAATACATAACCTAGTCCAGGAGCAAGTCCTTGCTAGGAGGAAGAGCCAAATGGATGGGCACTCTGCTAATGGCCGACCAAATTAGAAGGCTCATATAAAGGCAAGGTAGTCATCCGAAACATAACTAATGCATATGCCTTTTCTCTGGTAGACTGGTACAGAACCCACTGGTTGCTGCAGTTAAATCTCTCATCTTTCCCCCTAGTATTATGTGGTGAGTGTTGCCATTTACATAATTCATCTCGATAAAGTATGGATTCCTGAAGTGCAGCTATGACAAGAACCCAAAATATTTATGTTGACCGTGAGCCATCTATATATGCTTGCCAGTTGGTCATCCTTACCTGCTACTATTTGGCAGAGTAACTGGCTATCAGTGGGATAGAAATACTAAGGATCGAATACTTTGATTCCACGGAGCTAAACCCCAAATGCTCCCTGAAGGTCTGCTACTGGAATATGAATGCTAATCAGAATGGAGCCACCTTCAAGCATGAAGCCTTAGGTTCGGCGTTAACAGGTCATTGGTTCCAAATGGCATAGAAATGCTAACCCTGTGTGACCATGTTCAAGGACCTAGTCCATGGTAAATCCTTGCATGTAGTAATCCCATTACCAGGCATCTAAACGCCCTACTTCTGTTGAGTGCGTGCATCAAGTATACAGGTAAGCTAGGGGGCCAAAGGATATAAAAGTTGCCAGTGTACAGTTCAATGACAGAATATGCAGGCCTTGAAGACACTGAAAAACTATCTTGTAAGGGAAGCTGCCATCACGATTTATTATCTGTAGACATTGATCCCACAGCTCCAGATAACAAGCTTGGAGCTATCCTTCTGTTGTTTGCTTGGGAGATACGAGGCAGATGCAATTGTTTTCAGGGAGAGAATCGATCATAGAGCTAATAGGTTTTGGTATTGCAAACTACATTCATCTGCACTAAATAACATGTGCTCTTCTATGTACATATATAGAACTACTCAAAGATCCCGATGAGTTGACACTGATTAATTAACCATGTTTATATCTATATATACTTAAAGATTCTGAGGTGTTGGCACTGATTAATTTGTCATGTTTTTACTGCTTATATCCAGGCAAAAGATCAGAAATTCTGTAAGAAAATTTCCAGTTCACTTGTTGCGTTTGTACACTAGTGTCATTGTACACTTGGTGTACGGTACTGTGATCCATTAATTTGACATGTTATTGCGGCTAGCTGGTATCCGAGACGAGAGATCATAAATTTTATACTTGACAGCCCTCCAATCCTAAGAGGTTGAAACAATATCATTGTTGGAACCACATTTTCTCTGACTGGTAGATATATATATGCATGTGCAGTTCTCATCTCGTCGCTCACTAGATTATTTGCATCTCCTCTTTCTGTCTCCGCTCAGTCCTTTCCGGGGGTTGCTATACGAGCATTTTGGATTGTCCATATATAGTCGTATTGCCCTTTGGTTTCCGCTCATCTCCCGAATAGTATTTATGAAGAAGGATATGATAGAAATATGGATACTCCACCAAGTATAATTAGAAGATAAATACTTAATCTTTCTCTTAAAAGGATTGTAAGAAAAGCAATCTTATAGGTTTTGAGAGAGAGGTCTTGTCGTGTCCTCTCAACTAATGGTATTTTTTTCTTCAGTTTTGTAATAAGTATTTCTCTAATTAGAATGATGGACAAATTTCTCTTGGTTGTACGTAAAAGGACCAACTGGAAGGTAGCAAACGTTTTTTTAATATAATATATATTATATATATATATATAATATATATATAGAGAGAGAGAGAGAGAGAGAGAGAGAGAAAGACTTAGGGTCTATATTTGGTTATACGTAAAATGTTTCAACAGGGAAAAAGTTTTCCATGAAAACACTTTTACACGAAAATAAAAACCGTAATTACCGTTTGGTTGTCAATAAAACGTTTTTGTTTGGCGTAGCGAAGGCGGGGGTCTCAGATCTCCCGTGGTGGTGTGGGGCTTGGAGGGAAGTGAGAGCTTGCTGTAGTATCATCAGTCACGGGTGCAGTGGCGTCCCCGGACAGCGCGGGAGCATCGGAGGGCGGAGCCGGAGGGCTAGCGACTGCCGGTGCAGGAGCGGCAGCGGACTTCTTCTTCTTCGAAGACTTCTTGCTCGAGGCCGGGGCAGGCACATCGACGGGGGCCGAGGGGGCGGACGCTGTCGGGGTGGGAGGAGTCGCTTCGACCCGATGCAGGCACCGGAAGGGACAATACAGGGGCAGGAGTCGGTGGGGTGTTCACGGGAGCTGGGGCGGGCGGGGACAACGTCAGGGCGAGGGCAACGGGGGCCGGAGCGGGGGCCGCCTTCGTGGGGGCAGGGACTGGGGCCTTGCTAGGCGCCGCGACTACTCAGCCCTTATATATATAATCTCTCTCCCTCCACCTTACCAACAGCGAGCACTGGAGACTTTCTTACCGCACTCGCGTTTTGCTTCCCCACAGGCAGAATGCAGAGAGAGGGCAGAGGCCTCTTCTTCCTTCCCCTTCCTCCCTTCGCCCACCGGGAAGCCCCAACAGCACCAAGAAGAAGCCGGCGACCACACCACTACCTAGCTAGCAGCTCGACGGATCGAGCTATCCAAGCGCCTTCCCTTGCCGGTGAGAAAAATGGCCGTTTGATCACCTTCTTCTTCTTACTCCAGCTGTAGTGGGTGGATCTCTTGGTATATAGGTCTTGAGCAGGTGGGTCATGGCGCCAGGTGAAGACAAAGATCAGGGCTGCCATAGTAACCGGCCGCCCATTGCCCACCCGGCATTAATTCCATCCAGTATGGACTGCGAGCAGAAGGATGCATGCTAACACCCAGCTCTTGATCTCCTTCTCTGTAGTAGGGCTCTCTGGTGCCGCAATTCGCAGCAAAGCCAACACCTTGCGCACGAAACAAGTCTGGATTTCGATTTGAAGTTCCAGAGACAGAGGACTGAAATGGGCACCAGAAGCGAGAATGGAGACCACTACCCCGACGCCACCTCCGACACCAGAGCCTGGGCGGCCTCAGGGGTGGAGGCGGGCGGCGAAGAGACGGGGGCGGGGTCTGCTTGGTGGGTGCGGCGGCGGGGGCGGGGGTAGCGGGCTTGGAGGACGGCGCTGCAACCGGCGAAGCAGAGGTGCCTGCCGCCGCCGTCTGCGAGACGAAGGAGAGAGCGATGGCAAAACTCGCTTGGGTGCCGTCCAATTTTCCAGACGGAAAACGGCCTCCGGGATTTCTTCTCGGATGCCAAAATCCGACACTTTTGAAGAAAATAATTTCATGGATGCAGTTTTCAATCAACCAAATAACCAATTACATGAAATTTTCTGGGAAAACATTTTCATGTGAGGGATTTTACGGGGAAACAAACAGACTTTTATAGTGTACTTTTATATTGCACTTAAGTGTAATATAACTAGATATATACTAAGTCTATGTGACACCCAACAATTGGGTTACCAGGTGACAGCAATTAAGTATTTCACATGCCTGAACAATATTTCAGGTCTATTACAATATTATGGTCGATAAAGATGATCTCTAGATTATTGTTTTCAATTTTTTTTCCTACACTGCAGGAGTCTTATTAATCGCAAGCCTTCAGACCCATCCGGATAGCATACTACGTTGCTCATTAATTTGATCACAGACTACTCAAAGTAAGTGGTTGAACAATCTGCGGTGCCAAGCGCGGCATCACAAATGCAGCTGCAGACTGTACATATGTAACATATCACATCGATCTTTAGAGTACGAACATCTTAATTTATAGCGTACGATGATGCATCCCAATTGTAAGCAATTAAAGTACTGGACTGTAAGTAAATGAAAGATTAGGACAGAATACTGGATATCTTAATGATCCTTCTGCCAGCATCTCTCATTAATCGTCGGAGGAAATGTATTAATTACCTCATCTTAGAAGAGATACGCTAGCTATTTTTTCAAACTATTTTAATAGGAACGGCTAAATTGGAACGTGAAACTGAGACTTATAATGGGGATATATGATCAACTCATTATATGAGTACTGTCCAAAACTATAGATCCAGACTTATATAAGTATACTCAAGTCGAACATGAAACTCCAAGATACTGCACTGATCAAGAATCTGCACACACCTTCTCTATTCCCTTGAACAAATCATTTAATTATACGTCGGCTTCCCTCCAACAGTACCGTTTGCAAACATTACCTTATAAACTGCTCTAGAGAAAAAAAACTTCTGCAAGTGGCAACACTTTTTCCTACCCAGGGGTACACTTACCCGAGGCAGCTTAACCCAGAAATTGCCCTACCATGCTTTGACGAGAAAAGTGGCTGGTGGACATCTGCCTCAGGGTTAGTCGTGCAGGAGACTGGTCGCCCCCTACCCTGTTTCTAAAAAATTACTGCTTTACCCCCGCACCCCCTTGGGCGGCCGACTGCTTTGCGTTACACTATTCCATCTGTGCACACATGTTCATATTTTGTACAATACAGTCATCCAAAAAGATTGTAAAATCATTAGGAAAGTTTATTGAACAAATTCCAACATCAATGATATGAATTACAAATATTCGTCCAAACTTTGGTGTTCAACTGGGCTGCGGGACACATTATCTCACCGGTCCACACATCTTCATATTTTCTACAATACAGACATCCACATAAATTGTAAAAAGATTATAAACATTTACTAAAATAATACCAACAACACAATAGGATATGAATACAAATATTTCTTCAGACTTTGGTGTACGATTCCTAAAATCAGTCCTGTTAAATACATACGAAATCAGAACACCATGTACAAAATATTCCAGAAACATGTGGCGCTACAAGCTGCCAACTGCCAATGCACATATATCACACACAACAATTATCTGTATTGATACAAAAACAGGTTCAAACGTTCACATAAATTTAACATACATAGAAGCTTTCTTAACATAATTCCTCACAAAAAATGTCCAGTGACATACACATAGCCAGAACAGAAACACCCGGGATGGCGCACATTCTTCAACTCCTACTATTCGTCTACTTCAGGGGGAGTCATCATTTGCACCAACTCCTCGTACCATGGAAATTTCTTCCCCCGAATCCACTCGGCTGATGGGTTGATCTGCACCACAAATTAAAACATAAGTCAGAACAAATTATCCACAACAGAGATCAGGGGGATTATGGAGGGGGATTGGGCTGAGTTGGGGAACAAACATACCGCTATGTACTCATTCCATTGCAAGTCATTACCATACACTAAATTATCGTCCACATCCCATGCAAATCCACCAGTTCCAACCATGTCTTCAATTGTGTAGTACAGAGCCTTGTAGAATGTTATTCTTGCCTTCACTTTGCTCCAGGGATAGTTTACTGCTCTAATAGCATTTAGACCATTAGCAAATAACTTGAGGGTCTTCTCACTGAAGTCCAGCATACCTGCTCCTCCTACTAACTTGATCTCATCCTCCAACAGTCCCAACAATGAGAAATCCATGTCATCGGACCACATGTCTGTACCTACAACAACAAAAATAAATTGAATTCAATAATCCACTTGAAGAAGGCAACAAATCCATCTCATGGGCCTCATGTCCATCTGCCATTTAATAACCCATGGCAAGCTCTGGAAGGTCGGCCGAAATGGATGTTTACATTTGCTTCTCAAAATGAGATGGTGGCTTCCATCAGAACTACAAAAATGTCCACCACAGGAAGGAACACATACACAGTCACAATTAAACAGACATAGAGAGAACACCTTCAAACTCAGAAACATTACAGCAAATTTGTAGAAAGTTAATCATGCCACAAAACATATCATTACACATGACACTTGACATTTTCTGCATTATGGAATAGGATGAAACATGCCACAAAACATATCAATTTACATGGGAGTTTCTTTCTTTCAGATTTCCGAGACTTTCTTTCTAATCAGATTTCTGAAAGTAACAAAACACTGCAAGAACAGAACACAATGTATGCACCACAAGACAAGTCTAATCAAATTTCTGAGACTTTCTTTCTTTCTAATTAAAGTGATTCAATACAACAATTACGAAGCAGAAGAAAAATGTTCTGAACACAGACATATGATGCCCATAATCAAATGCTGAAACCTAGTAGGCATTACCCACAGCCCACAGTTCATCAGCAATAGCTTCCCTAATGGCACGTCCAGCTGCTACCGCCGTTGCATTGATGTTCATTGCAATAGGGACATCATCATCCTCAGCATCAACATTTTCATTGATGGCCTGATTAAAGAAGTCATCATAACCATACTCTCGACGGACAAAATTATGAACCACAAGACAAGCAAAAACGATCTTCTTTTGTGTAGAAAAAGGATACATGTTTCCCTGTCGAAGTGTTTGGAATCTCATCTTTAGAACACCAAATGCTCGCTCCACGCAGTTTCGTAGTTGAACATGTCGGTGGTTGAACTTCTCATGTTTGTTCTCATATGGCTGATTTCCACGTCGTCGAAATGTGCTAACATGATATCGTATACCACGATAAGGTGCAATGAAAGCATTAGTGTTTGCATATCCGGCGTCCACTAGATAATACTTACTACCTGGGACAACTAGCTCTTCTCTAGCGACTGCCCATCTTAATATCTTCATGTCCGCAGCACTCCCTTCCCAACCAACACATGCATATGTAAAAAGGCCATCAAAGGACACAACTGCCATCACATTTTGTGTGATTTGTTGCTTACGTTTGCGAAATCTAGGATGATCCTCAATTGGGATATTAGCAGGGATATGAGTCCCATCGATAGCTCCAAGAGCGCCTTGTAATTGACAAGTATAAATCATTGCAGGGCTGAATAAAGTATATTGAAAATGATACTAATAACACAACTGTTACCTTGAAATATGGGTAGAACCGCTCATTGGTAGTAATGTAAGGATGACAATCATTGGTTACATTTGGTTGTGAAAATTACTAAAGAAAAAAATTTCCAAACTGCATGCATGCACGTACGAAGCGTTGTTTCGTACGTCCCCTCCCCCTACATGTAATCGATCGAGTAAACATGAAACCTGATCAAGCACCGTTCCTGATGTAAACGTATCCATGCACACAGTCTCCTTCTAGACAGCTGCTAGCTGCAGCACCTAGCTGCGGCATGGTGAATATAACCTGATCAACTAGACGTCGTCCATGTGGAACATCATGGGGAAGCCGCCCAAGATGATCTCCTCCGGACCAGCCTCGAATGAGTTGTAGAACCAGAGCTTCTCGTGGTTCAGGCGCGGCCTGCAACGGGGTGGTTGGCGGTTCCCCCACGGGATGTCGATGGGCGCCGTCCTCGTCGGCCGCGCAGCCTTCTTCCTTCTGGAACCTGCCGGAGCTCCCGCGGAAGAAGTTGGTACAGATGCCTGATCCGTCCTCTCTGCCGTGCTAGAGTTGGGCGCACTAACAGTACTGGACCTTCCGCCGCCGCGACCCTCGATCTCGATCTCATTTGTCGTCCCAGACGCTGCTGTCCCCGGCGTCGCAGGCGGGGCGTCCGGAACATCGTTCTTTTTACTAAAGAGAAGCGCCACCGCGGTGGAGACGGGCGGAGGACCGCCGCGGGCGGTGGCGCCGCTGCTGTTCCCGTTATTACCCGTGAGGAGTCGCCGGAGGGCCAAGACGATGCCCCCTATTCCATCGCTACCGCCGCCGCCACCATCGGCACCAGCCGTCCTCGAAGGCAGCGGCTCTACAGCCTTGGCGGCCGCTGTCGTTTCGCTCCCAGAGCCAGAAGGCGGGCGCGCGGCGCCGCCGGCGTGGGCGCCCCTCTTGTCATGGAGCTTGCTGCAGGTTTCCATATGGTGGATCAGGCGCGCTCAAAGAAAACCACGAGTAGCTAAGAGTGATCTACAGGTGCTTGCTGCGGGAAGGGGGTGTGCAGTGCAGAGGAGAAGAGCTTCAGCAGTATGCATAGAAACGTCCCATCTGTGTAGGGAATCCCATCTCGAGTGGGATCACCAGTGCGAGTGAGACTCCTAATCGGAATAGAATTCCGTTTAATGCGCTCTCTCTCTCTCTCTCTCTCTCTCTCTCTAATACAACATATATATATTTATGGAGAAAATTTTAAGATAACTTTGAGCTCAGTCCTCTTAACGAGCCCAAGTTCGAATTTGATGAAGCTTGAGTTTTAAAAGTTCAAAAATATTAGAAGTGTTTACAAAATTTATATTTATAAATTTAATTTGTAACTAATTGATCAAATGATTGCACCTATATATTTCTATGTGGTATATATGATAATAAAAATTTTCTCGTGCGATGCACATGTTCACATATATACTTTTTGACATATCTCTTTCCTGCCGGCTAGGAAAATAGGAATTAAATCGAGCTTGTTGCATTACATGTAAAATGTTCAGGACGCGGTTTCATATCCTCATAGTCTTAACAATACTGTAGAGGTATTCTTTAGTCCCACATTGAAAGATAGTGAGAATAGTGTGTGCTTATCAGCAGAGTCTCACCTCTTCTCCCAAGAGGGCCCTTTTAAAGACAAAACCCCAAGCATGGGGACAATACCTCTTGGGAGGCACACTTAAATCACGTCTCTTCATTGGCGCCGTCTGTGGGAACGAACAAGAGGCCATGCGCCCTACCCGAGCGTCTCATCTTCATGAGACCCGCACACCCTTATCCTCACTGGGGGGGCTGTGTATAGGTATTCTTTATCCCACATTGAAAGATAGTGAGAACAAGTGTGGCTTATCAGCAAGAGTCTCACCTCTTCTCCAAGAGGGCCCTTTTAAAGGACAAAACCTCAAGCATGGGGACAATACCTCTTGGGAGGCACACTTAAATCACGTCTCTTCAAATACTATTTTAACTACTTCTTGTAAAGGGTTTTCCAAACCATTGAGTGTCTCTTAATATCTCTCGAGGTCCATCGAAGTTCTAAATAAGATAGGACTTGAGAAGTTCTAAATAAGTATGAGAATTAATAGAGGGGTCAATCCTCTAATATGATATATAGGTTTTGTTCTGCATCCCCTGTAGAAAGTAAAATTAACCACGGGGCGTTCCAAAAAAAATAAAAAAAAATTTAACCATCATAGAATGATCTCCTTCTAAAGTTCTTCATACGCCACATGAGAATTAAATGCAAGCACTTCTAATGTCCAAATTGTCTAAATAATTTTTTTTTAATTTTTAAAGCAAAACTGAATTATATTTTGATTTTTATAATGCCTAAATTTGTCTAAATAAATCTTAAGTATATTTTTGTGATGGTGTAACTTGGAAGAGAAATGCTAGCTATGTGATTGCACACGTAGTAGCTATATATTTGTGTGGGCCCATCCAACAAGAATATTTAATACTCTTAATGCTCTTTCATCATTCCAATTAGAGTATTAAATACTCTTATATAATTTTTTATAAAGTTATTTATCATCCTTAACCTACTAAGTGTGATAAAATAATCAACTTAGGACAAATAATTAACTATGCATCTCAAATAAGAGTATTAAATACTATTACATCATTCCCCATAAAATTATTGATCATCCTTAATCCACTAAAGATGACAACTAACAAGTTAAAAGATAACAAATAGTCAACTAAGGGAACAAATTAGTTATATATCTCAAACAAGAATATTAAATACTCTTATATCATTCATCATAAAGTTATTTGTCATTCTTAACTTGTCTGCAAGGATGACAAATAGTAAGTTAAGGGTAAAAAATAGCCAACTAAGAGAGACAAATAACCCACTAAGGGGGAAAAATAATTTTGTACATTGAAAATGTGGATCTTCATATAAAAAAGAGGGGAAAAGATGGTAGAATATTCTATGCAATCTACGCATGACTCAATGATATTAATTTCTCACGATAATTCCAACAAGATGTTTTTGTTTACTCGAGTAATAAGTATTTCTCAACTTGGAAACACATTTTGTTGGAAACTCCATTCCCCCATTTGGGCGGTAAGAGCCAGAGAAGGGCGATCAATCCATTTCGAAGTAGCATTCTTAAAAGGGAAAATTTTAGAATAATTTTATTTTGAAAAAAATATTTACACAGATATGCTCCGATCTAACATATTTACAAATGTATACCTTCCAATTACATTGATTCAATGTAACTCAGTATAACTTACATGTACACTTTCTATGTGTGTAAGTTACACAGAATCAGTGTGAGTTATACTGAAATTATGTAAGTTGCAGAGAAAATATGTAAGCCTTAAAAAAAGTGTGTAAGTTACACTGAATTAATGTAAGTGAGAGATATAGATTTGTAAATATGTTAGAGTTGGACATATTTGTGTAAATATTTTTAAAATAAGATTATTTAAGAAAATCCCTTCTTAAAACTTACTAATTGTTTTCCTTACTGGTCCAAGTTTTATTGTTATCTAATTTTCTTTGAAAAGTAAATTCCTTTTAATTAGGTGCATACATAGACAACTTTAGGAGTAAAATCTTTTTCATTTGTGAGTCATATTTTTACGAGATATACACAGAAGTAAAAAACTATTATATTTCTCAACGTAGCATATAATAGCTTATGATATGATATATGAGAAAGAACTCGGCAGCAAACATAGAGTGACCACATGGAAATCATGCCAATTACTCAGCACCATGAGCAAGGATCGTCCTCCGACATCAAATATTAGTGCCTGGTGAGGGTTGTTTGGTTGGCTCGTATGAAGTGACCAAGAACTCAAAATAGAACACGAACGCGACAATTATATAAGCCCCTTTTAAAGAAATTTTTTTATTTTTTTACCAAATTAAGAAGAAGCTAATGCTCCAATTTACTAGAACAATTGTATGATATAGAACATATCATGAAAGGACAAGCTCTTAAAGCACATATAGAACTAGAAAGAAAACCCATCAATAGATAGAGATGTCAAGGGATAGGATACGATACAAATAATAGCTTATTCGTCTCTGTATCCACTAAGGAAGGACTGTATTTAATAGGCGTTCGTTAAGAATTTAGATAATGGTACATGTATCCAAAATCCATTTTGAGTATTCAAAAAAATATAGTTAATGGACGGTTAACAGATAGTTATTGGTCATAAAAATATATACAAAAGTAAAATTTATGGTACAAATTCAATTAGAATACAATTTAAATTGAAACGAAAGATCCATATGACAAACAAATATATTTCAACATAGTTTTCGTGTCATCATCATTCACTAACATATGCTCCATATTCACTAATATATATTGTATATTCATTAACATATACTCCACAGTATGTAAGATTGTTTTTGTAATGGATAAATTTCTTTACATACATTCATTTCCACTAACATATGAGCCAAATTTACTACAATATACTTTAAATTCATTAACATATGTTTTACAAATAATATTTTTGTAATTGGCAAAGCTCTTAACATATGTTCATTTTCACTAACATGTGTTGTGATGTACTAACATATATATGTTAGATTCACTAATATATACTTTGCAATATGTTATTCTTGTAATAAGCACTATATATTCACTAACATATACTCTACAGTACGTAAGACTTGCAATGGTAAAGTTATAAACATATGTTTGATTTTACTAACATATTTACTGATTTCACAAACATATGATGTAGATTCAGTAAATATAGTTCGTATTCACTGACATATGTTTCACATATTTAAAACTTCTTGTAATGGGCAATATTATTAACATAGGTACATTTTCACCAACATATATGTTATATTCATTAGCATATGATCTTAATTCATTAACATATACTATAGATTCACTAACATATGCTCCACAATATGTTATACAATTTTCTTGTTATGGGCATAGTACTTAACATACATTTGATTTCACTAACATGTGTTATATTAACTAATATATGCTAGATTCACTAAATATATTCTATATTTGCTAACAAAAACTCCATAGTATGTAAGACTTCTTATAATGGGTAAAATTATTAACATGTAATTTCTACTACCACTTGTCCATCATCATTTATTATCACTCATCTCTGCCACAATGCCACCCCACCTTTTATTATCTTTCTCTCACATTATATTTTCTACATTGATTATATGTAATGTAATTAAATTAAATTATTTATATTATATTCATTTTGAAAATAAGTTTTATATTATGCCACAAAATATCATTATATTTCACAACTTATTTAAATTGTATAAAGAAGATATGTGAATGTAATTATTTGGATATTAGTAATTAATTTATAAATATGAAATATATATATATATATATATCCTTTTTTAGGAATCTGTTTGTTTTGAAATTCCAATTTTCCTTGGTGGACATATTAGGGAGGAGAAAATAGAAAAACATTTATGGGGTTCTAGGAGGAAAAGGATAAGAATGAAAATATTATCTCAATTGGGCAGAGGAGTGTGAGTGGTTCATGGAGGAAAGATAAGAATAGAAAAATCTTAATGGGATTTGGGAGGGCAAAAAAAAATTAAAATCTTTTATGGACACTTCAAATCACTGTTAAATATCTCTCTATATATATACATGTCATCTCCACTCATCTATAAAACATCCACTCATTAAATGTGTTTACTCGTGGATGTAGAACTTAGTGCACACCAATGGTGTGCATCAAATCTCCACACTCATAGACTTGACTTTCCTTGGTCCAAACATTTATTGTGTGATGATGCTTAAAAAATAATTTACAGCAGGAGTAGTAATCATATCTTTCATGAAAAATACTAACCTCTCATTCTAAACGGCTAAAGAAGTTCACCATTTAGGATGAAATTGGTGCGCTTGCGGGTGGTATATAGGTCCCACCATAAAATAACTTTAAATATTTTTTATCCTTCTTAAAATGAATTTGTTCCACATAACAAATTATTTGTTCCACTATATTTACTAAGTAAAACAAATAATTTGATAAATAGCGCAATAGTTGTTAAGTAGAACAAATAATTTACTAAGTTAAACAAATTCACTCAATGAAAAAGAGATATAAAATATTTAATGATACTATATAGTGGGGCCTATACACCATCCAAAAAGAGAGGTTTCGCGGCTAGAGTCAGTCGGATTCAGCACCAGGACAAACATTCAAGTGATATATACTGTCTTCTAATTTGTCAAGACAAACATTAATGACCCATGAGAAGAAGCAAATATCTATAGATTCATAATAAAGCTCAAATTAATTCAATGCCATGTAAATCTGTTCATTTTTTGATATGTTATCTGTTAATATAATCATGAAAGTGAAGATAGAAAAGGCCAACACTGATGTGGCACCCCGAGCATTTCCTTGAGGGGAGGGTGAGGCACATCTCCAAGTGTTGCCAAAGATCCAGGTAGAAACGAAGGCGTGCCCAGCTGGCAGAACCATCGAAAGCAAAATTGTCCAACATCATCGCCTTTAGATCACCATACTCTCTGTCTCACCCAGAACAGGAGGATGACCACCCCAATAACGAATGAGAAAACACGCGAATGAAATTCCAACTGTCGAAGGCTACGATTCCAACTTCTCTGCAAGACATCTGTCGAGAAGACCATGGAAAAAGTGAAAATTAATTAAATAGTACTTTATCGTAGAATATTTGATTTAGCGCCCAACACCGTCAAGAAATTAAATAGCATTGTTTATTTGTTATCTTAATTATCGTTAACAATTAATTAATTAAATTGGTATTTTTAACTTATTTCCATATATTATATGATTAACTATTTAATTTATTAACATGCTAACTAGTTTCAAACATTAATTGGCAAAAGGTGGATGTTAGAACTATGTTCTTACAATATTTAAGTGACTTGTTGCATTCAAGTTAAAACTCTTAAGAGTATTAGCACTTTAATTGTAGCATATCAAGTCTGTCATTAGATGGAAAGAATTTGAAAAATAAAATATGGCACAAGTTAGGGATGGGATATGGTTAATATCTTAACTATAGTTGTCAAGGCACCCTAAGTCGTTTTTGGGGTCCTTCGATATCTAAATACTTACGTGTCTGCTTTAGCACCTACGCGTCCATAAAATTTCTATATCGAAAGGTATATAATGGATAATAATCAAATCAAGATGTAACAAAATGTTACAATTAAAAATAGAACATAATATTCACTACAAAAGTATAACAAATTTAGATATTTTTTGAACATTCAAGATTTTTTGAGTACTTAATAATCATGGACTCTTTTTGAAATTGTAAAAATATTTATTATCTAATGATTGTGAACAAGTGTTAGAATGTGCAACTTGAGATTTTCAACTCTCTAATGTGCCAAGTACGCACACATAATCGGCTTGCATGGTTAGATCGCATGGTAATCCGAGGGGACAAGTCATAGGAGGCATTATTATTTTTTGCTTCTTATTATTTTTATCATAATTATAGTTGTCATTTATTTTGGCATCTTTATTGTTTATCTATGTGGTTGATTATTCTTTAGTTTATTTATTCTTTATTTTATGTCTTGTTCTATATCTTTTATTTTTTATTGTTTATCCTATCCCTCTTAGCTTTGGTTGTACTTTTTATCACTAATATATATTATATTTTCACTAACATATACTCCATAATATGTACGATTTTATTTGTTTTAGATAAAATTCTTAACATATAACATAGTTCATTTTCACCAACATAGGATCTCAATTCACTAACCTATACTGTATATTCATTAACATATGCTCCACAATATGTAAGACTATTCTTGGAATGATAAAATACTTAACATACATTGATTTCACAATACATGTTCTGATTTCAATAACATGTGATGTAGATTTATTAACATATACTTCACATTTACTAACATAGCTATTATAAGACTCATAATGGGAAAAGTTCTTAACATAGATTCATTTTCATTATCGTATGTGTGCTATATTCACTACATATGATCTCAATTCACTAATATATATTGTAGATTTGCTAACATATGTTCCACAGTATGTTATACTTTTCTTGTTTTATGGACAAAATTATTAACATAGATTTGTTTTCACTAACATATACTTCACATTCACTAACATATGCTTTATATTCACTAACATATATTGTATATTCATTAACATATACTCCACAGTATGTAAGATTCATGTGTTTCTCCCCGATTCATGTGCTCTCACACTTGTCCTTGGTCGGTGGAGCCCATTCTTGGGTGTCCTGTCCAACATTTCGTTCATGGTCAAGGTGATGGGCCAAATCATAAAGTGCACCATACATGTCTTAACATATTTTCTACCCCATTCAAAAGATTCAAACAACCTTTGATCGCATCTGGAAAGGTTTTTGGTGTTGCCGTTTGTGCACGCTTGCAATTTAAGGACCACATCAATCATGTGGATGAGTACCTATTACATCTCCCCCACGTATCTTAGAACAGGGGAGATGCTGCCAAAATTTTGTTTGAATATGTTTATAAGTTTCTGATTCAATAAATTTGAAAGCACATGTTTTGTTATCTTTATTACAGTATGGTAATTCAAACTAAATGAATGAATGGTATGGATGGTTGATCTATAAACATTTCAACATATCTTAGTGGCATACCCTTCTGTTGCCAGCATATCTTAGCGACATACACTTCTATCGTCAACATAATCTTGTTGCATATTCTTGTGCCGTCAGCATAGTTTTGGCGGTAGACCCGTATGTCCTCAGGCTTGTTTTGCTCTGGCCCAGCAGACTGCTTTGGAATGATCGTCTTATCATACACGCCAAGGCTAGCACAAGGACAAGGACTTTTCGATCCCCACTGAGCAGACCAATGACAAAAACGAAATAATGATGATAATGAAATCATAATAGACACAATTAGTCACAAATCATAGGCTTCCGAACAATATGATTTATCTTTCGTAACAACATGAATACCCCTTATTTGTTTTCTACATTCGTTTCAGAATTAAATATTTTTTAGGTCACTTGGTTCTTTCTCTTGACGATTAATCAAGAATTTTCTTCTCTAAGAGAGATATAATTAATATCTTCTTTTTTTTTAACCTGTGGAGGCCTTTTCCCTTGTTGGGCCGGAGCGGATCAGGCCTGACACTTGTGTAAGGGAGATGACGGTCGCCGGGCGGACGATGGACCTGCAATCACCAGAAAAATCACAGGGGTTCCCAGTGAAGACCGGGGAAAACCCTTCGATGCCTAAGTCAGTCAGTGGCTTGAAAGGCAGGGGGCTTTTGATTGTGAGAGTGTGTTCGCATGAGAGAGAACGTACCAGTGCATGGTCCTGTACCTGTACTCTTATAGGCGTTGGCGCTAAGGCAAACGTGCGTAACGTTGGTAGATCGTGCCTGGAAAGGCACCTTGACGGGCGCGCATAATGGGAGAAGTTATGCGCTCAAATGTCCGTTGGGATGCCAGGCAGTTAACGCGCCTCTTGAAGATGGGGCGCGTGGTCCGGGGTGGTTGTAACCGTCGTGAGGACACGAAGAGCTGCTCGGCAACCTTCGGACAAGATCACCGAGCAGATGACCCGCGTGGGGATCGAACGTGCTGTTCGGGAGCATCCGGGGTTGTTCGGTACGAAAGGACCGCTGGCCTGCTCGGAATATGCGGCTGCGGGGCTTGGCGAAATCCGACCACGGGGTCATACCTTGGAGGCCTCTGAACTGCCCTGATGAGGGCGTGGCACCCTGAACGGGGCCACGTCTGTTGACAGGACACGAGAGGGCCGTAACGGGCCATCATGGGCCTAGGTGGCCAGAAGTGGCCACCACACTTGCCCCCCACGCTCTCGAGTGGCTCGGCGACACGAGCACTTCGAGGGCGTCGCTTTCGAATTTAATGCGATGGCCCGTTGCAGAGAGCTATGTGGTGCTGTCGCCTGGAGCTCTGTCGAACGGCTAACCCATCATGATGGGTGCGAAGTTGTGGCAAGCCAGGAGCGTCGCCGTTGCATTCGAACGGCCGCCAGCCAGCGTTGCGCCCTAGGAGAAATTTTGAAAACTGGAAGGAGCGGTGTTTAGGGCCCGCCTCGAATTTCGCTCCCTCCCCTTTCCCTTATAAGGGGGAGGAGGCGAAGGCGGGAGACACGCCTTCGGAAAAACCCTCCACGTTTAAGCCTTCGAGTTTTCTTGCCTTCCAAGCTTCCCACCTTCTCCTTCGTCCTCTCTTGCTTATGCTGCTTCCTGCGACTCTCCAGCGATGGCAAATAGAGGGAAGGCTATTGCCGGAGCAAGCGGAGTGACCGTCACGGCATCTAGCGGGCCACGATGCCGTCATTACAGTGGGCTTCGTGAGCGCTTCAGAATTGGTGATGAGTACGAGATCATCGATGCGAAGGAAGGGGAGTCGTTCCTGGTGAACAAACCAGGTTGTCTCCTCCTCTCCGTAGACCACCTGGAGGCGGGTTTCCAGCTACCGCTGCCGGAAGTGGCGAAGGCGCTTCTCAACTGCTGGGGTGTCTCACCAATACAGTTGACGCCGAACACATGGAGGTACATATGTATCTTTGGCATCATCTGCAAGATCAAGGAGATCCGGGGCTCGGCGGATGTATTCCAAGCTCACTTCAAACTGTTTGCTTCTCGGCCGTCAGGAGCGGATATCTACTACGCGAAGCACCGAACAAACAGGATGCACATACAGCTATCCAACAAATACTCCAACAACAAGGGTTGGATGTACAGTGTTCTTCGTGCGCCACCGAGGTGGTGCAGAGTGGGGATTCCCCACTGTTATCCGTTCGGCACGGAAGGACAACTTTCCGAAGCTGATCCAAGACGAGGCGAGGGCCTCGGACAGTCTTCTTTGAGCAGGCGTTAGGAATGGAGAAGGCTATGTGACCGAGTTCTCACTCGTCAAGCATGGCCTGAGCAAACTGTGGAGTAAGTATACGGACCCTGGTCGTTTACTTGCTGGTTTAGTAACCTTGCTCGAACTCTTCTTCTTCTTCTTTCTGTGTGCAGCTGCCGCGGAGCTGGAAGCTGGGAGGGATCTGGAGGCGAACGAAGATTTCACCGAACAGATCCCTATTCTGGCGCACATGGTGTACGAGGACGACGACGTTGCGGCAGTTGTTCGGGGTTCCCTCTGTTGTAAGGTTGGTGCCGCAGTGACAACGACGCTTGTTGCTCCTTCGTCCACCCAGGAGCGCCCAGCTAAGGCACGGGTCCCTGAAAAGGGGCCCGGAAGAATTCGCCTGAAGAAGAAGGCCACCAGGGAGGTGGTTTTTGGCTGGAGCCTACTCCACCAGGAGGGAGGCGACGAGGCAACTCGTCCTTCTACCTCTATGAAGAAGAGGCAGTTGTAACGTCGCTTATTTTCGGATCCTTTTGGATCGTGTGTGTTGTGGTTGTGATGGCTGTTGTAAGGCCAGTGTGGTGTAGACCGTGTGGTGTGTAGGTGTGGTGCAGGTTAGGTCCCGAAATGAAATAGGACCTGCTACAGTTGAGTAGGAGTTGGCGGCCAGGGGGTGGTCGTTGACTTTTGGCGTCCAGGTAAGTTGCCGTTGACTGCATGATCTTGGCGGCAGGGGATATGGACGTTTAGGGTGGCGGTTGTCTTTGGCGGCAGAGGGGTTGACGCCAACCTGAGAATTCTGCAGGTTATAGGGTCACCGAAGCAGTTTCTCCACTTGTCTCTCTCTTCCCCTTGCCCTAGCTTCGCTCCCCGTGTTTCTAAAGCTTCCAACAGGTACTGAAGGGTGGTTGGAGGATCGTGGAGCGTGTGGCGTGTCGAATCGGACGAGGAAATGCCGTGGCGTGGTGTAATTCCCGTGGAGCTCGTGGAGGGTTCGGCGGCGTGGTTTGGGAGAATTCGGAGGGTTTGAGCGTGTTCTGAGGTAGGGAACGACCCTTGTAGTTCTTATAGGTTGTAATAGAATAATTAGAAAGCATGAAACTGCATGAAAATGGTCATGGTATTCATGCGGGGTTCTAAGGGTGGTTTGATGGAATTTAATGGTTAATTCATGTAGTTTAAATCTTAAATGATGCATGTTTGGCTTGGAAAATAGTTTCCTCATGTTTTCTCGTTGCTTTGATGATTGTAAAACCTGTAGAATCAGTTTAGGGTTTCTGCAGGAACTGGGGTTGAAGAGCTTAGCGTCAACATCGATTGACGCCAGTTCATCAGCCGGGATATAGACGGCCAGATCCATTGCCGTCTACTTCCTATAAGCGGCAGTCGATGTTGCCGCCAACTTGTGCATGTATCCATGCAGTGTGGTTTACGTAGCTTTTCTGTTTATGAATATTGCCGTGTTTTGTGTGTGCATGGCGATGACCGGTGTGAGCCAGTGCACATGTTATGCTCTTGGAGCATACTGCTCATGTAATGGGCCTTTTTTACGTGAAGATGTGATGATGTACGTAATTGCTTTACGCAGTATGTGTGGTGCGTTGGCACCCGTGGCACTCTTGGAGTGCGTTGTTCATGTGTTGGACATGTGGTTTACGTGGAAGACGTGTGGTACACCAACCAGGGTGTAATATACACGTGTTGTTTACGTGGTTTGAGTGTGTATACTCACACTTTGTTGTAATGTAATTCTTATGATTTGTCGTAGTAACTGGGCAGTGAGGTTCCTGTGTGAGCCTAGCCATGACTTTGTGGTGTTTGGGCAGTGAAGGTCCACACCGACCTAGCCCTAGTCCGTTGTTGTCTTTCGAATAATATTATATGGATTATGTATTAAGTGGTGTGTGTGTGTTGCCACGGAGGTCATGAGTGACCAATGATAGGCAAGTTTGTGGTTCAGTTATGTGTTGGTGTGGGATAGCTTTGGGGTCACACGGTGACCGATGTTAACTAATCCAACACTTGTATATGTGAATTATAAGTAAAGGTTATATGTGTTAGTATCGTGGTTTGAGCTTGCCGAGTGTGGGTGGTCCGGCGCCTATTCTGGAATGCCTCTCTAGTCGGTACCCCAGGTTCTTTGTGAGCCAGGCACGTGTGTTTGTTGTGCTCGGGGTTTTGTCTCGGTACTTGTGTTGTACTGTTGAGGTCTGTGTCGTCTTCCTGGACACCCTCACTCCTGTGCTTGAGTTGTACGTCTGGCTGAGGGAAAGACGACACTAGGGCAGCGGCTTGTGTTTGTGGGTGTGTAGTCGCTTGTAGCGCGCTCGTAGTTGGGGGTACGGACACCAGTAGTCGACACTGGTCCCCAGCTAGTCCTGTTTTCCAGTGCCTCACTTATAGAGTGCTCCGGCCAGAGACTCTAGAGGTGCCAGGCAGGGCCTGCAGTTGTGTGTCTGCAGTGTTGGTGTTGGTTGGTCTCCACAGTTGTTTGACTTGTTCTCGTGGAGCGGCAGTTGGACCTTTCGTCCGTGACTGCGAGGCTGAGAGGTTGTTCTTGTGTTGTGTTGTACGGGTTGGATACTGGCCTGATCAGCTAGTAGTCCGTTCCCGTGTGGGGCGTCGTTCTTTCTTCTGACTCGTGCTTAGTTAGCTACAGTTGTAGTTGTGGTGACGTCGTCTTTCGCGACTTGCTTTGCCAAGCTCTAGTTGTGGCTTGACTCGTGCTTTGCCGCAGGCTGTAGTTCGTGAATTTGTGACTCGTGGTCGAGGTTTGACCAGTCGAGGTGTGCCCTGGTGTTGGCACAGTTGTGACTGAGTTGTGGTTTGTGTGACTCGTCGATTAAGGTTTCACCTGTAATGTTGTCTAAGTGAAGGCACAATATAATTGTGGTTCAGTGTGGTGTTATCACCTACTTATACCCTTGTTCGGGTGTTTGTGTTGTGGTACCTCAGAGTAGCGGGTACCTATTTCCTTTGTGGGTTACTTTGTAGTTTTGTGGTGGTACATTGTATACCAACCTTTCCGAGTACTTGTATGTTGTGGAGGTCTTGTGGTTTGACCTACCACTTGTTGTATCCTACTGTTTTAAGTAGATCTTTGTTCATATTTTATTGTGGATTAGTTTGTGATTATTAATTATGTTACCTTTGTGGGTATTTGCCGATGAGGCTTGTGGCTTAGGCATATTGTGGTTTAGTAGAGCTATGCTCCGTGGAGGCCGTGTGAGACCTTCCACTTTTGAGTTTTACCCTCTTGGGCATGGTTCCGATTATGGATTTAGTGTGTGATGGACTAGCTAGCTGTAGCCAGTCCTACCATTTATGTGTGGCTCTCGACGTAGTGTGATTTAGAGTATAAAGGACCAACTCTTTGTTAGCAGTCTTGTTTACTTAAGTGTTCGAGATTTGCCTGTGAAGCTTGTAGCCTGGGCAGTGATTTGCCTGTGTGGTTATAGCTTAGGCAACTAGTTTGTTGTGCAGTGTGCCAGTGAGACTGTGGTTTAGGCACTTAGTAGTTGGGCTGACTAATGATATTATGTTAGTCCTGGACTCCTACTTTCCTTCTGAGGACTTTGTGTTTATTATCATGATTATGTTTAATTATTATTATTGTCATGATGTGAGCATGAATGGTTTGGCTATTGGTGTTGCTGCCAGTGAGAACCTTTGGGGTTGAGGAGATTGTGGTCTCGGTGTTGTTTTGGGTTGCCCCTACTGAGCCAGTGACTTGTTGAGGCTCACTCCCCTACAGTTCTTTTCAGGGCTTGCTGTGTGTTTGGCTTGCAGCGGCGTTGTGTCAGACTTGTACCACCAGCAGTAGTGTAGTAGCTAGGTTGTGTGAGCTTGTGCTCCCTCGGGGTATGCCCCAGGTAGTTGTACTTTTTAATGGACATGTATTAATGTAATGGGACAGTTGTAAATTGTTATATGCATGTATGAGCACATGTACTTTATTGTGTCTTATACTATGTGTGGTTTGTCTTTTATATTCTTACTGGACGGTTGTGTGAGCTATCCCTTGCGAGACTTCGGTCCGTCGCGGGAGGTGGATCTGGATATGGAGCCTTAATGGGCATAAATACCCCGGTCCGTCATACCAGTGTTGTTCGATAAGGGCGCGGAGGACGCAGAACAACTCCGTGCTCGGAAGAAGAAGAAGATGGTCCAAGCTGCTCCTCAACATGACGAGTAGGGGACTGAAGAGGAAGTGGAAGAGGCGCAGTTGCTGCTGCGTAAGAAACGTAAGGCCGTGGAGTCGGCCGATCAGGGAGCACCACAGATATCTTCCGTGGTACGTCCAGAGGTCGCACAGAAGATGGCGACCGAACTAGGGCTCGTCGTCGTGAGCGATGGGTCAGAAAGTCCAGCCAGGGAAGAGGCGAGGGGCTCCACCTGCTCAAAGGATACGGAGCTCTTGGATGCTTCCAATACTGGTGGTTCCGAGCACGGTGCCACCAGCAACACTGCGGAAGCTTCTACCTGGAGGAGCGGAGAAGTCGCGGCGTCTTCTGCTCGGGGGGTGGAAGGCCCTCCGATCATCGAAGCGCCGGGGATGGACGCCACAACAACCATCGTTGCTGGGGAGGTTGAGGGGGTCTTCACCCCGAAGGATGCCAGAACCGAGGAGGACGCCGATGCGACGGAGGTTTCCGCCTCTGGTGGGACGTTGGCGAGCAGCGTGGTGGCTCCGGTGCCGCGCGCGACTTTGTCCGAAGGACAGGAAGTGGTTCCTGCTGCGAGGGCCACTGAAGAGGCGGTCGCGATGACAGGGGCCGCCAAGGAGATTGCTGCTACCACCGGGGGCACCCTGCCCCCCATGCCCCCCACCGAGGTGGTTGCTAATGTAATTGCAACCGCCAAGGTAGTTGAAGGTGCTGGAGGGGAGGCAGGGGAAGTTGGGGGCGGTGTTCGGGCTGAAGAGTCCGATGACGACCGGTTGCCCCTCAGAGAAGTGCTATTGAAGAGGCTTCCCGAGGACCCCTCAGTGGCAGCGTTGGAGGTGACTCTTCGCCGTATGGAAAACGCGCCAAGGGAGTTGCCTGCGAGCCCCACTGCCTCTTACCTTGATCGCCTAGCAAGGTGCTAGGACCTTCCCCCCGAGAAGACTCCAGAGATGTCAACAAAAGGATACCATCCAGAGGGCCAGGAGATGAGGCGCGAGCGACGTCGACCTGGAGGCTCTTGTGGATGGGATATCACACGCTGGGTGTTCAAGGCCCTGGCTGCTCGGGGCCAGAGACAGAAGTATCTCTTCGAGGCGCAGACGGCTTCTGCGAGGACCTTACGGCGAGACATAAGGCTCGCGAGGCGGATTTGGAGGAGGAGGTGAAGAACCTCAAAACCGCCCTCCAAGCTTCGGAGCTGAATGTCGCCTTGGCACGGGCCGAGAAGGACGCTCTTGCCAAGGTGGTCTCAGATGCGGGGGTCCGTGCCGTGGCAGATTACAAGGCCGGATCGGACTATAAGGAGGATTTGGAGCAGTACGGGGCCCGCTGCTACAGAGTAGGCCTTAACGCTGGGAAGGACTTCGGGGAGCGGCTATCTTGGGTCGAATGTGCCCGAGAAGCTTTCGAGGCCGTTGTTCGGGAGTGCCGGCGTCACACTAATGATGCCCGTTTGGATAATGTGCGCTTCGCACAATTCCAATCTGGGCGGATGCCTTCTTCGGATGAAGGTGCTGGCCCTTCCGATCAGACTCCTTAGTCTTCTCCGCTCCATGCCCTTCTTGTATTTTCCTTTTGTAACCGTGGTCCAAGGGGCCTGCTTGTAAAAAAGATCAGTAAATGAAGATTCCCTTTTCTATGCTTTGACTATGGAGTCCCTTTTTCTATCTCCTCCCTTTCATCATTGTTCCTGCTCGGATGGAAATCCGCCGGTTTTATAAGCGTTGCATGTACAGCGCAGATCGTTGGGAACCGAAAAGGAGGTCCCGATCTGGGGTGTATGCTAAGCGCTTGTGTAACCATAGGAACAGGGAGAAGAGAAGTAGGATGCTGAAAAAAGGCCTTTATAAATAATAAGCCTTGAGGTTAGATACATGCCAAGTCCTGGGTATGGCTTCGCCACTAGGGGTAGTTAGCTTATATGAGCCTTTTTCCGAGGACATGGGTGTGATAAGGTCCTTCCCATTTGATGACAAGTTTGCCGACTGCTCTTCGGGGATCCGAAGCCGAACAGCGGCGCAAAATCAAATCTCCCACGTTGAACTGTCTTTCCCGAAGTCGCGCATTATAGTATTGTGCAAGCCGTTGCTGATAAGAAACAAGGCGAATGTTGGCGTCGTTCTGTCGTTCGCCAAGCATATCCAAGTTTTCCAGAAGAGCACGGTTGTTGGCGGCTTCATCGAAGTGGGTTGTTCGAATGGTGGGAAGAACTACTTCCAGAGGCACAACAGCTTCTGAGCCGTAAGCCAAATGGAAGGGTGTTTCTCCCGTGGCTATCCGAGCCGTTGTTCGGTGGCACCAAAGAACGTTAGGGAGCTCGTCAATCCATGACCCTCCTGCAGCCTCCACTCTTGTGCGGATCCCGTGCAGCAGTGTTCGGTGGCATTTTCTACCAAACCGTTAGCCTGGGGATGTGCCACGGAGGTGAAATGGTATAGATCCCGAGCTCGGCACATTTCGTTTGAAGAAGTGCTGTCGAATTGTTTCCCGTTATCGGAAGTGATCACTCTTGGAACGCCAAACCTGCAGAGGAGGTTCTTCCAGACGAACTTCCACGCGGCTTGTAAGGTGATCGTGGCAACAGGTTCGGCCTCGATCCACTTGGTAAAGTAATCGATGGCCACGAACAGAAACTTCTTCCGACCTTGGGCCTCTGGAAAGGGACCCAAGATATCAATGCCCCATCTGGCAAAAGGGCGCGGCTCGAACAGGTTATGGAGCTGTTCGGCTGGTTGCTTGATGAGCTGTCCAAACTTTTGGCATTCTGGGCATTTCCTGGCAAAGGTCATGCAATCCTTCTGGAGAGAAGGCCACCAGAATCCTGCTCGGATGAGGCTGCGTGCTAGCGTTCTACCCCCCAGGTGGCTTCCGCACAGCCCCTCGTGAACTTCTTCTGTGGCCGCAAGGGCCTCCTCAGGGTTGAGGCATCGTAGAAGAGGTCTTGAAAGGGACCGCCGGTACAGCTTACCTTCTACGAGGGCGAAATGTTGAGAACGCATCCTGATTTTCCGAGCTTCGCTATGTTCGGGTGGAAGCTCACCCCGGAGTAAGTATGCCAAGAGAGGGTCCATCCAGCTCAGAGTTGGTGGGCCCGTTTCTATGGCTGCGACATCTACTTCTGTGCTCGGCGAGGCGAGCTCTTCAATAAACATGGAGCGGGAAGGGGCGATGTCACTGAGGATGCCAGCTTGGAAAGGCATCTGCTCGCGCGTTCTGCTCCCGTGGGACGTGTATGACTCGAAGTATAGAGGGCCCTCTGCTTGGCTCTTGACCTGTTGAAGGTATTGAGCCATGCGGGGTTCCCTTGCTCCGAACTGCCCGCTCACCTGGCTGGAAACCAGTTGGGAGTCACTGAAGACCCTAAGCCGAATGGCTCCAAGGTGTCTAGCCATGCGGATATCGGACAGCAAAGCTTCGTACTCAGCCACGTTATTGGAGGCCGGAAAGTGGAATCGGAGGGTGTATTGGAATTCTAACCCCTCCGGGGAGGTGAGGACCAGGCCAGCTCCGCTCCCTGTAACACAAGAGGATCCGTCAACATAGAGTTCCCATGGGGGTTTATCCGCCAACGGTGGATCCTGCTCGGTAGGGAAAGTACATTTCGCAACGAAGTCTGCCAATGCTTGCGCTTTGATTGTTGTCCTAGGGCGAAAGCTGATGTCGAACTCACCAAGCTCTATTGCCCATTTGATAAGCCTGCCAGAAGCCTCCGGCCGCTGAAGGATGGATTTCAGCGGCTGGTCGATTAGAACCGTAACGGAGTGGGCCTGAAAATAGGGCCTAAGCTTCCGGACAGCTGTGACAAGAGCAAGGGTGAGTTTTTCTACCGAGGGTACTCCTTTCAGCTTCTTGGAGGACCCTGCTGATGTAATACACCGGATGCTGCGCCGCTCCTTCTTCTCTGATCAAGACTGCGCTGATGGAGTGTTCGGTAAGAAAGATACACGAACAGAGGTTCCCCGAGCACAGGCTTTGAGAGAACAGGAGGGGCTGCCAAATATGCCTTCAGCTCGGTGAAGGCGGCCTCGCACTCCTCAGTCCACCGTACTTGCCCCCCTTGCTTCGAGGCACTTTTAGGGCCTCGGAGCAACTTGAAGAAGTTAAGGCTTCTTTCTGCTGCTCGGGACATGAACCGGTTTAATGCTGCAAGACGCCCGTCAGACGTTGGACGTCGCGCACTGTCTTCGAACTGCTCATCTCAAGCACGACTTGGATTTTCTCCAGGTTTGCCTCTATTCCTCTGTTTGACACAAGAAAACCGAGGAACTTACCCGATCGAACACCAAACGCGCACTTGGCAGGGTTGAGTTTCATATTGTACTTTCGCAGAGTTGCGAAAGTTTCCTGGAGGTCGAAAATGAGGTCAGTGCTCGGAAGCGTCTTGACCAACATGTCATCAACATAAACCTCCATGTTGCGCCCGATCTGCTGCTCGAACATCTTGTTGACCAGCCGCTGGTAAGTTGCGCCCGCGTTCTTTAGGCCGAAAGGCATTCTGGTAAAATAGTATAAGCCTAGGTCTGTGACGAACATCGTGGCGTCTTGATCCGGAGGATGCATACTGATCTGGTGGTAACCAGAGTAGGCGTCCAAAAAGTTGAGAAGCTCGTGACCGGAAGTAGCATCCAACAGCTGATCAATGCACGGCAGAGGGAAGTTATCCTTGGGCGTCGCTTTATTGAGATCCTTGTAGTCAACGCACACACGCCATTTACCGTTGGTCTTGCGTACAAGGACCACATTGGAGATCCACCTTGGGTATTGGGCTTCTCGGAGGAGCCCAACAGTTCGACTTTTGACAACGTGATCCTGGATCATGGTCTGCCGTTCTCGGTTCACAGGTCGCCTCCTCTGTTGAACTGGTGGAATCCGGGGATCCAGACGGAGGCGATGCATCATTACTTCCGGGGGAATGCCTGGAAGCTCATCATCAGACCAGGCGAACACGTCCAAATTGGCCAGCAGGAAGGCTGTGTAGCGTTGTTGCTCGGCCTCTGTCAACAAGGCGCCAATGTATAAGACGTGCTCGGGGTCATCGTCTACCTGGACGGGGATTAAGTCTTCAGCAGGCGTTCCTCGGATGGTAGAAGGCTGATCGGTCGATGGCGGGGCCAGATCCGCGAGTGGTTGCTTGTCCCTTAAAGAGAGGACATAGCAACGGCGAGACTCGCGCTGACACCCGAGCACTTCGCCGACTCCGCTCGGGGTCGGGAACTTCATCTTCTGATGGAACGACGAAGGTACCGCTTTAATGCGGCCGATCAGACCTCTGTCGAGGATGGCGTTGTATCCAGGCATGTTGTTGATGACCAAGAAGTCAACAATCTTGGTCACGACCCTTGGAGCCGTCCCTAAAGTGATCGGGAGGCGAACTCTTCCCATGGGCTGGACCGAAACTCCCGAAAAGCCGAACAGAGGCGAGTTTACGGGGGCGAGTTGATCGGTTTTCAGGCCCATGAGGACAAAACAATCGTAAGCCAAGACATCGGGGGCGCTTCCATTATCCACCAGAATCCGGCGCACATTACAATGATTGATGGTGGCCGAAATGACCAACGCATCAGAGCGTGTGGGGTCGTAACCCCTACAAGGTCTTCGTCCGAGAAGGTTATGGCCTCCGGGCAGTGCGCGTGCAGGACTGGTGGGATATGGAGTCGGCCGAGGTGCCGAAGGCCTATCTACAACATGCACTCGCCTTGAGTAGTCGCGTCGGCTTCGAGTGCTTTCCCCGCCTACGCGAAGCCTCCCGCGATCACATTGATCCTGCCCATTGGGCTCATTGTTGATCAGCTGCTTGGAGTCCGCTCTCGACGTCTGGGGCGCTCTTCATTCCGGTGCACGAATCGTCCAAGGTAGCCACGCTTGATAAGGTCTTCAATTTCGTCCTTAAGCTGGCGGCATTCGGAGGTGTCGTGGCCGTGGTCGCGATGGAAGCGACAGTACTTGTTCTGGTCACGCCTCCGGGGGTCGGAGCGCATCCTCTGTGGCCACCGAACAAATGCTTCGTTCCTGATCTCTGCCAGGATCTGTTCAGGTGCCACAGTGAGGGGGGTGTAGTTGGTGAAGGGGCGCGAACGGCGCGGAGAGTCACCGTTGCGTCGTCCTTTCTTCCGATCACGGTCAGAGCTGTTATCGGAAGGCCTCTTCTTGTCAGACTGCTCCCCCTGCTCCGCTCTACCTGCTGCTAGGCTCTCCTCGCAAGCCGCATGGCGTTGTGCGATGGAGAGTAGCTCGGCAAGGGTGGCGGGCTGCTGGACGCCAAGGGTCCTCTGCAAGAAACCGTCGCGAGTGCCCTGGATGAGGGCACTGGTTGCCAGAGGAACGTCCAGACGCGAGATGCGAAGCGCCTCTGTTCGGAACCTTTTGATAAAGTCCCAGAGCGCCTCGCCCTTCTTCTGGCGTACGGCCAGGAGGGAAGCCGTCGTTCGCGGCTGCGACCTTCCACCAAGGAAGTTGTCCCGAAAGGACTTCTTCAGTTGGCGGAAGGAGGTGATGGAGCCCGCCGGAAGAGTCTCGAACCAGGCCCTGGCAGTCTCCTTGAGGGTTGCAAGGAAGGCCCTGCACTTGGCCGCATCTGATGCTCCGTGGAACACCATGTGCGACTCAAAGCCGTGGATGTGGTCGGCCGGATCGGTGGTGCCGTCGTAGGGCACGATGGTGGGCAGAGAGAGCTTGGGAGAGACCTGAGCTTCCAGGATCTCCCTGTTGAAAGGGGAGCGGAAGTCCAGGTCATCTTCCGCTGGAGCTTTCCCCTCCGCGCGCTGAACCATCGCGTCTACGCGGCGCTCGAGGTCGACCACGCGTCACAGGCGCCTAGCGAGCTCCTGTTCGGAATTGACGGGGTCCCCTCATCCGGACGTGTGGGAGTTGGCTCCCACAACAGATCGCGGCGGACGGGGGGAGACAACAGAGCGACGGGGCGAACGCCCGCGGCGCTCCGGTGCCCACTCCTCGGACGGGGCCGGTGTGACCGGCGTGGCGAGTCTGCCTGCTGCTCCTGATGCGCCGGGAGACGCGAGAACGCCGATGCGACGACTCGCCTGGCGCTCTCGCGGCAGGAGAACCGCCGGGGCTGGTGGTCCCACCAGCTGAGCCTGCAGGGCAAGGCAAACGCGGTAACTGCTGCATCTGCCCCCGGAGTTCGGCTACTTCCAGGGCAGTTGCCGGCGCGTCGGCCACTGGTGCAGGGACGTCGTTGTTAGCACCAGCAGGGGCGATGTTGACGTCGATGAGAGGGGATCGCCAGCGAGAGTCCGCTCGTGACTGACGGGATCTTGTCGCCCTACTCCCCACGTTCTGGTAAGAGGATCGTCCGCGAGCCATGGCTGCGTCGTTTCCCACAGACGGCGCCAAAAATGTGGAGGCCTTTTCCTTGTTGGGCCGGAGCGGATCAGGCCTGACACTTGTGTAAGGGAGATGACGGTCGCCGGTAGCGGACGATGGATCCTGCAATCACCAGAAAAGATCAGGGGGTCCCGATGAAGACCGGGGAAAACCCTCCGATGCCTAAGTCAGTCAGTGGCTTGAAAGGCAGGGGGCTTTTGAGTGTGAGAGTGTGTTCGCATGAGAGAGAACGTACCAGTGCATGGTCCTGTACCTGTACTCTTATAGGCGTTGGCGCTAAGGCAGACGTGTGTAACGTTGGTAGATCGTGCCTGGAAATGCGCCTTGACGGGAGAAGTTATGCGCTCAGATGTCCGTTGGGATGCCAGACAGTTAACGCGCCTCTTGAAGATGGGGCGCGTGGCCCGGGGCAGTTGTAACCGTCGTGAGGACACGAAGAGCTGCTCGACAACCTTCGGACAAGATCACCGAGCAGGTGACCCGCGTGGGGATCGAACGTGCTGTTCGGGAGCATCCGGGGTTGTTCGGTACGAAAGGACCGTTGGCCTGCTCGGAAATATGCTGCTGCGGGGCTTGGCGAAATCCGACCACGGGGGTCATACCTTGGAGGCCTCTGAACTGCCCTGATGAGGGTGTGGCACCCTGAAACGGGGCCACGTCTGTTGACAGGACACGAGAGGGCCGTAACGGGCCATCATGGGCCTAGGTGGCCAGAAGTGGCACCACATAACCCAATGGCATCCGCCACTGGATAATCCCAACGCCACCCCAGGATCGAACCCGGGGTGGGGCGCTCCCTCCCCTCCCCAATGTCCAACCCACCTATGGCGGGGGACTTATATAATTAATGTCATAGCATTTACATTGTGGTGGATCTTTGGTTCCGACCAGATGCCTCTTTTGTTCGATTGAGTCAAACTACGGGTTTAAATATAGACTCCAAGTCCTCCCACAGGAGCGGGGGGGATGCCTCCTATCGCATGAACACCCTATTATCTAAAACAATGGCTCACTTCATTAGAGTCACCTTGCGGTCTGCAACTAGCAATGAAATAAGTGATGAGATGATAGCAACATCGTAGAGGGTTAGTCCATATAAAGATGTTAAAAGATGAGATAAATCAAAATTTTATTATTACTCACTTTATTCATAAGGATTAATATATTTAGGTGGCCGATGATGATGCAACACACTGCGTTTTAAGAGTATGCTGTGGGGGTACAGTAGTTTACTTGAGAAAACAAGGAGTCTCAAGAACATAGTAACTTACTATTCAACCCGCAAACCATTAAGCACTCAAAACAAGATCTTAAAACTACCCACAAACCGTACTTGTCTACAATCTGGTTAGTGATCACATGATGAGGATAATCTATAATCTGAGCATGGCTCCAAATGCTATCCAAAGTACTATTTGCTGCTGTTCACATGATGAGGATAATCTATAATCTGAGCATGGCTCCAAATGCTATCCAAAGTACTATTTGCTGCTGTTCACATGATGAGGAAAATCTGAGCATGGCTCCAAATGCTATCCAAAGTACTATTTGCTGCTGTACAAGATGTCCAGAAAAAACATGTTTCATGAGTGACGATTGCTTGACCGGATTACATTAATTTTCCCCTAAATTTCTCATTAACATCCTTTCCATGTCTCCACAGACCCAACAGATCCGTGTTGACGTTGATTGATTCCATAGCGGCCATCTGTTGATCGTCAGAATTTCTTGCTTGAAATGTGACTGAGTAGGCTCAAGGTAGATGTTTACCACTCATTCCCATTTAAACAAAAAAGAAATGGGCATTGCGACACTAATGCCAATTTTCTAGCATAACTGTTACAGTTTCCACCCCCCAAAGCCATCTTCAATGATGAAGGAATACCAATTTTCAACAAATGACAAACGCCTTCACATTGTCCCAGCAAAATTTTCAAATAAGGCTATAATGTGAAGTTAAATAAGCAACTTCAATCAGAGTAGAGAATCATTCAATGTGGCATCAACAACTGTTTTGGAGCTATCCTCTGATGAGAAGCAGCCTCACTGCATCCCACTTCAGTTGCTAGTTTCCTGCCACAAAGACGTCCTTTCATGACATCCCATTATTTCCAGTATTCAACTTTCTTTCTGCTTCATCAACAATTTCGAGCTCTTGCATGAGCTTGTTGAGTTTTGCTAGGTCATCTTCTTGAACCTGCTGGGGAGCTTTCTCCCTGTAACCTGAAGCATTGATCTTCTGCTCTAAATTGCTCTGTTGTCTGCAAGACAATGAATAGGAAGGTTACACAATCGCGCAGGATGAATAAGCCTACTTACAGGTCTTTTTTGACACAAGGCAGTATTTTGTTGCAAAGGGGATCTTAGGGAACATTACTTTTGTATCTCCTCTCTCCTTTTCCCGAGTTTTTCACGCTCAGCTTCCACATCAATTGCCATTTGAAGTTGCAGGTATACTGAAAGCTCCTCATCCACTATGTTAACCACGCATCCAGCCGGGGTGCATCATTTCCACTTAAAACCTGCGGTAAATAAGATCATCCTGAGCCCACAAAATGAAAGGAGGAGTTCACCAACCAGATAAGGTGCCTCCAACTACACCGCTGAGTAAATTGGAATAACTACCATCCTTACAATTTTAATTTAAGAAGAGGGAGGGGGAAAAGAAAGAATAAAGAGGTTATGAGCAGACAATTGCGGAGTCTACAACATGATGTAAAATTTGGAAAATACTGACTTTTGCATGGTTGAACCTGTCCAAGATTACTGAATTAACAGAGACAACCTCGGAATAAGAACATAGGAATGAAAATATGTTAAAATACTGCAGAACATAGGACCTAGATAGCCACCAAGGCCTTCATATGGATGGGCTGCCTCACTGCTTACTTTCTCAAGCTTTTATCAAAAGGTTTTAGTCTATATGCTTTCTCGCACATAATTACGCAAACAACCTTAAGATACATATAATATAGCACGAGCCTATTTATAGCCTTTGGGTAGAGCTGGAGAACTTGATATTTTCCTTTTCTTTTTATTTTCTGCTCTAATCAGTAGAGCAGCAGATGTTCCCTGTAGGTGGTGGGATTAAGGCAAAATACTTTTAGCTTCCTTTCTGCCTTTTTATTTATAATGAGAAGACTTGCTTCTATACAAAATGATAGAATATTGTACCATGAGCGTTAATAGTTCAAATTCATAAAACTTTTCTTTTGAGGGCCCAAACCTTGTAAAAAGACTCTCTAACAATGATATAGTTAGTTAGAAGCAGGTATGAGTTCCAAGGTGGTGAAACTACTTCAGAAATACAGATAGAAAAGAGAATCGGCACGGACTGGATTTTTTTAGGAAGGGCATTGACCCTAGACTAAACTTCTGACTTGTGAACTCTTGGGGAAGATCAGCCTGTTATCCAGAAATACGGAGAGAAAACATGAGAATGATCACAATGTAGAGATATACCTTCAGGAATGATAAGTGGGCAAGTGTTGAAATCTCAAATTCGTGATTTTTAACAACATTTGCAACATTATCTGTTGCACAAAGTGCAAATGCCGGTCGTCTGAAAATTTACAGCAAGAAAGAATGTTAATTAGGTTCATTAAACACCCCTGATCAGGGAAAACAAGAACTGTAAGGGGACTTGCATGATAGTCTTTGAAATACTCATTATCCTATAAGATTTACCTTTCATTCCTATCACTTGATGGGCGGAGAGATCTGAGAGACTTGACGGCAGACTCAATAATTTGCATAGTGTCTTCAACTTCATTATTTGTCCATGCCTGTAAATTGTATTAGAAAATTAAAGAAGATTAAGATCAAGAAATTCACTGTGCCGCTTTAGCAAATACATAACAAAGTGCATTCACCTCTACAACTGATGGGTACTCTGCTATCATTATAGATTCCTCCTAGAACAGCCTCCCAATGGTTGCGGAAGACGCTGCCACAACTCCTCTGTAACAAAGGGCATAAATGGATGGAGCAGGCGCAAGCCATTGTCCAAGCAAACCCATAATGTATCTCTTGAGGCAGTTCTTGAGGACTCAAACTCCTTACTTGAGTTGAAGAGAGGCTTAATTACTTCAATAAATACATCACACAGTTCAAATTGCCACCAAGAATACACTGCACTTGCTGCACCTGAAAAATCATATGACTCAAAGGATGACACAGTTTTTGATATGGCCTTGTCAAGAACAGAGAGTATCCACTTGCAACTAAATGGCAATTCTTCAACTGCAAGCTTTTCTGGAGGAATATAATTATCTCCAAGTTTACTCATGGCAAAACGTATAGCATTCCACAATTTGTTGCACCATTGCCGGTATCCAACTACCCTCTGAATATCCAGGTTTATCTTATCAGACTGAATTCAGGAGAAAAAGAAGATGATTCAGTTCAGGATAAAAAAGTTGCAAACCAAGGTCATAATTATATTAGGTGTGAACAGAAGTAACCTGTGCAGTATAAGAAATCAGAGCAAAGCGTAGTGCATCAGCACCACATTCTGGAATACCATTCGGAAAGTCCTTCTTCTGTCCTTCTCTAGCAATTGTTAATTCTTTTGGATCTAGATTTCCCTCTTCCAACCTTTTATGGAGGCCTTCCAAGGATATTCCATTTATTACTTCAAGTGGATCAATAACATTGCCCAAGGACTTTGACATTTTACGACCATGTGCATCCCGAATCATTGGATGCAAATACACCTAGGAACATTTACACTCTACTGTCAATTTCACTATAAATGCACATATATAACAAAGATGGACAAAATAGTAATCATCACGAGAAAGAAATAACAGACGGAATCCAAAAACCAGCTATAACCATTGAAGTGGTAAGTTTCAGTTACTCGCTGTAAAAACCAACATTTATATGTGCCAATGTATTTTTAGACCAAGACTCTAAAAATCGACCTTTGCTTTGTATTTTATGTCTGATAAGAATATTGCAACTTACCATTATTTGCATGGATAAAAGGACTTTTAATTTCACCTGTGAATGTAAAAGTGAGGTGAGCAAGGTGGCCCGGTGCCCTTTGTCTAGGTAAAGGTGAATAGCTGGGCATTTGAGGCTGTGTTTAAACTGTAATCACTATGAAGAAGAATTGGTGGCAGTAGTAAAATGGAGGGAAAATGCAAAATGATGATAGAGGAAATGTTGATCATGTCTAATATGTGAAGATCACCTTGTGTAAACTATATAGCATTCGAATAAGTAGTAGATGGCTGGGAATCATCAAAAATAAGAAAAATATCACAACATGAAAGAGACAAAGGCACCATATATCTTTAAAAGAGGTATTAACTAATTTGGAATGAACAAGAATGTGAATCAACATTTCACCGTAATTAGCATTTAATATAGATAAAGAAGGGAAGTGCCTAGTTAAGTGACACCACTACCAGAAATACCCACCCACTGACCCACAAGTGCTCTGCAGAGATATCATAAGAACAAGGCCACGGGGAATCTAGATCCAAGAAGTAATGCAAAGTGAAAAAGAAAAACTAAACCTTCTTGAAGGGCACATCCCCACCAAGTTTCATCCCCAGCATGACCATTCGAGCAACCCAAAAGAATAGAATATCATGTCCTGTTTCAAGAACTGAAGTAGGATAAAATGCTTTGAAATCTTCTGTATTATCAGGCCAGCCCAGCACAGACAATGGGAAAAGTCCAGAAGAAAACCATGTATCTAACACATCTGGATCCTGAGCAATCTTAAACTTCTTTCCTGGATAGAGCTTATTTGCCTCCATGAGAGCTTCATCCTCATTTCTTCCAACCACCCAATGATCATGATAGGATCCAAACTCTTTAAGATTATCATCCTCCAGCATCACATACCAAGCAGGAATTTGGTGACCCCACCAAAGTTGTCTTGAGATACACCAATCGCGAATATTTTCAAGCCATCTGAAATGTTTTGAAACAAACATTACCCGGCATTTTACATGCAACTATACACAAAAGCTAAACATTGCAAATAAAGTATCAGACTTAGAGAAGAAAGAGATGGGAACCTTTTCCATTCAAGTGCATACTGCTTGGGAATGATTTCAATCTTCCTATCTTCATTCATTACTGCATCAAGAGCTTGCTCTGCCATGCTGCTACATCTAGCAAACCACTGTGGCTTTATCATGGGCTCCACAACATCATTGCTCCTTGAACAGATGCCAAGATTCATATCATTCTTCTGATCACCTCTATAAAGTCCCTGATTATGGTAAACATTCAGGTCAAATGGTATCAATAATTTCACTTTCCAAAAAGAATGTAAAAAGGAAGGATGCATATATTGCAATCTTACCTTGTTTTTAAGGGCCTCAATTATGGCCTTCCTAGCTTGAAATCGTGGCATCCCCTCAAATTCCTTCCCACCATTGACATTTATCTTCCCATCATCAGTGAAGATATTAATGAAATTAAGTTTATGACGCTGTCCGACTTCAAAATCATTGGGATCATGTGCTGGTGTGATCTGAAATATCCAGCATCAAGAATATAAAAAAACGGACATATGCATTAAGGGGAGAAGAACATCTTGAAGTGAAGGGAAAGTTATCATTAGAATATCTATATTCACCTTTACAGCCCCAGTCCCAAAACTTGGATCAACCAGGATTGCATCAAGAACTATAGGAAGTCTCCTGCCATTAAATGGATGAACTGCAAACTTTTGATGCAGGTGAGTGTACCTTGGATCCTCAGGATGAACAGCAATGGCTGTATCACCAAGCATAGTTTCTATTCTTGTTGTGGCAACAACAATCTCACCCAATTCATCCTCAAGAGGATAAGCAAAAGAAGTCAAAACGCCAAATTCAGTGGGCTCTTCATAACCAGGGACCTTCAGTAGAGTCCGCTCCTTGATTTCCTTGTGGTCTACCTAAAACAGACATGAACAAGATGCGAGGAATCCTTGTTCATGCAGAACTTCTCAAAAAGTCCAATTTCACTCAAAATCTAGTATGCAAACCTCAATATCAGATATTGCAGTACGTAAGGTACAGTCCCAATTTACCAGTCGATGATCCCTGTTCAAGCAATAAATGAAGTAGCATTTAAAAAGGTCATGTTGACGAGCATAAATGTTGGTGATATGTGTGACAATCAATTCTGTTAACATGTTTCCCCGATATATTCTTGAGGGGGATGAGGAACTTAGGCCAATCCAGGTAAGGAGGCACAAGTGACTATGAATGCTGGGCAAACATATCAATTTTCAATCATGGGAAACAGACATGTCATAAATCTCCAGGGAAAAGTAAAAACACGTAGGCAAATTTGCTAATAGGATTGCCATATGAGTGATGACAAAAACTAAAAGAAAAATGAATAATATGTGATAAGTTTATATCAAATTTTATGACAATCTCAAAATGACGCAACCAAAAAGAAACAGTATATGGTGTAAAGCTTTATTCAACAGAATATCACAAAATTTTAATAAGATTGATCTCCAAATAAGAACTTAAATATCTCCGGACAATCTTGCATCTGACAGAATAAGACAAAATATCAGATGCCTTGCTAAATCATTAAAAATCCTGTATCTATTCCAACATAACTAGCGTTCATTCAGCTGCCATTATGTTCTTTTGTACCAGAGTAAAAAGGTTTGTTTAGTCTACTATTTGGCACATGTTTACACAAATAACTTGTGAAACAATTGGTATGCACCACGTAAGGATCCCAAGAAAAAAGAGATTAAATATTGCCAGTCTTAAAATATAAGTCCTGGATAGATAGGTAAGGCTAATGCAATTGCAATTTCCCATACATCTAAGTGATTAACGGAGAATGTGAACAATGTAATCAATAACATATGTAGGAACCTCCATAACAAATCAGACCTGTATATAAGACCTTCTCTGTAAAGCCTAACAAAAGCCTCTGTCACAGCCCTTGATCGTTTCTCATCCATTGTGAAGCACTGATACAATGAATTAAAATCATAACTTGTGAATACCAGTAAAAGTTGTCATCCAGGAAACTTCATTATTTCTGAAAGCATTATCACATCATGTATACTGACCTCACGAGACCAGTCAAGAGAGGCAGCCAAACGACGCTCCTGGCTCAATATGGTACCTCCATACTGTTCTTTCCATTTCCATACCTGTTCATCAAGAGAGATATCAGGACAGAAGATGAAGATGCTGACTAATAAAAGCTGAAAAATACCACATGTTAAATAGAATACTCCATGAGTGGAATTAGGATATGCAATAAATTGAAGATGGTTAAAAGTTACTGGAGGTGCATTTTGGAAATATACAACTGAAGAAAATCCTCTTTTTCTGCAATTCATTGGAAGAAAATTGTATGTAGTTGGTACCCACAGTTCAAAATTGAGAACTCACCCCTGAAACAAATTGTTCACGACCAACATCATGCCTAGTTAGACCTTTTTCACGCATTAGCTTCTTTTCCACGACAACCTGGAAAACAGAACAAAGATTTCTTAGGACCAAATCAAGAACAATTTCCAAAGTCTTCTTTGTGGAAAGGCTAGTGCCACTGAGGGGATAACAAGAAGCAAGAAAGTAGAAATGGAGTGTCATGAATTCATGTTGTGAAGGTAGTCAATTTTCTTTGTTTGTTGCTTTGATAAACTATATGTGACAAAGGAACTTGGGAAAGAGATATAGACTGATTTCTCATAGGTTAATGCTAGTCATCCTGCTAAGGAAATTGTCGTTTTCTTGCCAAGACAACTGCTTATCTGGTGGCACTGAAGTGAATATCTTCTACACAAATTGAGAAGCTAGTACTACTATACGGACATTGAAACAGTTGCAGTTGGAACACCTGACACCGCACTATATCAGCCTTCTTGCTTCTTTTCCTTTTTTCTTGAAGAGATTTTACCTGTCATTGAGGAAATCCAACAAAAGGTCTGGTGGCATCATGCTAGGTGGTTAATACCTCCACCATTGAAGAGAACTTAATCATTCGTAATCTAGGTAAGCATAACAGTTCTCCAAGAGATGATATATGCCCATGAGCTCATGGAAGGCAGAATTGGATCGTCTAGCATGGCTGATCCGATCCGGAGGGGGGGAACCCCTAACCTTCATAGAATCCTGGCCGGATCAGCCAGAATTAGACTGAATCAGTCAGAATTGGACGATTGGGATCGGCCGATTCCGGCAACCAAATTTCAAATTTAAATGGATCCGGTCGGTATCGGACCAGATCGGCCTTAAGCTGATTCCGACAATCAAATTTCAAAACTCCCCCTCTTCCCGGAACCCCCTTCAGCCCCCCTCCTCTCCTTCTCCTCCATCGCCTGCCACCATGGTTGTAGGTTTCGGCCGAACATCATTTAAGTAAATGTTTATATTTGTAGTTTCATTTACTTAAGATATTACATGTAAATAACGAAGTATCCCTCATTTGAATTCAATAAAAGTATAACAAAAAAATTATCTCTTACCAATAAAAAGTCAACTTTCCCATCTAAGAAGAAAATTGTGTTATGGTGATTTCATCAAAATGCTGACTTTCTAATCCCTCATAATTTGGCCAAACTAAAAAATTATAATTCAAATAAACCAAAAAGAATTCAAAAAATTCAAATTACAGTGAAATAAGTCAAACATATATGTGACTTCTTCAAAGAACTCACTAGTGAAATTTACTTAAATGATGAGGGATTAAAAAGTCGGCATTATGATGAAATCACCAAATCGCGATTTTCTTCTTAGATAGGAGAGTTGACTTTTTATTGGCAAGAGAGATGATTTTTTGATATTTTTATTAGATTCAAATGAGGGGTACTTCCTTATTTATATGTAATATCTTAAGTAAATGAAACTATAAATATAAACATTTACTTAAATGATTATAGGTAAATAACCATGGCTCGAGATGATGTGCAGATAAACTGCAATTTCTCATTAATCCAATTTATTAACATTCAACTGCATGACCATTGATTTTCTTGATGTTTTGGTAATTTTTCTGATTTTCCCCTTATTTTTTCATATTTTTAGTATTTTTAATGGGTTTTTACAGGTTTCGGCTGCTTTCGAACCTGGCTGAAACTGACATCGAAACCGAGTTTTCCATCCTTGCCTGCTATCGCCTCTGTCGCCGCCTCCTTGCTCTTCTTCAAGGCATGGTTTGCCGAATCAGGGTGAATCGGTCCGATTCGGTCAAATCGGTGAGAATAAAGGGCAAACCAATCCCTGATGCACCCTACTCTAACTCGGCTGATCCCTTTATAGTTTATATATATATATATATATAATATATATATATATAGATATATATATATATTATAATAATATTACTTACATGATATATGAATATACTACATATTTGTAATACATATATACAGTACAAATATGATATATATTACATATATGGCGTAATCAATATCAATGTATGTCAAATAGATTATGTAATATAATATCATATGCTATATATGTATATTAACAATTATATATATCAGTACCCAGCGAATCGGTCTGAATCAGCCGCGAATCGTCGCGAATCATGAATTTCCGATTTGGCCACCCTATTCTGATCTGGCCAACGCTACTGCAAGGTAATAAATGCTTCTTCTCATTAGTTTTTTGTTGTTTTGTTTTTTTAGTATAAATATGTAAAGGAAAGCATGATTCGGATTGTACTGGTTATTTAGGAATTTATGAACTAAAGACAAACCCCATTTTTGGCCTTATTTAGGATGTTTAAAAATTGGGGTTTTGTCATGGTTTTGCACGGCGGAGCGAATCGGCTCGATTCGCCCGCATCGGAGCGAATCGACGCCGGCCCGTAAGCATGATCCGCCTGGATCCGCCGTCCGCCAGGGAATCGACCGGATCCGCCTCGATCCGGCCCGATTCGCCCGGCCCGACCCGCTCCGCTTCGCCCCGCCCCGTAAGAAACCCCCGACGCCCTGCGAATCGAGACTGTGCAGTCCCGATTCGCAGGAGCCACGCCGCAAGAGCCCTTTCCCCCCTTTTTCCCCCTTCTCTCTCAAGGAAACGCCAGATCCACACTCTAGGAGACCCAAGGAGGCTTCCTAGGTGGATTGGAAGGTGCTTGGAGGTGTTCTTGGGCTTCTCTCATCCCTCTCTTCATCTTTTTCACTGTTTTGAAGGTAAGTCTCATTCTATCTTCCATTTTTTTCTGTTTTTGTTGATGGATGGGATTCATGGGAGGTATATTCATGGGAGATGATGTTGCAAGTGATTAGTGTTCACTTGCAACCATTTCTCCCTTGAATCTTCCATTTTTAACATAGATTTACCATTTTCTCCTATTTTCGAATTTCTGAAAATTTTTTAAAAAAATCAAAATAATTGAAACATGATATAGCAAGTGTTTAATGTTTAGTTTCCACCATTTCTCCTTGAATCTACATTTCTTCCACAATTTGGCCATGTTCTTCCATTTTTTATTTTCTGAAATTATTTAAATAAACAGAAATTGCAACGAAATTATATTTTAAAAAATCAAAATTTAGAACCATGATGTTGCAAGTTTAATGTTCACTTGCAACATTTCTCTCTTGAATCTTGAATTTTTCCACATACATTTGCCCATTTTCTTGTAATTTTGAATTTCTGAAAATATTGTTTAAAAAATCAAAATAATTCAAACATGAGGGTGTAAGTGTTTAATGTTCACTTTCCACCATTTCTCTCTTCAATCTTAAAATTTTCCACATAGATTTGCCCTTTTTCTTTTAATTTTGAATTTCTGAAAATATTTGTTTAAAAATTCAAAATAATTCAAACATGATGGTGTAAGTGTTAATGTTCACTTTCCACCATTTCTCATTTGAATCTATCTTTCTTACACATACTTTTGGCCATGTTCATCTAATTTTTTATTTCTGAATTTATTTATAAAAAAATCAGAATATATTTTTTAGATGAAATTTAATGAATAACTATTTATGTAGATGGCACCGAAGAAAGCTGCTAGTGAGGACATTGGGTGGCAGCACGGGACTGCAATAGGCAGTAGGCACAATTACAAGTGCAACTACTGCGGCCATACGGGCCAAGGAGGGGGCGTCTCCCGCCTCAAGAAGCACCTTGCAGGTGGGCGGCTTGCAGGGTACCAAGATGTCCAAGGTTGTAAATCCGTGCCTGCTGAAGTGAAGCGGCTCATGATTGAACACTTGAAGGGTGTTCGTGCTGAGTCGCAAAGAAAGAAGGCGGACAAGGGCATGCAGGAGAGGATCATCTCGGGAAGGCAACGAGATGAAGATGACGACCTGATGTGCCCCTTATCCCTGAGCAGATAGGGAGCTTTGAGGTGGGAGGGGTAGTAGAGTTGGGGGTGAGACGCAGTCCCGTCGGTACTCCAATGTGGGTGATTACTTCACTCATATTCCATCCTCAACCAACGTACCAAACCCAGAGAGAGCAAGGGCAAAGGAAGAGATCCACGGGTGTAACCTTAGAAGAGGTGGATCCGCATTTATATTCTCGGGAGCATGGAAAACAAACCAGAATTGATGATGCATACAACAAGCAAGGGCCTAGATATAAAGTGGGCCGTGCAGTGGCAAAATGGTGGCATCATTCGGGCATTTCATTCAATGCAGCTAATAGCCCGTATTACAAAAGTATGATCCAAGAGGTACAACAACAAGGGCTTCATGTGCAACCACCCTCATCAAGAGACTTGGCAGGGAGATATCTAGATGAAGAAGTGCAGGAGATCAAGTCATATATCCAAGGCTTCAAAAAAAAGTGGGAAAAATATGGTTGCACACTCATGTGTGATGGTTGGTCAGGTACGACCAAGAGTAGTCTTATCAACTTCCTTGTGTATTGTGATAGACAGGTGTTCTACCACAAATCTGTTGATGCATCCGATAGAGTGCACAATTCTGAATATATTCTAAGTTTGATGCGGGAGGTTGTGGATGAGATAGGAGAGCATATATTGTACAAGTGGTGACCGATAATGGCTCTGCATACAAGAAGGCAGGTGAGGAGTTGATGCTTCTTTATCCTCATCTTTACTGGACTCCTTGTGCAGCACACTGTGTAGATTTGATGTTGAAAGAGATTGGCACATTGCGACCTGTCAGGACGGTGGTGGAGGCTGGGCAGAAAATCACAAGGTACATTTATAATCATCATGTTGTGTTGGCGTGGATGAGAGAGTCCACAGGTGGAGAGTTGTTGCGGCCGGCTATCACCCGCTTTGCAACTAATTTCATTGCTTTACAAAGTCTCCTAAAGCATAAAGATGGTCTAAAACGCATGTTTAGGACAGACAGATGGATGCACAGCACTTTTGCAGGGACTTCTGATGGTAAAGAGGTAGAAGGGATCATCTGCAGCGCTAATTTCTGGGACCGAGTCTTCAAGCTGGTGCAAATCATTGAACCTCTTTATGAGGTTTTGAGGGTGGTTGATGGGGATAGGAGACCAAGCATAGGTTTGGTTTATGCAAAAATTGAAGCTGCAAAGAAAAAGATCCACGATGTGTCCCCTCGTTATGCACACTTGGTCTTAGACGTTGTTGAGGATCGGTGGGACCGACAAATGAGTCGGGATCTACATATGGCGGGTGAGAAAATTTTAGTTCAACTTGGTACTATATTTTTTTTAGTACAATCACACTAATTGATTTTATACCATAATTACAGCTTACTATCTCCATCCTGCTTACCATTATGCGTTCGAGCTATCGTACGAGGATCACTTGATTGCCGCCTTTACACGGGTTGTTGAAAGACTGTCAAGGAGTCCATTGGATGCAGCAGATGCTATTGATCAGGCGAGCATTAATACAAGTACATCATGTTTATGTCAATTAATCAATTGCAGCTTTTTCTAATGGACTTCATTGCGGCAGATGAAGAGCTTTAGAGAAGGGGTGGGGAGTTTTGCAGAGCCATCCGCTATTGCTGGTCGGGACCGCATTGATGGCGGTACTGTGCTTTACCTTTTATAATTACATATTAGTAAACTCAACGATTGACTAATGAGTGCAACAATATTTTTTACAGCTGATTGGTGGTTCAACTTTGGGCATTCGACACCCATATTGAGAAAAATTGCAGTAAAGATCTTGTCCCAGACCTCCTCCTCAAGTGGGTGTGAGAGAAACTGGAGCACCTTCGCATTGATACACCAAAGTCCGGAACAGGTTGTCACATAGGCGGTTGGACAATTGGTGTATGTGCATTATAACATGAGGTTGAGGGTGAAGCATTTAACAGAGGATCCAAAGAGGGGGGAGGTGGAGGATGATCCGGTTGACATTGGGTTTCTACGAGATGATGAAGACCCAATGGTTGCATGGGTTGCACGAGCGACCACAGAGCGGGGAGAGTTCGAGTTAGATGAGGAGGCAGATGATCCGGAAGATCCACCACGGCCAAACACATTTTTAGCTAAGGCTATCGAAGCTGCAGAAGCGGAGGAGGGGGGTGATGGAGATGTGGGAGGGGGCGGCCAACCACATTCTAGTCAATTTCGGGCCGAAGAAGAAGATGAGGTAGATCTTCTTGGCGAATTATCAATTGGGGCAAGAGGTGAGACAGTAGTTCTAATTTGTTAAACATGTTCATTCTTTGTTTTGTCATTGTCTGTTGTATAATTTGTGATGTTGTGGACTATTGCAGGTGGTGCAATTGTTGATGATGATGCAGAGTTTGAAAGATTGATGAATTTAGGCCCGTCAGCCCACTCAGAGTTTATGAGAGAAGCACAAGCAATTGTTTCCGCAGAACCAAGAAGGAAGGGATCACATAAGGAACCTGCTGCTCTCTCCCAAGCTGCAAAAGGAAAGGCGGTGGCGACATCCCAACCAAAGAAAGGAAAGGGGAAGGACATAGGTCCAGCAGGTGGCCCAGCCAAAGGCATTGTCATTACAGAGCCAACCGCCCCAGCACAAAAGAAAAAGAGTTGGTTACCCTGGGGATCCAAGAAAGGGAAAAAATTGGCTGCCCTTCTGTAGATCCACTTGACATTGCAGATTTAGAAACATTGGATCCAAATGCAGAGGAAACACCTCCAGAGGATTCGCCACGATTACCCAGCAGCCGCTCCCATGACTCCATGACAACTGGTTCACGGGTGGGTCTGTAGGGGAGGTGATGGAGATGGGGGAGGGGGTGGGATGGGGGGGGGGGGGATGGATGAAGGGGAGAGGGGGAGGGGGCGGGGGTAATGATGGAGATGGGGGAGCATTCACAGCGGAGGAGCATCATGGCGGCCCAGTGAAGTACAATAGAAGGCGAAGGGTTAGGGGAGGTGGTCGTGCAGAAGGTGCAGCAGTGGATAGTGATAGCTATAACACTATGATGTCTGATTTTGAAAGAATGAGTACAAATGAGTCTGTGGGATCCTATGGATATGGGGGACATAGTTATCAGCCAGAGTCCGACACAGGCTACTCTAGTGGCTATAGTGGCTATAGTGGGTACGCCACACAGGCTACCCAGCACCATATTTTCATCCTCCTCCGTTTGTTCATGTTCATGTTCCTATTCCTGTTCCTATTCAGCAGATTGATGCGATGTTCTGGATGTGCAAATGGCGAGTTTGAGGATAGTCCGTCCTGGATGCGAGGTGTGGGACCACTTTGTGAGGGAGTTTCGGAGCAGATACAACACCATGATGACTTGGGATGAGTTCCGTTCATTTGTGTCTCGAACCAAAAGTTATCATCTTATTGGGGAGCTGCCCTCAGAGTCGGATGAGTCTGTCCAACCCCAGTGGGGTACATATGATCCATATCAGCAGGGATATTGGGGATACTAGACTCATTGTACTTTGTATTGGATTTGAATTTCAGGTTTGTACTTTTAGTTGATATGAGTCTCATTGTATTTTTCAATTGGAATTGAGTTTCATGTTTCACATTTCATGTTTATACTTTGAAGTTTGTTCTCAATTTCCAATACAATTGAATGAAAATGGATGTTGTGTAGTATTACATGCCATAAATATCATCAGTTATACATGATGTTCTTCACAAGAGGTTGTAAACATAGAAACAACCAAAAATATCAAAACCATGCGAATCTGGCCAAACTGGGGCTTCAACCATGACTGCCCAACAGTTTCCAGGCGAATCGGATCGATTCGCCCCGATTCGGGCCGAATCGGAGCGCATCAGGGCGAGCCCGATTCGCCCCGAATCGGCGCACCAGCAAACCATGGTTTGTCTAATTAGTTAATTGAAGGTCACTGATTGTGTTCATCAGTCAATGACCCCATTGTGACATCATCTAAAAATTAAGGTGTTTAATTTCGAGAAACTAGGTGAAACTCTCAATTTTTACCCTATTAAGTTAAAAAATTGGGGCTTTCATGTAGTTAGTTTAATTGAAGGTCAATTGAGTATGTTAATCACTCAGTTGACATAATTATGGCATGATATGAATTTAGGTAAAACCCCCAATTTTTACACTATTTAGGGTTAAAAAATTAGGACTTTGTGTAATTAGTTATTTAGTTTAATTGAAGGTCAATGGAGTGTGTTCATCACTTAATTGAACATAATGGCGTGATATAAAAACTAAGGTATTTAATTTCAGGAATTTAGGTTAAACCCCCAATGTTTACCCTATTTAGGGTTTAAAAATTGGAACTTTTGTGTGATTAGTTTAATTGAAGGTCAATTGAGTATGTTAATCACTCAATTGACCCAATTGTGGCATGATATAAAAAGTAGAGGTTTTAATTTTGGGAAATTGGTATAAACATATTGTAAACTAATCATGGAATTACATTTTTGTGTTTGTATTTTAACAAGATTATGGTTGACCAAGGGGGAGACAAACTTGAACTTCTAGATAAAGAGATAGACATTGGATGGCAACATGGGCATATAATTGACCCTACCAGAAAGAGAGTATAATGTCTGTATTATAATAAACAGATGAATGGAGATGTTTATCGCCTCAAGCAGCACATTGCAAGCATAGGAGAAAATGTGCAGAAGTGTTGCATGTCCCTAGGAGATTGTCAAGAAGATGAGAGCATATATGCTAGAAAGAAAATAAGATAAAGAGATCCGCATTCAGCACCAACAGGAGTTGTATGAGGAGATATCTAGAAGACATGAAAGGAGGGGCAAAGGCCTGATCCCCAAAAACCAATTTCCCTTTATGATTATGAATCATATGATGAAGAGAATCTACCACAGGAGAAAAGAGATTTCAGAGAAGCATGTCGTCAGAGTCAATGCATGGCTAGAGAGGCTGAACAGTTGGGGAGAAGCATTACCAAAGGAGAAGGATTAGGATAAATAAGTTCAGGAGGAAGAGGTGGTGGCAGAAGTGCATCTTTAGTAACAGGAGGAAGAGGCTCTGGAGCTTATGAGTCTTTGCAGATTCCTATGGATAGATTTCTATATAGAAAGCAAACTGTAATAGGGTGTTTGGTTGCAGTTTTTTACCTTTTTTTTTCTCTAAGATTAAAAAAAAAAAAGAGAGAAGATGTTCACTAACACACGTTTGGTAAAACATATCTTTTTTTTAGGGAAAGAATCTCACTTATCTAAAACTCTCTCGGGAAAAAACAACTCTTCACCATTTTTTTAAAAACTCCCACGCAACATGTCTGCCCCCCTCCACCCCACCCCCCCTTGCGCCCTCCTCCTCCTCCCCCCCCCCCCCCGGGCCCCCCTCCACCTCCCCCCACCGGCGCCCCCTCCTTCTCCTCTCCCCACCCCTGCCGCCGCGCGCCCTCCTCCTCCCCCGCCAACCCCCACCCCCCCCCCCCCCCTACACCCCCTCCTCCTCCTCTCCCCCCCTGCGCCCCCCTCCTCCTCCCCTCGTTGGTGCCCCCTCCTTCTCCTCTCCCCCCCCCATACGCCTCCCTCCTCCTCCTCCACTCCCCGTCGGCGCCCCCACCTCCCCCCCCCCCGCGGCTGCACCCCCCCCTCCTCCTCCTCCCCCCGCCGACACCCCCTCCTCCTCCTCTCCCCCCCTGCGCCCCCTCCTCCTCCCCTCGTTGGTGCCCCCTCCTTCTCCTCTCCCCCCCCCATACGCCTCCCTCCTCCTCCTCCACTCCCCGTCGGCGCCCCCACCTCCCCCCCCCCCCCCGCGGCTGCACCCCCTCCTCCTCCTCCCCCCCCGCCGACACCCCCTCCTTCTCCTCTCCCCCCCCCTGCGCCCCCCCCCCCCACCGGCGCCCCCTCCTTCTCCTCTGCCCCCCCCCCCCCGCCACCGCATCCCCTCCTCCTCCTCCTCGTCACTTTTATTATAAAAAATAATAGTGAAAAGTGTCTATCAAACATGTCTTTACAAATTTTAAAAATTATACTAATTTTATCCAACAAATAATAACAATTTTCTCAATTTCAAAATTTTAATCAAAAATTGGCACATTATAATTTTTTAGTTAGAAATAGTTTTTTTTTTAACTGCAACCAAACACCCTATAACACAATCAACCATCAGGCAAGTCATGAAAGGAGTCAAAGTTACAGCTAAGACAATAAAAGGCGCAGTCAAGAATATAGTGAAATGGTTTTTACATGCATACATCTCAGCACATATAGCATCTAGCCCCTACTTCTAAACCATGTTGGATTCGATTGGAGAGGTTGGTCTAAGATTGAAAGCACCAACCACTAAAGATATTTATGGGAATATCTGAAAGAAGAAGTTGAAGAGCTGAAAGAATGGGCTGCCTCCTCTAAAACAGTGTGGATGATTGGAGGTTTTAGCATAATGTGTGATGGATGGACAGGGACTATAAGGAAGTCCATGATAAACTTTCTTGTATAGTGCAGTAAGAGAACAGTGTTCATGAAATATGTTGATGCAAGTGGACAGGTAAAAATGCAGACTACCTTTTCAAGTTTATGGATGAAATGGTTGAAGAAATTGAGGAACAAAATGTGGTTCAAGTTGTGATTGATAATGAAATTAGCTATAAGACAGTAACCAGCAGGTGAGAAATGGATGACAAAAGAAGACAACTTTATTGAGTTCCTTGTAGGGCTTGCAAACGAAACTTGAAATATCGATATTTCGACCCTATTCTGATAAAAAATATCGGATTCAGAATTAAAAAAATATACCGATAGCTTATCAAAATTAGAATCGGATATTCCAATATGTTATCAAAATCGGAATCGGGATTTATTAATTCCGAACTGTTATGCAATTGAAAATATGAAAATGATTTTAAAAAAAAACTTTAGACGCCCATGTGGGCCGGGAATTCAAATTTGAGAAGACTTTAGAAAACCCAAACAACATCGCCCCTCCCCCTAGCCTCACCTTGTTTTAGGAAACCCAACCCCCCCCCCCCCCCCCCGCGCTTAGAGCGCAAACATTGACCATCGCTCTCTTTCTCTTTTCTGCAGCGCCCCCTCCCCGCATCGGCCACCCATCGTTGCCGCCTCCGCGCAACAAAACCTCACAATAACCACAACGCCGTCTTCTCCCACCGGTGCTTGGAGAGTGCCATCTCCGTGCACCTCATCATGAAGCTAGGGAACTCAAAGTAAATCCCGCGTGGAGTGCTGTTTAAGATCTTCCAAGACGCATTCCTTGCTGATTTGGAGATCTAGCGAGCCGTCCGGGTGGACCTATAGGTGGTGCGCGATCGGGATCCGGCCTATGCTAGGATGGTGCACTACCTCCTCTATTACAAGCATGGTTTGGCGTGGCGGATCGAATCGGTCCGATTCGGCCGATTCCCATCGAATCGGACCGATTTCCATCCGATTCCCATGTGAATCGGCCTGATTCAGGCGAATCGTGGCGGATCAAGAAAAATCCGATTCGCCCCGATTCCCTGATGCGTCGAACCTCGATTATAAGAGCTTCTTGGCTTGTTAGGCCCACGGGTGGCGCACTGACTATGGAGAGAGTAGACGGAGGGTACTGGCAGTGTTCGTGCAGAACTGTGGGTCGGAGGTGTTCGCAGTGGACATCCACCATGGCGCCTGGATCGGCAAGGGGATCTTGATCTAGTATACAACGAGACTAGTGGTGGGGGAGAAGGCAGTGATCAGCGACAATGTCTCCATCCTCCACAATGTGATGCTGGGGGCACCTGAAAAGAGTCAGGCGATCGCCACCCGAAGATTGACGATGGCGTCCTTGTGGGCGCCGAGCCGCCGACACAGATTTTGAGCGATGTCCAGATTGATGAAAGGCACTGGTAAGTTTTTTTATTGCATTTTTTGTTCCGATTCCAATTCCAACAATTTTATAGGAATCGGAACGGAATCGGAATTACTGAATTAGTTGTTCTGATTTTATTGGAATCGAAATCGAAAGCATCGGGTCATTACTAGAATCGGAATCAGAAACCCATGTATTCAGATCCGAATCCAACCCGGTTGCACCCCTAGTTCCTTGTGTTGCACATTCTCTAGATTTGATGTTGGAAGACACAGGCAAAGACAAACATGTTGTTGAGCTAGTGTCCAAGGCCCAGATGATCGCATCCTTCATTTATGGACATAACATAATCTTACATATAATGAGAGCATGCACCAATAGACATGACATCTTTCGTCCTGGCCTAAAAAGATTTACCTCCAACTTCGTTGCATTAGAGAGTTTGTACAAGTATAGACATGAGTTGGGTACTCTCATTCATAGCGCCAATTATTTGGCACATGTTGACACATTAAGAAGTGAATATAGGGATGTAGACATAGCTAGCTTGGTTAGCGACCACCGGGAGAGGATCTCTTATTATTTGAAATTGGTTGAGTCTCTGGTATAGGTTCTCAGGATGGTGAAGGGAGAGGGAAAAAATGACATCAGGTACTTGTAAGAGGCAATGGATGAGGCCAAGGAACGGTTGAATGAAAAACACCCCGAGACATTCCATAAATGGTGGCGTATTATTGACAGGAGATGGGAGTCCACCCTTCCCATGATTTACATGCAGCAAGTAAATGCATTACCTTATACTTTATTCAAAAAATTTCGGTATTATGAATTATAATCTTATGTGCGTGTGAAATAATGCAGGGAATTTTTTAAATCCCAAGTATCAATTCAACAATTCCATGCATGGCAAAGTGCTCCAAGGGATAATAAATGTTATTAGTAGATTAAGTAGGAGCATTGATGAGCGCCTTGATGCTCCGATGGAAGTACACCTCTTATAAGTACTTTTCAACAGTGATTTCTATAAATAATTTCTTGTTTGTGCGGCTGAGTGGTGGATTATGCTAGATTGCAAGGCTGGTCAAACAAAACCACTTGCGAAGAGTGCACTTAGAGTACTTAGCCAGACAACGTCTTCTAGCCAATGTGAGAGGAATTAAAGCACTTTCTCACTGGTCCATATAAAAGTGAGAAATAAACTAATTGCTACAAGGCTAAAGATGCTGGTCCATTGTCATTACAACATGAGGCTAATGGTCAAGTGCATCAAGGAAAGACAGAAAAGACAGGAGCAAAGATTGACGAGCTTGCATAGCAGACCATGGCCAATAGATACAGCAGAGGGTGTAGATATCGCTAGAATCATTGATGCTGATGAATTGTTGGATGAGGAACACCCATAGAATGCATGGGTGGAAACAAGAACAGCACGGGATGTCTTTGAATTTGACCCCCAAGATCACTTATGGGCGGAAGGAGAGTAATGGAGTGGAGGCTCGACATCCAAAATTTAGAGTTAGGAAGGATCCACCTGCTAGAGAGAGACGGTGGCACTCTGCTTCACAGCCCAAAACATATAAATTGCCTATAAGCCAACCTTGATTGAGAAAAGCAACCACACAAAAAGAGGGGAGAGAAAGCAACAAGCAAAAAAGAAGTCTCACATATATGAGGCAAAAAAAGATGAGGGTCTTGACTCAGATAGCGATGATTCGACACAGGACCCTAGTGATGATGATGATGATGATGATGATGGGGTTGTTGCTGGGGCCACAAGAGCAAGAGTTGGTCATAGAGATACAGGATATACTGCGCCAAGTTTTTCACTGGATATGGGGCTTACTACAAGTTATGTGCCAGAAACAGAACATCAAGGAGGTAAAGGAGAAGGACAATGGGGATATGAAAGCCAACAACGTCAGGGAGCCTATGATTAGCCACCTTGGGAGCCACATTATGGTTCCGGGTCTTCATATACACCTTCAATACAGTTTCAACCTCCCACTTTACCATACTTAGATATTAGCAATTCCCCTCTTCGAACACAAGGAGAATGGGCACCATGGCCTGATAGAGATACAAGTGAAGCAACAAGTTCATATAAACCTGCAGGAATATGATGCAAAGTTTCCTCACAATCTTGCGAAAGCACTAGTCAAGCATATACATCAATAAAGATTCAAAGAGGAATGCATGAGCTAACAAATTCCCTCTTTGGTTATGGCTTTGAGGCTATGCAAATTGATGAAGCATATGGACAATCAAATGACGATGAGTCATCACGATTTGGCTAGCAATTTTATATTGTTCTTATAATGTCAGCTTCCATAATCCAAAATCAAAATCAAGACTTGTTCATTTCAGGTAAGGCATTTCAAGTTTCATGTTTATCATAATTATCATAGCTCTATATATTACATTCCATGTACTATGTAATGTAATGTGGATACTTGTATGTGGCATTTATAAAACTGTGAAGTTCTTGAATTTACTGAATTTTCAAAATTTTCCAGATTTTTCTCTATAATTTCCTGATTTTTCAAATATTTTACAAAAAAAAATTAAATCTGGTCGATCCTGAATTGGCCAGACTTCCTGAGGATCGGTCGATCCGATCCTGATCCGAATCGGGATCGGCCCAAACCAATTCCGGGGTCCAATCCGATCTTGCCTTCCTTGCATGAGCTATCATGCAATCACGTGCCCCGACTCTACCTACTAGGAGAAATGATTAAAGATTAATTTCAACTAAGTTAAGCAACCCTGAGTCCTCAATCTAAACTTTTCTAGTGAGAGATGCTCCGAGAAATAGGTGGTCATCGTGGCCGAATAGTATCCCATTAGGAAGGAAACATTCGGCAGAGTGCACAGGACCTGGGATCCAATTGATCGTCCACGACCGGGTGGAAGTTCAGGTGGTGCTCGTGGTGGGGTTGCTGCAAAGGTCAGGTCGTGCTTTGGGTGTGGGAGACATGGCCATATAAGGCGGTGGTGCCCTTTCTTCCATCAGGTTGCGAAGGACGTAAGGATGGTGCAAGGGGTAATCCAATGGGGAAAGAGGGACGCGAGCAAAATATCGGCGCCAGGAAGAGGAGCTCAACGGGAAAGTAGAAACTTCGCTGATGTTCTCCGGTGGTTTGGCGGGCAAATTGTGGTGGCCCAAGGGAGCAAGAAGCTCCTTGAGGTGAGGAAGCTAGCGGAAGATTTTCTTAACGCCGGAAGGGTCAAATGCACAGGTTTCTGGCCATGTCTCTACTCTCTACTGGAGGATGCCACTAAAGATTGGAGTAGGCCAATCTCAGCGTAAAATGATGGTCGGAGAAATTAAGCACCTTCCCTATGCTACCGGAGGGAACTGTAAGGGCCTCCTTCGAAGGGATCCCTATCTACCTTTGCAACAAGGAATGAATCGGTCTTCTGGTTTGTCCTTTTGGCTCCCCAGTTAAGGGGTCATTGGAGTTCGACATGGAGGGGACGAGGTTGAAACTTGTTGCTACTCTGCAGATGAGTAGCCCGGAGGATGTTCCGGCAGCCATTATCGTGGGGAGCGACAGGGAGCAGTTTGTCATTTGGTACGTGGTGATCGAGGAGGAGAGGATGTCTCTACCATCAACCATAGGGGTCGGAAGGTTGAAGATGTTTTGTGGGGTTGGGGGGAGGCGATTCGAATTTGAATCGCACCGGCCCTCGAATCCCCCCAGATGCAAACATTTCGATCTTCTGAACTTGTGGGTTTGGAGGCAATGATGCAGTTTCTGATCAACTTTTATTATTCCAGGTCGGATGCTACACGGTCAATACCTTGGAGAAGATCGGATCGCTTCGGGCCCGGAAACTGCCCGCAACTTATTCGATATCCGGAAAAGCCTGCATATCAGGTTCATGGGGCCCTTTAGTGGGCTTCTTCCTCGCCTGACATGGGAGGGTCTTCTGGAACCCTTTTCCGGGAGTCTTCTGGCGGTAGGGTGCCTCCTCCCAGATTCCCTATTATCTCCGGTGACAGTGGCAGACAGATCGGCGACGACCGGGATCTGCAAGCCACCGATTGGGTCACAGCTTCACCTCACAGAAAGTGATTGCAAGGAGGGGGGCCCTATGCTGGGGGCCAATAAAGGGAGGGGATGAGCAAGGCAGCGGGGTGTGCCCTTCGTAGGAATCTGGAGGCCTGAGTGCCCAAGATCTCTGTGGTTCACGAGACAGGAGAAGGCTATCATTTCCATGGCAGACAGGCCGATTTCCATGGTCGGGCCATATGCTTTAGGTGAGTCTGCTTCAACGCCGGTGGCAGAGCAGGGTCTTGCGACCCTAATGCTTCTGCCTTGCGACGTTCATGAGGATACCAATCCCGGGGCCTTAGCCCTGCTGGAAGATGATAGCACTGGAGTGAGGGGTAGGACCAGTCAAGTGGGAGGAAACAATGAAGCCGCCAGTCAGGAGGATGTTGATGGTTTAGATAAGACGGGTTAGATATGGAGGAGGTGAAGTCCCTCCTCAAGGAAGTGGAAAGCTTCTGTACAGACTATGCAGGCGAGGCATGGTTGGCATATCCTTCTCCCCAGCAAACAAGGACTTGAAAGGAGTGTTCTAAAAAATCAATAAGTGATGGAGTGTCGGTATCAAGGTAGGAGAAAGGTCGATGTTGAGAGAGGGGAGGTTGAGTGTAGAAGAGGGGGGTGTGAGGGGGATTTGAGTATCATAATGTGAACCCTTTCATGGAATGGGAGGGAGTTAGGGCAACTGAATAGAGGAGAGTGGGGAAGGAGCTATAGGGAGAAGGTGGATGTGCTTTGGGTACAAGAGAACTAATGGGAGGGAGTAGAAAGTGACATCTCAAGGGAGGTCAAAGGGACAAGACAATCCATGGGGGAGTGGTGTGTGGGCATGGTTTGTCGGATCGGAATCAGAAGGTGAATCGGGTTTCTCCTCATTCGCCCCGATTCCACTTGAATCGGTCCGATTCGCATGGGTATATATATAGGATGTACAATATATCATATATATATATATATCATATTTGAGAAACATTTATATTGATTAAATATTATATATATTACAAATATGATATAATATTATATATATATATACATGACAGATAATATTATATATAAGGGGCGAATCAGCCGATGCGGGCAGATCAGGAATCAGGTTTCCCTTGATTCGCACTGATTCGGGGGAATCAGGTCGATTCACCCCGACTCGATAAATTATGCGTGTGGGTAGTGTACTACTACAGCACATGAGATCGTTGAGATATCAACGGAGAAGATGACAAATCTTCAACCTGCACAGATGCTCTGGATGAGACTGAGAAGGTCCCACTGTTCTTTTCGGCAGCAGCTGGAAGCCCAGCAACCTTTTAAGCAGTGGATCAAGAGATGGTCTGGTGACTAATCTTTCTTGCCACCCTCTGCTTTCTGGAAGAAGGATGGATTAGATGGTTTTGAAGGAATGTCAGGTCATGAAGTTGTTGTTTTGATGCTATGTTGTGATCGAGTGAAGGAATGGGCTGTAATGGGCAGTTGTCTTTTGTAATGTTGTTTCATCTTCATCTTCCTTGTTTGTTATCTGTGGGGAGTCAGTGTGGATCACATTGTACGCACACACGCGCATGCGTGGGCTGTGGTACTATCCACTTTCCACTTTTAAAAAAAAAAAAAAGTTAAGCAACCCTGAAAGCTGCACCTTTCTCAGAATGAAAAAGAAGATGGTCTACATTTTGTTTCTTGATAGCCATAGAAAGTTTCTAGGGCCAGCTTGTTGCTATCTACAGAAGGTGGAATCATATTGCCTGACTGAGGTGATTCTTGCCAATCAAATCTGACCTCAACCACCTGCGCTCTGATTTCTAATGGGAACCAGATCAGGTTGGACATTTTGACCCCTGGCCCCTTGACATTTTGGTCCCCTTTTGTGCTTGTGTACAAAAGAGGAAAATTATAAACGTTATTTATTCATTCAGACAGCCCGGTACTTCTTTTAAAAATGTTCTTGTCCCTCAGTTAGCATTCTCAGCTGTCAACAATACTTAATTACTTCTGATCGACTTATTGGCATCATCACCAACAAGCGTTTTATGTTTAGCTATTCTTCTAAATACACTTCTGCCCTTAACTATCATTATATGTCAAGGATGCTAGTCACATATTAAAATTCTTGTGCTTATGTACACATCCAACGACATTGACTTTGCCAAATACTTACATATGGTTGCAATACAATTTCAAATAGCTGCCAAATCACCAAGAAGTCCTGCAAGTCAACTTCATTTACAGGTTGATTAACCATACATGCTATGAAAGCACATAAGAATGCTACATAAAGCAATCATAGACAATCAAACTAAGACTTCTACTTTACACCAAAATACTTTACCAATTTTATGCAAGTGAGAATATCCTCAGGCTCTTGACCAAAAAAATGTTTAAGTACCCAAGTTCAGGCACAGTTAGGAAACTGAAAGGTAAAATCTACTATAAGCTTCATATGCTCTAAATGCAGATGCTTGTAGTGAACTAACTGTGAGATAAATGGCATACTTGTGGTACAACCCACTTTAAAAAAAATGTGAGATAAATGACATATGTATCCAGTTCAGAGGTAATTATAAGATAAACAATAACCTGGGTTGCAATGCCGGCATGGTCCATTCCAGGCACCCATAAAGCATTATAACCTGACATTCTATAGTAGCGTATCATTGCATCCTGCAACAATAGTGATTGCATAGGAGTAGCTCTTAAGTCTTAAGCAATAAGGAACTTATAGAAAAGCATCAAAGTAGAAGGTTATTGACATGCCCACCTGGATTGCTGCTGTGAGAGCATGGCCTATATGCAGGGCTCCAGTTACATTTGGTGGTGGAAGAACCTACAAAAGTGTTCCCATAACACACACACGCAGAATAACATATATCATAATAATTTCTTGTAAAAATGTTAACCACCTAATACAAAATCAGGCATGATACATACAATGACAAATGGAGGCTTCGAACTGTTAGCATCTGCCACAAAGAAGTTTGATATCTCCCACCATGCATACCACCTAATCAGAAACCAAATAAGAAAATTGAAAGAAGACAAAAGGCACAAATTTAATCAGCAGCTGGAAAACAATAGATGTGCATACACACCCCTTCTCCACAGCAGTCGGACTATATTGCTTCGCCATTTGACGAGAAAGCCTTTTCTTCTCTCCGAGAGGAGTTTCTGGGTCAACAAAATCTTCGGGATTTTCTTCTTCAACATCCCTTCTTGCATTCTTTCGTTCACTTTTCTTCGGGCCATTTGGTGCTTTCTGAGCCTTTAAGGGCAATAAGATGCAAAACGTAAACATAACTAATGCAACAAGACAACCACATGAAGTGCCATAGATTTTGGATGAGAGTCTATAAAATCAAATGCCATTGCAAATTTAATAAACAAAACCCTGTCTGTCCCACAGAAACGATAAGTAGATTCTATGGTTACCTGGAGTTTGGCAGCCTCCGCCTTTTGTGCAGCCTTTTGTTTCTTCAGTTCTTTGTCTTTGGCCTACAATGAAGAAGTAGCATTCTGGTAATTAGAAAGTTGAAACCAAAACATCTGGAAACCAAAGAGACGACACAAACAGGTGAGAACCCAGATGAACCACATCAAAACTCAGAACAGTACATCGAGTGGGAAAGAAAACCAGATTGCCAAAGCCATCAGGGTGGTATCACAAGGGAGCTCACATCCCCCACTCGCATGACAAGGATCCAGATAAAGATTTATTACAGAACCGTTAACACCAAATAGAAGAAGCAAGTCCCTCGTGAACTCGGGGGTCGGACACCTAGCAAGTACTGTTGAGGCAGAAAGCAAAAAAAGAAGACCAGAGTGCTCTTCTCCAGACAACGAGCAACAGCGACACCAGAAACAACAAGGGCAAAAGGGCCTTTACCTTCTCTTCCTTCTTCTTCTTCCTCTCCAAATCCTCATTCTCCGGCTGCGGCTGCACCAAAACCACCCAAAAAACATCAAGCAGCTGCCTTTTTGTCTCTTGCACTGTCGTCAGCTCGACAAAATCGCAGATTTTGAAGGGCGATAGGACGGAGAAGTCTGGAAATCATTCTCACCGGAGGTGGAGCCATCTCGGCGGCGGCGGCGGCGGCGGCGCTGATTGATGCCGGAGGGGGAAGGCCTGGGGGGAGATGGATGCCGGAGGGAGAGAGAGACAGAGAGACAGAGGGAGGGCCGGAGGGGGAAGGACAGCCGGCGGCCGATGGCGAGGACGACGAGGGGAGGAGGGCAACAATTCCGGGATTTCAGATTGCCCAAGGTCGTTTGCCGATGGGGTTTGGGGGGAGGGGGAGGTAGTGTTTTAGATATGTATAATATTTATATAGTAGATATGGGCCTATAGATCTAATGGTCAGAACTAATCTAATTTTGAATCGGATCTTAAATGAAACGGATCTCTTGTTTCTGTGTCCGCTTCGTTTATTATTCGGATAATATCTAAATCTGCTTCATCAAATATATTTTAAATGAATACAGATATATTTAATCGAATACGAATTCAAATCAGATCTAGATAATATCCGGATTTATTTAAAGCCCTAGCACTGAAGGTAGGGAGGGGTTAGTGAAGGAGGGGGAGGAACAACTGGTTGGATTGGGTATATATCAAACCCACTAAAAGTCGATCTGAATGAGAAAATATGCGAATGAAATTACAATTGTCGGAGGCTGTGAATCCAACTCCTCTGCAATGCATCTGTCGAGAAGACCGTGAAAAAAGAGGAAATTAATTAAATAGTACTTTATCGTAGAATATTTGATTTAGCATCCAACACCGTCAAGAAATTAAATAATATTATTTATTTATAATCTTATCGTTAACAATTAATTAACTAAATTGATATTTTAAACTTATTTCCATATATTAGACGATTAACTATTTAATTCATTAACATGCTAACTAGTTTAAAATAGGGAAAATTAATTGGGGCTCCCTGTCAAAGGCTGGTACTTTTTTCCTCGTCCCTGTCAGAATACTGGTAGACGTAAAGTCCCTACTTTTCGTCCGGTTTAATTTTCAGTCCCTACTTTTCACACGTCACCATTTACGACCCTCCACACACGATTTTCGTCTCGTTGGCCTCCGTCTCTTTTTTCCATTCCCGTCTTATCTTTCTGTCCTTTCCAATGCCTTTTCCCCAAACGACGCTGACGCTTCGATCCTTTGGAAAGCCCGTGAACTGTAATCGATGAGAAGTTACTCTTACATAACGTGCCAAGAACTGATACAGCAACCATTGACATCACTTACACACCTCCTTTCGAAGGCCCGTGACCCGTTCTTCACAACTATAAAAGGAACACAGGGCCACATACTTATCCTTCACAAGTTTCTAACGCTCTTCTTCTTCCTATCTTTCTTGCTCATCTTCTTCCTCTTTATTTGCAGATGTCTTCATCTAACCGTGCTCCCCAGAGGGATGGCAAGGCACCTGCCTCACCGGTGCCACCGTCGCCCCCGGCTCCCCTGCTGCGACAGTCTACTTTCAGCCCCGACTACTGGGACGGTTTTTACATCGGCTGGAAGATGGCTTTACACAAAGCCTCCCGGCTTTACGACAACAAGAGCCTCAATAACATCCTCCCTGACGTCGGCCCTAGGGTAGAACACATCCCTTCCTCCCCTTCCTCCCCTTCCTCCCATCCCTCCTGTGACCTTTCCGCCTCCTCCCCTTCCTCCCATCCCTCCCGTGACCGTTCCGCCTCCTCCCCTCCCTCCTCCACCGACTGGTCGTCTTACCAAGAGTAGAGAGTTGTTGTAACATGACTTGTTTATGATAAGCATTTTCGTTTTATACAATCTTCTGTGTACTTGCGTATATGCTCTCTATCATGCAAACTCAACATGTTAGTAATAACACATTGTAACATGGTATTATCTATGCTATAATCAACATATCCAAAGACTGTAACAGATTATAACATATAATGTAAAATTGTAAGAGGGCTGTTCTGTAAGTGTAACATTGTAGTGCTCGAACTGTGTAGTGATCATACTGTAAGAATGCAGTGGTCAAACTGTAACAGTCTAGTACTCAAACTGTAATATTTTATTACGTATAATGTAATAGAATACGTGAGTAGACAGTGCTCGAACTGTAAGAGTGTAGTGCTCAAACTGTAAGGGTGTAGTCCTCAAAATATAACAGTATAGTGCTTAAACTGTAACATTTTATTACGTATACTGTAACAGAAATCATGAGGAGACAGTGCTCGAACTGTAACATTGTAAGAGTGTAGTATTCAAACTGTAACAGGGTTGTTCTCTAAGTGTAACACTGTAGTGCTCGAACTGTAACAGTGTTAGTGTAGTGATCATACTGTAAGAGTGTAGTGGTCAAACTATAACAGTCTAGTACTTAAACTGTAACATTTTATTACGTATAATGTAACAGAATACGTGAGTAGACAGTGCTCGAACTGTAAGTGTAGTGCTCAAATTTTAAGAGTGTAGTGCTCAAAATGTAACAGTGTAGTGCTTCAACTGTAACATTTTATTACGTATACTGTAACAGAAATCGTGAGGAGACAGTGCTTGAACTGTAACATTGTAAGAGTGTAGTGCTGAAATTGTAACATGGATGTTCTCTAAGTGTAACACTGTAGTGCTCGAACTGTAACAGTGTTAATGTAGTGATCATACTGTAAGAGTGTAGTGGTCAAACTGTAACAGTCTAGTACTTAAATTGTAACATCTTATTACGTATAATGTAACAGTTTGATTAAGTAGACAGTGCTCGAACTGTAAGTGTAGTGCTCAAACTGTAAGAGTGTAGTGCTCAAAATGTAACAGTGTAATGCTTCAACTGTAACATCTTATTACGTATACTGTAACAGAAATCGTGAGGAGACAGTGCTCGAACTGTAACATTGTAAGAGTGTAGTGCTGAAACTGTAACAGGATGTTCTCTAAGTGTAACACTATAGTGCTCGAACTGTAATAGTGTTAGTGTAGTGATCATACTGTAAGAGTGTAGTGGTCAAACTGTAGCAGTCTAGTACTTAAACTGTAACATCTTATTACGTATAATGTAACAGAATACGTGAGTAGACAGTACTAGAACTGTAAGAGTGTAGTGCTCAAACTGTAACATTCTATTACGTATACTGTAACAAAACGTGTGTATACATATTATGAAATATCAGGACTATCTTCTGCTGTAACAAATATAGAAGATTTAAAATCCCTCAGGATTGTGGGGTGGGTTGCTACAAGTTCTTCGGTTGTGACCTGTTTGTTTGCACCTTGAACAAACATATGCATGATCTACTTCTCCTCTTGAATGTATTCTTCTCTTTCTCGGTCTTCCTGGCAACTTTTTTGTTGTCGGTGGCTTGATTAGAACATCTGATGGTTGAGGCGGATCTGGCATGTCAAATGTTGGGATAGGTTGAATGTTACTTTCGTATGCAGCCATGTACACTTCTGTGCTGTAAAATGCCGAAACATATCGGTTAACGGCCTCCTTGTTACTGCTAATTGTTGCGCATGCATACTTGCAAGGAATCTTGACAAGTTGTCAGTGTCCACAGGAGCATGTTTGTAGATGGAGGTCTACGGCGTACGTCTTCATACTTTCAATAACCTCAAATTTGATTCCGTCTGAATGACGGATTGCTAAGCTTCTCCTTTCTTGAAGGTTTTTTTCGATGAGTTTTTGTACTTTAGGACAGTATGGTGTATCCCACAAGGTTGCATCAATTTTCCTCTTTGCAGCCATTTCCATCATTTGCACTCTAATTTTGTCAACCATCTATAGTATTGGTAGACTTCGTGCATCATGTATCCAATTGTTGAATGACTTTGCCAAATTAGAGTATAACTCGCCAAACCTGTTAGGCAATGTGAAGGAAATTAGGTTAACATCAAATATCTGTAACAAGTGTCCACTAGATACTGTAACCATAGCAAAGACGTTCTGTAATAGATTATCTCTGTAACTGTAAGAAAACACTTGTTGTAATAGCTTATGTCTTCTACTATAAGAGATGTAACGCCCAACTGTAAGAATGACCATGGCAGAAGGTAATAGAACATATCGCTTGTGTATTTAAAGAACCGAACCTTTGTCCCGAGAAACGAGCATGGGACCAGTGGTCGACATCATTTCGAAGCACCCATTCTTTGGCATCAGCAGAATTAAGCTCCATTGCCATCATTGCATCTTCGTACTCTTGTTCAGTAACAGCATAGGCAACGCGCTGGAGAATTTTTCTAAGTAATTTTTTGAAAGGTGCGGCATATTTTCCCGCACATTGGTCGTTGAAGTTCTGCATGATGTGCTGGAAACAGTAGCCGTGATGATCATTTGGAAATATGTCAGGAATCGCTTCCTTTAGACCTTTCCCCATGTCTGATAGGAACGTGATCCTTCTATCTGATAGCAATGCCTTTTTCAAATTTTGTAGAAACCAGACCCAGTTGTCATATGTTTCCGAATCTGCGATGGAGTACACTACAATGAATAGCTCGTTGTTACCGTTTAAGGAACTTGCTGCAAGTATAATCCCTTGTACTCTATGTTGTTTGATATGAGTTCCGTCTAAAAAGAGCATAGGTCGGCAACAACTTCGAACCCATATGCAGATGCCTGGAAGCATATGAAAAAGCGTTTGAAACGTTGAGTCTCTGGGTCCACTTCTAGAGACAAAACCGATCCCGGGTTTGACTGTAATGCACGTTCGCTGTACCAGTTCAACATATGATAGCTTGTTCTGAAATCACCGTATAGAGAACTAACAGCAACCTCTTTGCCCCACCATGCCTATTGATATGATGATACATGGTATGTTAGATTGTTACAATACCTATCCTTATACCTTACAGTGGCATGCTTATATTGTTACAGTATACGATGAAATGATTACAGTTATTACAATACATACCCTTACAGTATATGATTACAGTTGTTATAATACAAGGGTCAGAGTCTTACAATTAAGGCTCTATACATTACAGTAGAGGTCGTGATGTGTTAGAATTAAAATCATGGCATACATGGTATGTAAAATTGTTACAGTATTTATCCTTATACGTTACAGTGGCCTGCATGTATTGTTACACTATATGTCGAAATGATTACAGTTATTATAATACTTACCCTTACAATATATGAATACAGTTGTTACAATACAAGGGTCAGAGTCTTACATTTAAGGCTCTATACATTACAGTAGAGGTCATGATGTGTTAGAATTAAAATCATGGCATACATGATGATAAGGGATGGAGATACCCTAATCTCGACGGATGTCTCTCATCATTTCACTTGCTCTGTAGGTGGGTTTATCAACTAGTTTCCCCTTCACAGCATTTGCTACCCACTTCTTAGATGTCTGTGGATGTCCGTCGCTCATAATATCACATCCACAGCTGTGTATGTTGTTGAGACTCTTGATTGCAAATTGTGGACCTTCATGAACGACGGACGCATGTAGGCGCCATGGGCAAACAGCGACATTGCAACGTACAGTTAATCGTACAGAGTCGTTCTTCAAATACTTCCAATTAAATCCTCGTGCGATCGCGTAATTTGTCAGTTCCATCTGCAATAGCTTTTTGCTTATGAAGACTTGTCCTACTGAGTGTACTCTACCTACGGAATATTGCGTCAAGACTGGTACTACACCTTCCGCTCCTTGTCATCGGTCGTACAACTCCAAACTGCTTCTTGGTAAGTGGGACGGTTCTATGGCTTCCAAAGAAGCGCGATGTGTGTATGAAGTACTTCTGTAAATAATGTACATACATACGTATATGATGCATGAGATAAGATGAAGGCTTTTGAAGAATGCATGGGATAACATGAAGGCTGGTGAAGAATGCACGGAGAACGTACCTGTCAAGTGGTTGCGGATCACCTGACTGACGATTAGCATGCATACCGAGGCAACGAGTTTCCACCGCATGAATTTGTAGATTTATGAATGATGTTCCTTGACACTTGTGAAGATCAAACATAGCTTGGGCATCCCCATCGTCAAGCAAGACCTGTTCAACGTGGGTATCCATGGGAAGAACATACTTCAGCATGTTCTTCAGCATGTTTACATCCAACCTTTCGGAAACCCTGTTATGAATGGACGCCAAATCCATGTCCCTCCCTATGAAAAGAACGAAACTTTGATCTCCAAATGAACATCTTCCAGGGAGTTGCTCCATTGGGTCGCAGAGGAAGATGAGTGAAATGTGGCGCGCAATGTCCGTAAATAGCATGTATGAGTTGCTTGGACTAGGGGTCAAATTGGCGGGAGTGCGTATCATGCTATGGCGGGAAAGCTCTATACGAACGGTTGTGATAGCTTTCACGTCCCATCGCCGAGAGTACCGATTATTTTCAGCCGCCCGATGTTCATCATTGCAGTGCACCGCCATCCCGTCGGGTCCACCAACTCCATCCCTTCATATATCATGCATTTTCGGTTCCCCATACACATACACCTCCATTCCTGCACCAGCCCTCTTCTCTGTTATAGTTTCCCATTCTTCAGTTACATCTCCAGCCGAAGCAATCTCTCTCTCCCCTCTAAAGATGGCAAGCCGCCGATCTCCTACGAGCGCTAAGATTGAGAGCATTGCGGCGGATGCGGTGCAACAAGCGTTGATGGCCATTGAAGTTGATGAACCCAGCCTCGTAGTCGTCCGTAATAGTAATACTTGTTCTTACCCTGAGTCTGATCTTTATCGAATGAATGTTTTTTTTTTTAAGATCCGATCCTCTCTTTGCAGAAAAGAATGAATTTAATACGCGATGCTCGCTTTCCTGGTACTGTTCCATTATGCAAGATTTGTAATTTAGGAGCACGCATCTAAAGTTAATGAGGAACTCACCATTTCACGCGTATGTCAAATGCGAAATGGTGACCTATCCGATTTCACTGATAGTCGATCTTATGACACGTTGCGATGGAGAAGAACGTTTTAAGATTGGCCCCTGCAGCTTGCCTTTTCGCACTTCAGACCTAGCAACAGTTATGGGTATACCCAATATTGATTCACCTATCAATTTGAACGCGGATGGGACAAAAGCTAGTTTGCGCCGCATCCTTGGATGCAAAAAAACGATGGACAAGCACAATGTCCGTCTGAAACTTAAGGAGTACATTCCACAGGAGGGTGAGCTAGCTGTTGAAATTTCGGTAAAGCTTTGGTTTGCGCTTCTATGTTCCTGTTTCTTCTTCCCCACAAGTGGGAGGTTGTGATTGTTGTCCATTCTGCCATACCTGGACGACCTCCATGAGATGAAGAACGCCAATTGGGCTGCTGCCATCCACGAGTACCTGATATCGGGGGTGAAGGCATTCCGAACAGCAGCTGCGTCCAGCAAAACCATCTTCCTAACCGGTTGTGTTCCCGCTCTCGGTGTAAGTAGGCTTTTACATACCTCATATGTACTTGTTACAGTACTTTTGAATATGTTTTACATACGACATATGTATCTGTTACAATACCCTTAGTTGTCTCTTCTCCCCCAAAGTTTCCTTTTACAGACGACATATGTACATGTTACATACGTTTACAGATGTTTTCTGTTACAGTACCCAAAGTTGCCTATTACCCAAAGTTCCTTCTGTGTTACAGTCTTTCATATACGAAGTTACAGAAACTATTTTCTATGTTTACAGAAGTTTTTCATAGACATTTACAGATATTCATATTCTCAGTTACAGCAAGGAGAACCGTCATGACAAGGTCGTGACGATCAATGTCCGAGTGGCAGTTCTCAGAGTTGAAGGAAGGGAAAAAGAGGGGGCGAAAGGAGGAGGGGGACGAGAAGAGGAAGAAGGAGGAGGCGAAGAAGAGGAAGATGGATGAGGAGCAGAGGAAGAGGAAGGAGGATGAGGACGCGAAGAGGAAGAAGGAGGAGGAGGAGGAGGCGGAGAAGGAGGCAGAGAGGAAGAAGAAGGAGGAGGACAAGGAGGCGGAGAGGAAGAAGGAGGACGAGGAGGCGGAGAGGAAGCAGAAAGAGGAGGAGGACGCGAAGAGGAAGAAGAAGGAGGAGGACGAGGAGGCAAAGAGGAAGAAGAAGGAGGACGAGGACGAGGAGGTGGAGAGGAAGCAGAAAGAGGAGGAGGATGTGAAGAGGAAGAATAAGGAGGAGGACGAGGCGGAGAAGAAGAAGAAGGAGGAGGAGGACCAGAGGAAGAAGAAGGAGGAGGAGGACGAGCAGAGGAAGAAGAAGGATGAGGACGCGAAGAGGAAGAAGGAGGAGGAGGAGGAGGCAGAGAAGAAGAGGAATGAGGAGGAGGACGAGCAAAGGAAGAAAAAGGAGTAGGAGGAGGACCGGAGGAAGAAGAAGGACGAGTAGAGGAAGAAGAAGGAGGAGGAGGAGACGAAGAGCACGAGGAAGGAGGAGGAAGAAGAAGAAAAGAAGAGGAAGCAGCGTCAGATATCCCCATCATCATTGTCGCGACGAGTTTCAGCTGGGACGAGGATAAGACGACAACCCGAGTTATATACGGTATGGTTTCCCCTTATAGAGGATACATAAGTTGAACTTTCTGTTACAATACTCTTCATGATACATAACAGTAATATTCAGAGTCCATTACAATCATATTATAGTCCTCTTACAGAACATTCATTTATTACTTACTCTATCGCAACCTGAGAATTTTTGGTACCACAAAGACACGAAAGTGAATGTGTCCACTTCCGAACCGATCTATGTTGACTCTCAAGAGAGTACATACACACTTCCAAGGGGCAAGAAAGAGGAGAGACGAGATTACGTCGCCCGAGAAGTATTAGGAGTGGCCGAAAAGTCTTTGATTGAACGATTTCTGAATGAGTGCATCATTAATGAGTACGTGTTACAGTATATGTCTACCATGTTTACAGTTTGGACATTTTCTGTTACATTATATTACTTCGTCTATTACTGGATGACATCTTTATTCTTACCAAAGATGTATACTTTTCTTACATGTAGAGATTTTATATTCAACGGCACTCTGGAAGGATACAAGAATTTCCTATCGTTTAATGACATCCGGAAGCTATTGTTCACGAGGGAGAGCGAATCGGTCGTAATTGACTGCTACGTCAACACTTACTTGTTTCTCCCCCATGAAGAGAACCCATACATTTTTTTGAATTTTGGATATCTGGGAGCCGCTTTAAAGGGTTATGTCCAAAGGTGCAGAGACGATAAGAGAAAGGAGCAACATTTCGATTACACTTTCAGAAAATTGGACCGCGCCCCAAATGAATTCGACCTCCTCTTCTCCCCCATGCACGTTGGAACGAACCATTGGACTCTTTTGGTCATCCACATTAAGGAAAAAGAGTTCCACGTGTACGACTCATTACGAAACAAAGATCTTCGTGACATTCCACAATATGTAAGTGACATGTGTTACATACAATGCTTACATTCGTTACAGAGCATGAGCACTTATGTTACATATGTAACAGTAACAGTAAATGTACATCAAGTTGCTGGAACTATTTCGTTAATTCTCTCATGCAGGTGGAGGAACTTAAAAGACACCTGAAGGGTAAGAACATAGATGCAGAAAAATGGCCGCTACGCTACCCCGACCCATGCCCACAACAAGGATCAGGAGACGACTGCGGCATTTTCACTTGCAAATACATGGAATGTCTAGCACATATGGACATTCAAGATTTGCCCTTCAGTCAGGATGACATGCCTTACGTGCGAGCAAAGTTCGCCCTCCACTTCATCAAAGTGTACTTCAATGCTGAAGAACGTTCATAGCGTATACAACTAAAGGAGAAGAACTGCCGCACGTACTAATTCCTAACCAGTGTAATGATACTTGTACATTTACTTGACCACACCCTCTGCACTTACAGTCTTTACCTATTGTTGTTACAGTATACATGATACGAGGTTACAGTTGGAGCAGTATAGTCTTACAGCTTGAGCGCTCCAGCTACGCCTACCTTATTACAGTATATGTAGAATCCTGTTACAGTCTTTACCTATTCTTTTATAGTATACATGATAGGAGGTTACAGTTCGAGAACTAAAGACTTAAAATTTGAACGCTAAATTGACAACTACATTATTACAATATAAGTTGAAACCTATTACAGTATTTACCTATTTTCATTATAGTATACATGTATCAGGTTACAGTTCGAGCAGTACAGTCTTACAGCTTGACCGCTACACCTACAACTACATTATTACAGTATACGTAGAAACCTGTTACAATAGTTACATATTCTCATTACAGTATACATGATAGGAGGTTACAGTTAGAATACATGCTAGCATCTAATCCTGTTAATAGCGTCCTACAACAGCTTCTCGTAATAAGGTGTTACAATAGCATCCTAATCCTGTTACAATACATGCTAGCATGTTACAGTGTACGTTTGCGTTTGCATGATAGAGATCACATACAAGCCCACAGAAGACTGCATAACAGGAAAATAGGTATATTGCATAAACAAGCACAGTTACAATCTAAACTTCGTAACCCGATCACTTGGTGGTGGAGAAAGGGTATCGGTGGTGGAGGGAGGGGAGGAGGAGGAACGACCCAGGATGGGAGGGGAGGGGAAGGAACGGGCCGGGGAGGGAGGGGAGGAAGAGGAACCCGTTACAATCTAAACTCCGTAACCCGATCACTTGGTGGAGGAGGGAGGGGAGGAAGAGGAACGGGCCGGGGAGGGAGGGGAGGAAGGTGAGGACAGATGTGTTCTGCACTAGGGCCGATGTGAGGGAGGATGTTGGTGAGGCCCTTGTGGTGGTACAACCGAGAGGCTTTATGTAAAGCCATGTTCCACCCAATGTAAAAACCCTTCCAGTAGTCGGGGCTGTAGGTCGACGGCGATGGTGGAGCCTGTGGCACCGGGGGCGACGGTGGCACCGGTGAAGGCAGGTGCCTTGCCATCCCTCTGGGAGGCACGGTTAGATGAAAACATCTGCAAATAAAAAGGAAAGAAGACGAGCAAGAATGACAGGAAGAAGAAGACTCAGAGAAGCTTGTGAAGGATGAGGCCCTCGGTTCCTTTTATAGTTGTGAAGAACGGTTCACGGGCCTTCGAAAGCACCTGTGTAAGTGATTACAATGCTAGCTGTAACCGTTCTCCGCACGCTATGTAACAGCAACTTCCCATCGGTCAGACTGGAAAGGACGTGACATTGGAAAGGACAGAAGGGTAAGACGGGAATGAGAAAAAGAGACAGAGGCCAACGAGACGGAAATCGTATGTGGAGGGTCGTAAATGGTGACGTGTGAAAAGCAGGGACTGGAAATTAAACCGGACGAAAAGTAGGGAGTTTACGTCTACCAGTATTCTGACAGGGATGGGGAAATAAGTACCAGCCTCTGACAGGGACCCCCAATTAATTTTCCCTTTAAAATATTAATCGGAAAAAGATGGATGTTAGAACTATGTTCTTATAATATTTAAGTGACTTATTGCACTAAAGTTAAAGCTCTCAGAGTAATAGCACTTTAATTGTAGCACATCAAGTCTGTAATTAGATGGAAAAATTTGGAAAATAAAATAAGACACAAGTTAGAGATGGGATGTGGTTAATATCTTAGCTATAGTTGTCAAGGCACTCTAAGTCATTTTTTGGGTCTTTCGATATCTAAGTACTTACGTGTTGCTTAAGTAGCACCTACGCGACCATAAAATTTCTATATCGAAAGGTACATAATGGATAATAATCAAATCAAGATGTAATAAAAATGTTACAATTAAAAATAGAACATAATATTCACTACAAAAGATAACAAAAGTATAACAAATTTAGATACTTTTTGAACAGTCAATATTTTTTTAGTACATAATGATCGTGGAATCTTTCTGAAATTGTAAAAATATTTATTATCTAATGATTGTGAACAAGTGTTAGAATGTGCACCTTGATATTTCAACTCTCCGATGTGTCGGGTAAGCACACACAATCGACCTACGTGGTTAGATCGCATGGATAAATCCGAGCGGACAAGTTATATGAAGCAATATTATACTTTGCTTCTTATTATTTTTATCATAATTATAGTTGTCATTTATTTTGACATCTTTATTGCTTATTTATGTGGTTGATTATTCTTTAGTTTATTTATCCTTGCCTTTATCTCTTTGTTTTATATTTGTTTTTTTTTTATCCAATCCCTTTTAGCTTTGGTTGTCATTAATATATATTATATATTCACTAATATATACGATTTTACTTGTTTTAGATAAAGTTCTTAACATATAACATAGTTCATTTTCACTAACATAAGATCTCAATTCAATAACATAATCTGTATATTCATTAATTTATGCTCCACAATGTGTAAGACTATTATTGGAATGGACAAAATACTTAACATACATTTGATTTCACTAATATAGATTTCAATAACATATGATGTAGATTTATTAGCATATACTTCACATTTACTAACATATACTATTATAAGACTTATAATGGGCAAAGTTCTTGACATAGATTCATTTTCATTAACGTATGTGTTATATTCACTAACATATATTATAGATTTGGTAACATATGATCCACAATATGTTATACTTTTATTGTTATGGATAAAATTCTTAACATAGATTTATTTTCACTAACATATACTCCACATTCACTAACATATATTGTATATTTATTAACATATACTCCACAGTATGTAAGATTATTTTTGTAATGAATAAAGTTCTTAACATACATTCATTTCCACTAATATATGAGCCAAATTCACTAAAATATACTTTAAATTCATTAACATATGATTTACAATATAATATTCTTGTAATTGACAGAGTTTTTAACATACATTCAATTTCACTAACGTGTGTTGTGATTCACTAACATATGTTAGATTCACTGACAAATATTTTGCAAAATGATATTCTTGTAATAAGCACCATATATTCACTAACATGTACTCCACAGTACGTAAGACTTGCAATGGTAAAATTATAAATATATGTTTGATTTTACTAACACATTTACTGATTTCACAAACATATGATGTAGATTCATTAAATATAGTTCATATTCACTAACATATGTTCCACATATTTAAAACTTCTTGTAATGGACAATATTATTAACATGGGTACATTTTCACTAACATATGATATATTCATTAACACATGACCTTAATTCATTAACATATACTATAGATTCACTAACATATGCTCACAATATGTTAGACAATTTTCTTGTTATGGGCATAATATTTAACATACATTTGATTTCACTAACATGTGTTATATTAACTAATATATGCTCTAGATTCACTAAATATATTATTTATTCGCTAACAAATACTCCATAGTATGTAATAATTCTTATAATGGGCAAAATTATTAACATATAATTTCTACCACCACTTGCCCATCATCATTTATTATCACTCATCTCTGCCACCCCACCTTTTATTATATTTTTCTCACATTATATTTTCTACATTGATATAATGTAATGTAATTAAATTAAATTATTTATATTTATATTCCTTTTGCAAATAAAGGTTTATATTAATGCCACAAAATATTGTTATATTTCACAACTTATTTAAATTGTATAAAAAAGATATGTGAATGTAAATAATTGGATATATTAGTAATATAATTTATAAATATGAAATATATATATATATATATATATCTCTCTCTCTCTTTTTAGGATATGTTTGTTTTGAAATTCTGATTTTTCCTTGGTGGACATAGTAGGGAGGAGAAAATAGAAAAACCTTTATGGGGTTATAGGAGGAAAAAGATAAGAATAGAAAGATTATCTCATGTGGGCAAGAGGAGAGAGAGTAGTTCTTGGCGGGAAAGATAAGAATTGAAAAATCTTTATGGGATTTGGGAGGGCCAAAAGAAAAGAAAAATCTTTTTTATGGACACTTCAAATCACTATTAAATATTTTTCTCTTTACATGTCATCACCACTCATCCATAAAACATCCACTCATTGAATGTGCATACTTGCAGATGTAGAACTTAGTGCACACCAATGATGTGCACCAAATCTCCACACTCATAGACATGACTTTCCCGGGTCCAAACATTTATTATGTGATGATGCTTAAAAAAATAATTTACAGCGGGAGTTGTAATCATATCTTTTCATGAAAAATGTTAACCTCCCATTCTAAACGGCTAAAGAAGTTCTGTCACGTCTCGAGGATTACGTAGCAGAAATATTTGGAGAATTAAAGTCAATATTCCGTGATGTGAACAGTCGGCAAATAAGCCTCTAGCTAGCGAACACCAATTGTGTATCAACACAATCATAATAATACAGCCTAAATAATGAACTCAACTAAGGTTATATTCAAATCTCAAACTCATTGTTTCAAAATAGAACTAATACAATTTTTTCATTGTTGAATAACATGACTGACTCAATAAAAGGCAAAGTACATAAACCTCGCTCCTATTACATTGTTCTAACACTCAAAGCAAACTAATAATAGAAACTAAGGTTGGAACGCTCATCACTCTGACGCATTCTCTTCATAGTCTTGATCTTCCGTTTCTCCCTCAATATCACCTATGATGTGGAAAAGTAGGGAATGAGCAAACTAGTCGAGTAGGATTTATATCTCAATGTGCATGCAATGATATAAGTGATTAACATTTTAGAACTAGGCAAGCACGAATTGACTAGTTACGCATAAACGATAAATCCACATGAACACGATATATGAACAAGATAGGTTGAACGATAGTAATTGAATAAGATCTAGAATGAGATAACAATATAGAACTAGCAGTAGATCACTATGTACAAGCACGAGAGGTATCACTATTTGTAAGAACATGAGATGTCAATAATTTGCAAGAACGCAAGATATCACTTATTTACAATAAATGTAGGATGACTATATCACGCAAGTAAGCACGCACAAGCATGAACTTTTATCATTTAACACTTAATCAGGCACGAAGACATTAATGTGCACTAAGGATCTATGCCATCTTGGAATGCACGCTAGGACACGTGTATGTGGTTATTGCATCTAACATTCAACACGACACTATTTCCCAGCACAGATGCAATGCAAATAATTATTATACCCCATGGTTAACAGTATATTTATGACTCTCTGTCATTGGGGCTAGACTGGAGCCCTTGGGCACTCGCCATGCCCCGATCAGCATCTCACTTAATTTCAAATGTAGATACCAACAGTCATTAATGGCCAATAACAAGAGTTTCAAGATGTAACTGTAACATCATGTTCATGATAATGATGTCAAGAAATAGCAAGTCATGTGAACATGATTTCATGATAACAATAGTCGAGAGATAATTTCGGCAGCATAACGACGTAATTTACACTTTTAGTTAACTCATTACATTAATGGCTTAAGTCCAGTCTTTCGTATCACACTCATAAGAACAAGATAAGAGAGAAAGTGCACTTTATCTCCAGAGAACTTCAATGATACAACCAACTCAGTCTCCATAAGGGAATCCACAGAGTACGGAGAATTACGGAGGTCTTAGAGGAAAGGTCACTAGTCTGCCAATACGGAATGATCGGTTGAGAGTTTCCAATTTCCCAAGAAGGGCTGCCTATAAGTGCAAGAGTGTAGTGTAGACGTGTCTCAATTCACAATCTATCGATTTAAAACATGCGGGAAGCAAGTAACATGATGATATAATACTAGACATTCACTATTATGAACATGATTTGCGTTATTTTAACATGGCATCAATTCACTTTAACAAGCTAGAGCATGAAGATGAATAAGTCATGTGCACGAGAGATGGGTTATGCAATCAAGAATAATGAGAATAAGCTTGAGATCTTTATGTCTTTTTCATGGGTTAACACATTTTAAGCCACTGGACAAACTGCACTATGTACACTAATACCATAGCATGTAAGACTAACACTATGTATTGTAAAAACATGTCTCGGGTTGGCTTCTAAATCGCGACGGGTTCAGTCGTCACACTTAAGAAGACCGTACACGGTTCTGAAACACAAGCACTTTGTGAAACCTCAAATCGTAACAGACCTGACAGTCGCTTTCATGTCGTGACAGTCTTTAAAACGCGACAGCCTTGTCGGTTGCCTTCATGGCGCGACAACAACGTGTCGCTACCACCCCTGAATCACGACGATTCGACACGTCGTGTTCAAGAGGCATTTTCAAAATCACAAATATAAAACAGGGCAAAATCCATGAGCGGGAAAATGGTTCAAATCGTGACGGTATGCTTCGTCGCGTTCAAGACTGGCACTAAAACCCATATGACACACAGTTTTATGTGTCAGGACGATCGGGCCAAAGTCTAAATCGTGACAAGAGAGTCAGTCGCCTTTTAGTTGAATGCGACGGTCTAGTACATCGTGTTTATGCACTGAAGAACGTGACGTCTGGAATGGTCGCGTTTTAGGGTTTCACCCGAAAACAGTAGAAACGGGGTAGTTCACACATGCAACGCTTATAACTCAAGATCTAGGGCTCCTGGGACAAAAGTATGAACATGAAAGTCGTTGGGTATGATGAGTAGAAGAGACTCATAGTTTTGGTTTCACAAGATTTGACCTAAAACCGATGTGAACACTAAAAGCCCTCTTCATGCACGACTATGGGAAAACGCTTAATACACCATGCATGCTCGATAAAAAATGGGGAAAATGAGTGCATATGAATGTAGACTCGATGAACTTTATGATGGTATGTGATTTGATCAGGTTTGGCCCGAGATAACCTACCTTTGATAGATGTTAAGATGGATCTTCTACAGGTTGATGCAGAACAACCGTAGGGGAAGACGGCTCCGGTTGGGGGCGATCTCCTCCTCCTCTGGTGCTCAAGCTCTACTCCTCACGACCCCATATTATGGTAAACTCGTCCCTAAGGGTTTTAGGGAGAGTATTTAAAGATCTAGGGTTTCGAGGAGTCCTAATGTGTATAGGAAAGAAGGGTTGCGGTTTTGGGTTTAGCCCTTCCATGCTTTGAGGATTCTCCTCCCATTTAGAGTGTGTGTGGCTTTGGGAAACATCATACCATAGTTAGGCACGAATTTGGGTTGCTATGTAAGGCTAATTCCATTTAGATTTGCCCTAATTGCCTCTTCCTATTTTATGCTCAATTAGAGTTAAGAATTTCTATGGTATTTTCTTACTTGATTTGATTTTTGGGCCATAAGTTGCCCATGAGTTCAAATCTTATAATGGGCTATCAATACATGTTGTTTGAAGTCTCTCTAGCATTTTTAGTTTAGCTTATGATCACATTGTATACCCATGATAATGGATTTTCGACTTATTCCCTAATTACAATAATTAGTCACAACACGTCTTAAACTTGACCAATCTGGTTTTTGGTTGCATAAGTTTCTTCGTGGGTCCTTTAGGAATATTGTCTAGAGTTGAACTACTATTTTTATGGACTTTTCCGATGTGTTCTAGCACATATGATAATGGTACGTAGGTTCTTAGTATTTGGTTTTATTGAAATTATTATTCTCAATTTATTTCCCATTTTAAATTATTAAATTTTCGGGGTGCTACAAGTTCACCATTTAGGATGAAATTGGTGCGCTTGCGGATGGTATATAGATCCCACCAAAAAATAACTTTAAATATTTTTTATTCTTCTTAAAATGAATTTGTTCCACATAACAAATTATTTGTTCCACTAAATTTGCTAAGTAAAACAAACTAAAACAAATAATTTGATAAATGGCATAATAGTTGTTAAGTAGAACAAATAATTTACCAAGTTAAACAAATTCACTCTATGAAAAAGAGATATAAAATATTTAATGATACTTTACAATGGGGCCCGTACACCATCCAAAAAGATAGGTTTCGCTGATAGAGCCAGCCAGATTCAACACTAGGACAAACAACCAAATGACATATACCGTCTTCTAATATGTCCACACAAGCAGTAATGGCCCATAAGAAGGAACAAATAGCTATAGATTCATGATAAAGCTCAAATTAATTCAATGCCATGTAAATCTGTTCATTTTTTTTATCTATTTTGATCAATATAGCTATATATTTGTCAATATAATCATGAAAGTGAACATAGAAAAGGCCCACGTTGATGTGGCACCCCGAGCATTTCCTTGAGGGGAGGGTGAGGCACATCTCCAAGTGTTGCCAAAGATCTAGGTAGAAACGAAGGCGTACCCAGCTGACAGAACCATCAAAAGCAAAATTGTCCAACATCATCGCCTTTAGATCACCATATTCTCTATCTCGCCCAGAACAAGAGGATGACCACCCCCAATAACGAATGAGAAAATACGTGAATGGAATTCCAACTGTTGGAGGCTACGAATCCAACTCCTTTGCAAGGCATCTGTTAAGAAGAGCGTGGAAAAAAAGGGAAATTAATTAAATAGTATTTTATCGTAGAATATTTGATTTAGCACCCAACATTGTCAAGAAATTAAATATCAATATTTATTTATAATCTTATCATTCACAATTAATTAACAAATTGATATTTTTAACATATTTCCATATATTAGACGATTAATTATTTAATTTATTAACATGCTAACTAGTTTAAAACATTAATTGGCAAAAGGTGGATGTTAGAACTATGTTCTTACAATATTTTAAGTGATTTATTGCATTAAAGTCAAAACTCTTAGGGTATTAGCACTTTAATTATAGCATATCAAGTCTGTCAATAGATGGAAAGAATTTGGAAAGTAAAATACGGCACAAGTTAGGGATGGGATGTGTTAATATCTTAACTATAGTTGTCAAGGCACTCTAAGTCATTTTTGGGGTCCGTCAATATCTAAGTACTTACGTGTCTGCTTAAGTAGCACCTACACGACCATAAAATTTCTATATCGAAATGTATATAATGGATAATAATCAAATCAAGATGTAAAAAAAATGTTACAATTAAAAATAGAACATAATATTCACTACAAAAGATAACAAAAGTATAACAAATTTAGATATTTTTTGAACAGTCAAGAATTTTTGAGTACTTAATGATCGTGGACTCTTTTTAAAATTGTGAAAATATTTATTATTTAATGATTGTGAACAAGTGTTAGAATGTGCAGCTTGGGATTTTCAATTCTCTAATGTGCCGAGTATGCATACATAATCGATTTGCATGGTTAGATCGCATGTATTAATCCTAGCAGAAAAGTCATAGGAGGCATTACTATTCTTTACTTCATATTATTTTTATCATAATGATAGTTGTCATTTATTTTGTCATCTTTATTGTTTATCCATGTGGTTGATTATTCTTTAGTTTATTTATCCTTGCTTTTATCTCTTGTTTTATATTTGTTTATTTTTTATTGTTTATCCTATCCCTCTTAGCTTTGGTACTAATATTATTATATATTCACTAACATATACACCACAATATGTACGATTTTACTTGTTTTAGATAAAGTTCTTAACATATAACATAGTTCATTTTCATTGACATTGGATGTGAGATTCACTAACATATACTGCATAGTCATTAACATATGCTCCAAAATATGTAAGACTATTATTGGAATGTGTAAAATACTTAACATATGTTTGATTTCACTAATACATGTTCTGATTTCAATAACATATGATGTAGATTCATTAACATATGTGTTATATTCACTAACATATGATCTCAATTCACTAATATATATTATAGATTTGCAAACATATGTTCCACAGTATGTTATACTTTTCTTGTTATGAACAAAATTCTTAACATAGATTTGTTTTCACCAACATATACTCCACGTTCACTAACACATGCTTTATATTCACTAACATATATTGTATATTCATTAACATATACTCCACAAAATGTAAGATTCATGTGTTTCTCCCCGATTCATGTGCTCTCACACATGTCCTTGGTCTGTGGAGCCCATCCTTGGGTCTCCAACATTTGGTTCATGGTCAAGGTGATGGGCCAAATCATAAAGTGCACCATACCTGTCTTAACATATTTTCTACCCCGTTCAAAAGACCCAAACAACCTTGGATCTTTTATCAGGCTAGCCCTTAAGGATGCGACATTTGGAAAAGTTTATGGTGTTGCTTTTTTGTGAGCGCTTGCAATTTGGGGACCATATCAATCATGTGGATGAGTACCTATTACATCTCCCCCACATATCTTAGAACAGGGGGAGATGCTGACAAAATTTTATTTGAATATGGTTATCAGTTTTTGATTTAATAAATTTGAATGCACATGTCTCGTTATATTGATTACAATATGGTAATTCAAACTGAACGAATGAATGGTATGGATGGTTGATCTATAAACATTTCAACATATCCTAGTGGCATACCCTTTTGTTGCCAGCATATCCTAAATACATACACTTCTATCGTCAATGTAATCTTGTAGCATATTCTCGTGCCATCAGCATAGTTTTGGTGGCAGACCCATATTTTGTCAGACCTGTTTTGCTTTGGCCCTACAGGCTGTTTTTGGGAAAGATCGTCTTATCGTACATGCCAAGACTAGACACTGAGTCTGGATCCTCTCAGTACATGGGAGGACCGGACTCTAGTAGTCATCAATGGGAAGAGGGGGTTTGAGTGTCCTTGTCTGTGTTTTACGAAATAATCCAAACAGAAACGTGAAAAAATTTCAGATTTTGAACTTTTTTGTAAAATTCTCTCAAATCCCATCTCTCCCATTAGTGACTGCTGGAGTCCGGTCCTCCCATGTATTGAGAGGAACCGGACTCGACTAGACACAAGGACAAGGACTTTTCGATCCCCACTGAACAGACCAAGGACAAAAATGAAATAATGATGATAATAAGAAAAATGATGATAATGAAATCATAATAGACACAATTAGTGAAAAATCATAGCCTTCCGAACAATAAGATTTATCTTTCGTAACAACATGGATACCCCTTATTTGTTTTCTACATTCGTTTCAGAATTAAATATTTTTTAGGTCACAATTTTTTCTCTCGACGATTAATCAAGAATTTTTTTCTCTAGGAGAGATATAATTAATGTCACTGTATTTACATTGTGGTGGATCTTTGGTTCCGACCAGATACATTGAGTCAAACTATGGGTTTAAATATAGACTCCAAGTCCTCCCACACTCGAGGGCAGAACAAATTGTTAATTCATGACTGACATGCCTATGCACAAATAGGATCTATTAAACAAATAAAATCTTAATCCCAAATAAATTCCCACAGCTGCATCCTCATTAACAACAATGGGACCTATGTCACTAGAAAGTTGTTCAAGAGGAGGTGTGTTAGACCATGGCATTTGCCAGCTATCACATCCCCGCCCTCGATCAGGCTCGAAACAGCTTAAAATTGAGACAAGGATAGATCGAACCAAATCATTTCAAATGAAAAAAAGTAGAACAATAGAATGAGTACCATAAAAGAACAGTCTTCTAAGATCTACAAATGTCTCATTGCAAATTTGTGAGTGATACTCATCCTTCAAAATTCCTACCATCTCAAAACTTAACCGCTAATTCCTAAAAAATGGTGAAAATATGTGAGTTCTAAGACCCAGTAGACACCATCAAAACCAGTTACATGGCTAAGACCAACATTCATCTTTTCCTGTTTTGCTACATATGGCTCGTTGGATAGGCCTCTTTTGGCATTCATTCTAAAAATTTGCCATCATGATTGATCAGAAAAACCTAGGGTCCGTTTGTTTCCATGTAAAACCTCCCACCAGAAAAGATTTTCCAGAAAAATCTTATGAAATTGGTCATTTGGTTGTGTTGAAAAGTTGATCCATGAAACCATTTTCTTTGAAACTCACAGATTTTGGCATCCGAGGAGAAATCCCGAACGCCATTTTCATTCGTTTCCGCCTTCCTCTTCGTCTTCGCCCTTGTCCTCCCCTTGTCCGGTCGGCAGCCATTTCCGCCTTCCCCATTGGCAGCAAACGTAGCAAGCAGCAGCGACAGTGGCGGCGTCTCCACCCTCCTCGATGCCACACAAGGGGAAGAGGAAAGAGACGGCGGCGGCAACGTCTTCTCCCCCTCCATCACCCTCTTCTACCTCTGCGAGGTCCTCCTCACTCTCTCCCACCTCCACTCCCTCGACATCGTCTAGCGCGACCTCAAGCCTGAGATCGTCCTCGTCCAGGCCTCCGTCTTACCCGACACGAGCGGGCATGAGATCGAGAGGTTGGAGCCTACGGACCCGGCGATGGAGCCGATGTCGTCGTATATGGTGCCGGGTATGAGCTGGGGGTCGCCATGCACGCTGGGCTTCTCGTGATCAGTTTCTACGTTGATGAGCACGCTCGGTGGAGAAGAGAGGGTAGGGGGAGGTGATGATGGGGTATGGGAAGCCGGAGGGCCGAGGGAGGAGGGGCCGCCGAGTGGTGGTGGAGGAGGAGGGATGGGAGGAGGAGGGCGCGGAGGGCTGGAGGTTGAGCTGGGCACAACATTTATGTACTTGCCGTTGTCGGGTCCCCCTTCTCACCTCCGCCGCCATCGATGGCCTCCAGGTTCTCCAGCTCGAACAGGTCCAAGCTCGAGCAGCTCTTCCCATCGTCGACTTCTTGTTCCTCCTCCTCGATGCACATCTTCTCCTTGGACCCACTGAACAACTCCCTCGTCGCATCCCCAAGCCGTTTCCTCCCCTCCGTAGTCGGAGACGGTGCCTCCCCAACACTGACAGTTGCCAGAGGGGTCGGATCCTCGCCCACAGGCTGGTCAAGAAGCTGGCAAGTCGGGCACCGAGCGAAACCGGCGGCTTCTTCTGTAGCTCGCCGTAGAACTCGGATGCTCGGAACCGGGTGGAGCCCCCGGTGGTCTTCTTCCTCCCCTCTGGGGTGCCCTACTTCGGCGTTCTCCTCAGTGGGTCGCCAGTTCGGATGGGCCTCGGCGGCGGGGGAGTATCGAGTGCTGGCGAGTCATAGGAGGAGGGCCCGGCGCTCAAGCTGGACCTGGAGGAGGTGGACGCCAGGGTGGCGGAGGACCAGTCCCCACGGTGGCTTGGCGCTCACCTCTCAATGACCGTTGCGCTCCTCACGGCGGCGGATTCCGCTGTGACAGGGCAAACAAATGTCAAAAAATGTTTTAAAGAAAATTATTTTCCAGACAACCAAATCGATACTTAAGAGTTTTGTTTTCATGTAAAAGGTGATTTCATGGGGAAAAATTCCCTGTTAAAACATTTTACATGAAAACAAACAGACCCTCTAGATCGTCCAAAGTACCTCTGGCTAATAATATTGGCCTACAAACCACCCTGACCTGTCCCCAACCTTTGCAGCCACTTGACTAAGGCACTATTTGGGAGAAAAGTTTGGGCCGATTTTGGCCCTGCCAAAGCTCTGACAATAGTCAAGCTGAACCAAACGTTCTCAAATATTATGGGATTTTGTGCGTCTCAATTTTCAAAAATAAGAGAGAGATAGATAGAAAACTTTTTTTCTCTACGCTGGGGCGGAAGCAGCCAAGGAGCCGCTTTCACCGATTCCATGCAAGCTTGTGTCTTGCATGGGTTTTTTTTTCAACTTTATTTTTTTCATTTTATCCTATTCACATGTCAGAAGAACGCTGAGGTGGGAAAGCCGCATAGATGACGAGGTCAAAAGTAAAATCGATTTTTGAGATTTTAACTTTTCACAAAGTCGATCCAAACAGTGCCTAAGAATGCCAAGTTGAAGTCCTTGATATTCTAAAAGCCCACACCTCCCTATATTCTACTCCTGGTAACCCGACCTCAAGCTACATCGTGCCAAGCTCTACACCTATCTCCACTACTGTGCTAGAAGAATCTGCATCTAATAGCCTCCAGCCTCTTGGACACCTGAACCAGACTCCTGAATATAGAAAGAAAGAATGTAGACAAGTTGTCTAAAACAAAGTTGCATTGCACAAGCCTCCCCCTATGACAATGTCTTGACCTTCTAACCAGTCAATCTAAACTCGAATTTGCAAATAATAGACTGTCAATCTACAGCTCTAAGAGCACCACGACAAAGAGGGAGACCCAAATAGGTTATAGGAAACTTGTCAATCCTGCAATCCAACACTATAATTGCCCTATGTATGACACCCTCTTCAGCATTCACTCCAACCAGAAAGCTCTGGTTATAATTAACTTTCAACCCTATCACTTCCTCCAACAATTTTAGTAGAAATCTCACTATAATCGACAAGTGCACACACTCATCTAGAGAGAGAATAGTGTCATCTACATATTTAAAGTGCATGATAGAAGATCCACCTCTCACAAACCAACAATATATAAAACCTGCTACCTTCTCTCTCATCCACACTATGCTCAAGACATTGTCAATGAGGACGAGGAGAAGGGGAGCGAGAGACTCTCCACCTGAGTCTCTCACTATGGAACCACTAATAAGATTTCCCATTAACCAGCACAGCAAAAACAACTGAGGATTTCGTTTGCAAGTTACAACAAACACTTGGTCATATCAAGAAATCCATATATTTACGTTAATTAATGTGGAGGTAAAATATGACATGCAAACAAAAGTTATGCCAAATCATTTCAAGAAATCTAATTAACTTGTCTCTCTCGTAGTATTTATTATGTCTATTATTATCAAAGACATCTATTTTATCACTACTCCTAATGCTACATACATCTATTATTTGATCGTGTGGAGGCCTTTTACTGCTTGGGCCAGAACCAAGTGGGCCTACACTTGAGAAGGGAGAAGACGATCGCCGGTAGCGGACGGAAGCCTGCGTTCACCAGAAAAGACGTCAGGGGGGCCCGGTTGAAGAACCGGGAAGAACCCTCCGATGCCTAAGTCAGTGAGAAGCTTGAGAGGATGGAGGCTTTCGTGTGTGTAGCGTGAGGGTTCGAGTGGGCAGAATTGCATTACCTTTGCATGGAACTGTACCTAAACCTTTTATAGGTGTGGACACTGTAGAGAGGGGACGGAACGCCCCTTGATTGCGCTTGGGAGGTCGCAGCCGTTTTGCCCGTTGAGGGGTGCTGCAGTTATGACACCTCTTGATCGTGGGGCGCGTGGCCAGCAGCCGTTATAACCGTCGTAGGAGGTGGAGAGGCTGCTCGGACAATCTTGGCCGTAAGTGCCGAGCAGGTAGCCTGTTCGGAAGGCTTGACCCGCTGTTAAGCTATTCGGTGCGCTCTGCCCGGGCGATGGTTAGGCCAACAGGGCTGAAGCACGCTAAGGCGGGGTACCTGTTCGGTAGGCTGGGGCCTGGACCGAACAGGTTGAGGGGTGCCCGGAGGTGACCCTGCTCGGCAAGGTCTATGCTTGACCCGAATAGGTGGAGGGACGATAGGCGACGCGACCCTAGAGCTTGGCGGTGCTCGATCAGGGCGGTCGCTTCCTGGAGCCCTTCACATGGTCTTTGTGGGGACGTGGCGAACAGCAGAGGGGCCACGTCTGGCAGGACCCTGACGGGCCCTGATGGATTGCGATGGGCCATGATGGGCTTGGGTGGCAGGAACTGGCCACCACACTTGCCCCCCACAGCCTCAAGTGGCTCGGGAACCAGAGAGCTTGAGGGCGGCGACCCGTTCGGGCGTCATCTCCGTATTAAATGCGGCATCATCCTCGGAGATCCGAACAACCGCATGGCGACGCCGCTTCGGGGGGTATTTTCCTCGAACACGAAGCCTTCATGATGATAGTGGGGGTCGTGTCGAACCTGGGATGCTGCACGCCGGCCTCGAACGGTCACCAACAACACATTGGAGGAGAGACTTGGAGCAGAAGGAAACGTCGCTTCTGGCCTGCTTCGAATTTCACGCCCATCCTTCCTTATAAGGAAGAGGAGGGGGGCGAAGGCGGGAGCCACGCCTTCGAAAACTTTCAGAGCTATCTACTGGTAGAGCCTTCGTGCCCTCCATACCTTCCGTCGTTTCCTCCTCTTTGTCTTCCCTCGTCCCTACTTCCTTCCGCAACATTCCGGCCATGGCGGACAAGGGAAAGGCAATCGCCGTCGCCGGAGCGAGTGGAGTCACCATGGCTGCAGCTCGAGGACCACGATACTGCCACTACGAAGGACTCCGGGAGCGCTTCCGCATCGGTGATGAGTACGAGATCGTCGATGCGAAGGAGGGGGAATCATACCTGGTGAACAAACCAGGTTGCATCGCCCTGTCCGTGGACCATATGGAAGCCGGATTCCAGTTGCCGTTGCCGGAGGTGGCGAAGGCGCTGTTGAACTGGTAGGTGATCTCGCAAATCTAGCTGACTCCGAACTCGTGGAGGTACATCTGCATTTTCAGCGTCATCTGCAAGCTGAAGGAGATCCGAGGCTCGGCGGATGTGTTCCGTGCATAGTTCAAACTGACGGCTTCACCAGGATCTGGGTTGCACGTCTTCGCCTGTCGAACAGGTACTCCAACAACAAGGGTTGGATGGACCGGCTGTTCTTTGTCTGCCACTGGGACGGAGCGGAGTGGGGGTTTCCCACCGTGATCCGTGCAACACAGAAGGATAACTTTCCAAAGCTGATCCAGGATGAGGCAAAAGCCTCTGACAGCTTACTCCGAGCAAGTGTTCGGAACGGGGACGGCTATCTGACGGAGTATACGCTGGTCGAACATAGGCTGAGCAAGCCCTGGAGTAAGTATCTGAACCCATCCTCGCCCGGTCGCTTCGGGAGATTGCTGTATTCCGACTGATGTTCTTCTTCCTTTCCGCTGTTGCAGAGTTGGCCGCTGGTCGGGACCAGGAGGTCAACGAACATTTCGCTGAGAGGATTGCAATCACCGCTCACCTCATATACGAGGGGGACGATGTTGCCGCCGTGGTCCAGATCCCGTCCGCGGTGCGTGTTGCTACGGCAGTAACAACTGCGTTTGCAGTACCGACTCTCGAGGGAGGGCATACTGCCCCAGGGTCGCAAGTCCCTGAGAAAGGACCCAGCAAAATTCGCCTGAAGAAGGCGACGATGAGGGCGACAGCGAGAGTCGTCATGGAGGCTCCAACCGAAGGAGACACAGAAGGGAGCACTCTTCGGGAGAGGAAGAAGAAGAAGAAGAAGGCAGTGTGCACCGAGCAACATGCGGCCGTTGATGAGGCCGAGGAGCAACCTTCCCGGTGGAAAAGAAGAAGGTTGGTAAAGGCCGCGGGTGAGGGCGGAGAAGCCGAGGAGCAAGGCGAGGCAGACCTCGAGCAGCTGGAGAGGCGCAAAAAGCGCAAAGCCTCAGAAATGGCCGAACGAGGGACCGCGCAGGTGTCTGCCGGGGCCCGACCCGATGTTGCCGAACGAGTGGCGACCAATCTTGGACTCGTCGTTTTGAGCGACGAGTCTGAGCAGGAGAGAGTTCCTGTGGCGCCGGGCTTCAACGAGGGCCTAGGAGAAGAGGTTGCTCATACGACGGCATCAAGCACGGGAGCCACTGAGCAGGATACTGCGATCAGTGGTGGGAGGACCCCTGGAAACCGAAGCGAGGGGGCCATAGGAGCTTCTGAACTACAGGGCGAGGAAGCTGCTCGTGAAGCCGTGGTGGCCGAGGAGGTCGCTCCCATGACAACTGAGGAGCCCATAACCGAAGGGGTAGCAGTCAGAACAGAGGCTGCCCTGAACGAGGAGGCGCCGGCTACGGAAACTATCTTGCCCCCCGTGCCCCCCACCGAAGTGGTTACTGAAGTGACAACGTTAGTAACCACTGTGGTAGCTTCATGTGCCAAGGAGGCAGCGCCAACCGGGGAGGGAGGGATCCGGGAGTTGGCAAGGGCCGACGACGTCCAAAGGGCAGCAGCTGGTTCGAATGTTGCCGAAGCCGTAGAAGGGGCAGACCTTCTAGTGAGGCGGTCCAGCAGCGCCGCCGAAGAGCAGGCCGGGGATTCTGGTGATGACCGAAGGCCTATCGGCGAAGTGCTACAAAGAAGGCTTCCCGAGGCTCCCTCAGCGGCATTATTGGAGGTGTCGCTGATCCGTCTTCAAGATAGCGTGTCGAGGGATCTTCCTCCGAGCCCCTCTGCCTCGCACCTTGATCGGTTGGCGAGGTGCCAGGAGTTGCCTCCGGAGCGGACCCCGGAGGTGTCAAGCGGGGGCTACCACCCAGAAGGTCATGAGGATGATGACACGGTCGATGATATCGACTTGGGTGCTCTCGTGGACGGGGTCTCCAGGTCGCTGAAGGTACTAAGATCCCTAGCTGCTCGGGCTCAGAACCAGAAGCATCTGTGGGAGGCACAGACTGCTTTCTGCGAGGGACTTACGGTGCAGCATAAGGCCCGTGAAGCGGCGCTGGAGGACGAGGTGAAGAGTCTCAAGACTGCTCTCCAGGCTTCCGAGTTAAATCTGGCCCTCGTCCGGGCCGAGAAAGAGGCCGTCACCAAGGTCCTAGCCGATGCCGAAGCCTGCGTTGTCGCCGCATACAAGGCTGGGACTGGCTTTTGGGAAGACTTGGAGCAGTATGGGGCCCGCTGTTACAGAGTGGGCCTTAATGCCAGGAAGGCACTCGGGGATCAACTTTCTTGGATTGAACGTGCTCGGGAGGCCTTCGAGGCTGCTGTGCGGGAGTGTCGGCGCAGAACGGGGGACGCTCGCCTGGACGGAGTGCGGTTCACCCAGTTTCATTCTGGGCGAATGCCTCCCACTGATGATGGCGCCGGCCCCTCCGAGCAAGCTCCTTAGCGTCGCTGTTCTAGTTCTTCCCTATTTTGTCGGTTTTTGTAACCAGGTCCAAGGGACCTTCTGTAAAAAAGAAATCATGAAAATTTCCTTTTCGAAATTTGTCTATGGCTTCGCTTTTTCTATCTTCTCCATTTTGCTATTGTTCCTGCTCGAATCGGAATTCGCTGGTTTGTAAGAGTTGCATGTACCGCTCAGATCGATGAAAACCACAAAAAGGGTTCGACCAGGGGTGTATGCGAAACTCTTGTTCAGCCTGGGGGGTCAACATTTCCCTTTATGTTGAAAAAGACTTCGGAAGTATGGATATTTTCAGACATTTCCCCAAGCGGACCATAGGAACAGGGAGAAGAGAAGTAGGATGCCGAACAAAGGCTTTTATAGATAATAAGCCTTCAAATTTGATACGTGCCAAGTCCAGGGTATGGCTTCGCTGCTAGGAGTAGCAAGCTTATAGGAGCCTTTTCCGAGGACTTGGGTGACCTGATAAGGTCCTTCCCATTTGGGGGCGAGCTTGCCGATGGCCCTTCAGGGATCCGAAGCCGAGCAGCGTCGTAGAACTAGGTCGCCCACGCAGAAGCGCCTTTCCCGAACTCGAGCATTATAGTATTGCGCGAGTCGTTGCTGATAGGAGACAAGGCGAATGCTGGCGTCGCTCTGCCGTTCGTCGAGCATATCGAGGTTCTCCCGAAGAGCACGATTATTAGCAGCTTCGTCGAAATGGGTTGTTCGGAGAGTGGGGAGGGCCACCTCCAAAGGCACAACAACTTTTAAGCCGTATGCCAAGTGAACAGGTGTTTCTCCTGTCGCCACTCGCGTCGTTGTTCGGTGGCACCAAAGCACGTTGGGGAGCTCGTCTATCCACGAACCGCCTGCAGCTTCAACCCTTGTGCGAATCCCGTGCAGCAGTGTTCGGTTGGCGTTTTCGACCAGACCGTTTGCCTGGGGATGTGCCACGGAGGTGAAGTGGTTGTAGATTCCGAGCTTAGCACACTTCTGCTTGAAAAAGGTGTTGTCGAACTGTTTTCTATTGTCGGAGGTAATCACCCTTGGAACGCCAAACCGACAGAGGAGGTTCTTCCAGATGAACTTCCACGCGGCTTGTTCGGTGATTACGGCAACTGGTTCTGCTTCGATCCACTTGGTGAAGTAGTCGATGGCCACGAACAGGAACTTCTTTCGTCCTTGGGCCTCCGGGAAGGGGCCCAGGATATCAATGCCCCATCTGGTGAAAGGGCGAGGTTTGAACAGGCTATGAAGTTGTTCGGAAGGCTGTTTGATGAGCCGTCCGAACTTCTGACATTCCGGGAACCTCCGAGCAGAGGACATACAATCCTTCTGCAGCGAAGGTCACCAGAATCCTGCTCGAACCACGCTGCGCGCCAGTGCTCTGCCCCCCAAGTGGCTTCCGCACAGCCCTTCATGGACCTCCTCGGTAGCTGCGAGGGCTTCTGCTGGGCTGAGGCACCGTAGGAGAGATCTTGAAAGTGACCACCGGTACATCTTGCCTTCAATGAGGGTGAAACGCTGAGAGCGCAGTCTGATCTTCCGAGCTTCGCCCTGTTCGGGCGGAAGCTCGCCTCGAAGCAGATAGGCCAGGAGAGGGTCCATCCAACTCAGAGCCGGTGGGCCTACCTCAATGGCTGCGACGTCTACTTCGGTGCTCGGCAAGGCGAGCTCTTCAATGAATACGGAGCGAGAAGGGGCGATGTCCCCTGAAGATGCCAACTTGGCTAGGGCATCGGCACACGCATTCTGCTCCCGCGGGACATGTATGACTTTGAAATAGAGGAGGCCCTCTGCTCGGCTCTTAACCTGCTGGAAATATTGATCCATGCGGGGCTCCCTTGCTTCGAACTGTCCGTTCACCTGACTAGCTACCAACTGGGAGTCACTGAAGACTCTAAGCCGAAGGGCTCCAAGGTGCCTAGCCATGCGAATGCCAGACAACAATGCTTCGTACTTGGCGACGTTGTTGGAATCGGAGGGCGTATTGGAACTCTAATCCCTCCGGAGAGGTGAGGACCAAGCCAGCTCCGCTCCCCGTGACGCAAGAGGACCCGTCGACATAGAGCTCCCATGGGGGCTCATCAGCCAGTGGAGGGTCCTGCTCGGTAGGGAGAGTACATTCCGCAACAAAGTCCGCCAATGCTTGCGCCTTGATTGCTGTCCTTGGGCGGAAATTGATGTCGAACTTGCCAAGCTCTATGGCCCATTTAACGAGTCTGCCGGAAGCCTCCGGCCGCTGAAGGATAGACTTCAGTGGTTGGTCAGTAAGGACCGTAATAGAGTGGGCCTGGAAATAGGGCCTAAGCTTCCGGGTAGCCGTGACCAGGGTGAGGGCGAGTTTTTCTGCTCGGGGGTACCTCCTCTCAGCTTCTTGGAGGACCCTGCTGATGTAGTACACTGGATGCTGCGCCGCTCCCTCTTCTCTGATCAAAACCGCGCTGATGGAGTGTTCAGTGACCGAAAGATATACAAACAACGGTTCTCCAAGCACAAGCTTCGAGAGAATAGGTGGGGCTGCCAAGTATGCCTTTAGCTCGGTGAAGGCAGTTTCACACTCCTCAGTCTACCGCACATGCCCCCCTTGCTGGGAGGTGCCCTTGGGGCCTCGCAGCAACTTGAAGAAGTTGAAACTTCTTTCTGCTGCTCGGGACATGAACCGGTTTAGTGCAGCAAGGCGTCCAGTGAGCCGCTGGACGTCACGCACTGTCTTTGGACTGCCCATTCAAGCACGGCCTGGATTTTCTCTGGGTTTGCCTCTATGCCCCTGTTTGAAACTAGGAAGCCGAGGAACTTACCCGAGCGCACACCAAACGCACACTTGGACGGGTTGAGCTTCATATTGTACTTCCGCAGAGTTGCGAAAGTTTCTTCGAGGTCGGAAAGGTGGTCGGCGCTCGGAAGCGTCTTGACTAGCATATCATCGACGTAGACTTCCATGTTGCGCCCGATCTGCTGCTCTAACATCTTGTTGACCAGCCGTTTGTACGTCGCACCAGCATTCTTCAGGCCAAAGGGCATCCTAGTGAAACAGTATAACCCCAGGTCTGTGACAAACGTGGTAGCGTCTTGGTCCGGGGGATGCATGCTGATCTGGTGATAGCCAGAGTAAGCATCCAGGAAGCTGAGGAGCTCGTGCCCGGATGTAGCATCCACCAACTGGTCGATGCGCGACAAAGGAAAGTTATCCTTGGGCGTCGCTTTGTTGAGATCCTTGTAGTCTATGCACACACGCCATTTGCCGTTGGCTTTGCGCACGAGGACCACATTGGAGATCCACCTTGGGTATTGGGCTTCTCGGAGGAGCCCAATTGATCGGCTTTTGACGACGTGATCGTGGATCACAGTCTGCCGTTCTCGGTTCACAGGTCACCTCCTTTGCTGAACTGGCGGGACCCGGGGGTCCAAGCGGAGGCGATGCACCATGACCTCTGGGGAGATGCCTGGTAACTCGCCGTCAGACCACGTGAACACGTCCAAATTGGTCAGCAGGAAAGTCTTGTAGCGTTGTTGCTCGGCCTCCGCTAGCAGGGCGCCAATGTAAAGGACGTGTTCGGGGTCGTCATCCACCCGAACATGAAGTAGATCTTCAGCAGGCGTTCCTCAGCTGGTGGAGGGCTGATCGGTAGGTGGCAGAACAGGGGCTGGGGCTGCGAGCGGTTGCTTGTCCCTTAGAGAGAGGACATAGCACCGTCGAGACTTGCGTTGGCACCCGAGCACCTCACCGATCCCGCTCGGAGTTGGGAACTTCATCTTTTGGTGAAGAGACGAAGGTACCACTCTGATTTGTCCGATCAGGCCTCTGCCGAAGATGGCGTTGTAGCCAGGCATGCTGTTGACAACCAGGAAGTCAACTATCTTGGTCACAGTCTTTGGAGCCGTCCCAAGAGTGATTGGGAGGCGAGCTTTGCCCATGGGCTGCACCGAAACACCCGAGAAGCCGTAAAGAGGAGATCCTACATGGGTAAGCTGATCGGTTTTGAGGCCCATGATGAGATAATAATCGTAAGCCAACACGTCGGGGACACTTCCATTATCCACCAAAATCCGACGCACATTACAGTGGTTGATGGTGGCCGAAACGACCAGCGCATCAGTGTGTGGGGGTGTGACCCCTACAAGATCCTCGTCCGAGAAAGTTATAACCTCCTCGGATGGTGTGTGTGTGGGATTGGCTGGATATGGAGCTGGTCGAGGCACCGAGGGCCTGTCCACGACGTGCACCCGCCTTGCGTAGTCGCGTCGGCTTTGGGTGCTCTCTCCGCCTGCGCCGAAGCCTCCCGCGATCACATTGATTTCCTGCCCGTTGGGCTCATTGTTGATCGGTTGCTCGGGAGTCCGCTCTCGGCGTCTGGGGCGGTCTTCATTCCGGCGCACGAACCGTCCGAGGTAGCCGCGCTTGATAAGGTCTTCGATTTCATCCTTAAGCTGGCGGCATTCAGAGGTGTTGTGGCCGTGGTCGCGATGAAAGCGACAATATTTGGCTTGGTCGCGCCTCCGAGGGTCAGAGCGCATCCTCTGTGGCCACCGAACGTATGGTTCGTTCCTGATCTCGGCCAGGATCTGTTCGGGTGCCACAGTGAGGGGGCTGTAGTCGGTGAAGGGACGTGGTCGGCGCGGCGAGTCGCCGTTGCGCCGTCCTTTCTTCCGGTCACGATCGGGACCGTTGTCGGAAGGTCTCTTCTTGTCCGACGATTCCCCCTGCTCTGCTCGGCCCGCAGCTAGGCTTTCCTCGCATGCTGCATGGCGTTGTGCGATGGAAAGTAGCTCGGCGAGAGTAGCAGGCTGCTGGACGCCGAGAGTCCTCTGTAGAAAGCCATCGCGAGTGCTCTGGATGAGGGCACTGGTGGCTAGAGGGACGTCCAGGTGCGAGATGCGAAGCGCCTCTGTCCGGAACCTCTTGACAAAGTCCCAAAGTGCTTCGCCCTTTTTCTGGCGGATTGCCAGGAGGGAGGCCGCCGTCCGTGGCTGCGACCTCCCACCAAGGAAGTTGTCCCGAAAGGACTTCTTCAATTGGCGGAAGGAAGAGATGGAGCCTGGAGGCAGGGCCTCGAACCAGGCTCTAGCGGTCTCCTTGAGAGTGGCGGGGAAAGCTCGGCACTTGGCCGCGTTTGATGCTCCATGGAACACCATGTGCGACTCGAAGCCGTGGACGTGGTCAGCCGGGTCGGTGGTGCCATCGTAGGGCGCGATGGTGGGCAATGGGAGCTTTCGGAGGGACCCGTGCCTCCAGGATCTCCACACCGAAGGGGGAGCGGAAGTCCGGGTCATCCTCCGCTGGAGCCTTGCCCTCTGCCCGCTGAACCATAGCGTCAACTCGACGTTCAAGATCCACGACACGACGTAGGCGCCTGGCCAACTCCTGCTCAGAGTGAGCAGAATCTTCTCGGTCAGTTTTGTGGGAGTTGGATCCCATAACCGAACGCGGCAGGCGAGGGGCCGCCATGGAGCGGCGAGGTGATCGGCCACGGCGCTCTGGCGCTTGCTCCTCGGACGGGGCCCGGTGCGACCGCCGTGGCGAATCCACCTGCTGATCTTGTGGCGCAGGAGGGGTGCAAGATCGTCGGTGAGACGACTCCGCCTGACGCTCCTGCGGCAAGGAAGCCGCCGGGGCCGGTGGTCTGGCCAGCTAGGCCTGGAGGCCGAGGCAGACGCCCGTCAACTGCTGCATTTGTGCTTGGAGCTCCGCCATCTCCAGGGCGGTTGCAGGCAGGACGGCGGCAGGAGCAGAGACGCCGCCCGCTATGCCTGCAGGGCCGACGACGATGTCGACAGGAGGGGCTCGGTGACGAGAGTCCGCCCGTGATTGGCGGGACCTCGTCGCCCTGCTTCTGACGTTTTGGTGAGAGAATCGTCCGCGAGCCATGGTAGCGTCGCTTCCCACAAACGGCGCCAAAAGTGTGGAGGCCTTTTACTGCTTGGGCCGGAACCAAGTGGGCCTACACTTGAGAAGGGAGAAGACGATCACCGGTAGCGGACGGAAGCCTGCGTTCACCAGAAAAGACGTCAGGGGGGCCCGGTTGAAGAACCGGGAAGAACCCTCCGATGCCTAAGTCAGTGAGAAGCTTGCGAGGATGGAGGCTTTCGTGTGTGTAGCGTGAGGGTTCGAGTGGGCAGAATTGCGTTACCTTTGCATGGAACTGTACCTGAACCTTTTATAGGTGTGGACGCTGTAGAGAGGGGATAGAGCGCCCCTTGATTGCGCCTGGGAGGTCACGACCGTTTTGCCCGTTGAGGGGTGCTGCAGTTATGACACCTCTTGATCGTGGGGCGCGTGGCCAGTAGCCGTTATAACCGTCGTAGGAGGTGGAGAGGCTGCTCGGACAATCTTGGCCGTAAGTGCCGAGCAGGTAGCCTGTTCGGAAGGCTTGACCCGCTGTTAAGCTGTTCGGTGCGCTCTACCCGGGCGATGGTCAGGCCAGCAGGGCTGAAGCACGCTAAGGCAGGGTGCCTGTTCGATAGGCTGGGGCCTGGACCGAACAGGTTGAGGGGTGCCCGGAGGTGACCCCGCTCGGCAAGGTCTATGCTTGACTCGAACAGGTGGAGGGACGACAGGCGACGCGACCCTAGAGCTTGGCGGTGCTCGATCAGGGCGGTCGCTTCCTGGAGCCCTTCGCACGGTCTTTGTGGGGACGTAGCGAACAGCAGAGGGGCCACGTCTGGCAAGACCCTGACGGGCCCTGATGGATTGCGATGGGCCATGATGGGCTTGGGTGGCAGGAACTGGCCACCACAGATCGTATCAAATGTTTCTGATTACTTTTCGTTTTCAATTTTCTTATAAGAAATAGATACGGAAAGTGCTATTTCTATTTTCGACTCCGATCCATTGACAACCATACTATTCCGTAAATGAGATGATGTCATCAAACCTATGCATGGCTGTGCAAACATTTCTGTTCGCATGTTAAAATGTGATTAATTTGCTCTACAACTTGTGGACTCGTATCTACCTTACTTAATACATAGGCAGATAATTTACCCCATAAAAACTTTGCTGTTCATTGGAGGTGTTGAAGATAATAGCCGAGTTTCTTCTTAATCTGTAAATAGTATCCCTAAATAAAAATAATTAAAAGTAAGAATGATTATTTTTTATTTAAAGTCACTCTTATATTATTAACATGATTTTGATATTATCTTCGGACGTGCACATCCTGACAAAATGCCACCAGACTTCGATAACAGAATTGAATATGAAACTATCATAATTATAAAAAAACTATGTTAATTCTAAAATTATGAATATCAAGAATTATTGAAGTACGGATATCAAGATTAATTTGATTTATTTATTTTGAAATAATTTTTACTCTATAAAATTTTATTTTAAAAAAGTAACCTAAAATCATGATAAAATGTATCACCTTTTAATTAATTCATGTGTAAAATTTCATCTTAATTTGATATTGTTTAAATATAAAATAAAAACACCAATTTAATTCTAAAAAAAACTCTCCTGTACTACACAGGAAAGAAATTGGTCTTTGAATGACCAATTTCTCGGTCATTTGAAGACCAATTTTATTATTTTATTTTATTTTTTAAATGGCCACGCCCGCGCCTGCTTGGACGCTGTCATTGACGGGTCAAAACTCTGTTATATTGCGAATTAAAAATTTTAGTGTGCTATTCACCTAATAATTTGTTAAAAGTATGTTATTTTTAAAGAAAACCCTATGCCAAACATGTTCCATTTAACTCGAACTAAAAACCATATTCGCTGAGCGGTTCAAGCGGATTAGCATGAAACAACACATGACTCAGATTTGGAAGGATAAATTTAATAGGCTGCAATAGTCAGGTATATCTTCAACTCAAAAAGAAAAGAAAAGAAAAGAAAAGAAAGATGAAAAAACATGCATCCACTCCACCCCTGCGCCAGTGGTCCCTCAGTCTAACCCATTGTCACGCATGTGCGACAGACCAGAAGGACAAAACTCTCGGCAAACTATTTCTTCCAAATAAAATAAGACCGGACATCTTTTTGGCAAAACAAGAAGCACGAAAAAGGAGTGAAAGAATTGGAACAATAGAAGGAATGATGATGCCTGAAGTAAGGATGAAGAAGGGTTGACCTTGCATCCAATGGCAACGACAATACTTCAAAATTTTCAAATTGCTGTACACAAATTTCATGTGCACACACAGTTGTACAAAATACTGAGAATAAAAGTGGAATCGGATTACTGATGACCTGGTAGACCTTTGTGGGGAAGCCTGAGCCGTAGGCATTTTCCCATGTATGAACATGTTTGGGATCGGACACTGATTGTGACCACCCAAAACTTATTCCCCTGGCCATACGCATAAGCAATGAAATGAAACCCCTTTGGGAGCTGATTGAGATCCTTCAGAGAACAGAAGCATGAGAACTAAATTTTCTCGTTTCTGACTGACCTGGTCACCTCGCAAAGAGGGTGTCCACTTAGCCTTTCCGGCTTCATTCCTTCGTTTCTAGTGACGAGCCATCTGTAAGTGCTCCTCGAGCTTCATGTTCCATTTTAAGGGCAAACAAAGAAGCAGCTTGAAGATAGCATGCAGTAGGCCAAGTGGGTGATATAACTTGGGCCTGCATTGCATCATTGAGGGCTTGCTGTGGCTTATCAGTCATCAGATAACACAAGCACCGACGTACAAAAACTGTTGGTGAGACCATAGTTCCAACATCAATGAACTGCATGTCGACACCAATTCCATGTTAAAAATACTATTTTGAGTAGTTTCAAGCATAGATAGAAGATACATTTATTGTTTGAAACCATAAATCATCACAGCTGATATAGACTAGGATCAGAAAATCCTCAACACACAAGCAGCCAGCAGGCCCTGTACATGAGGTCAGGTTTGAAAGATTGGGGATCCCAACCTGTGGAAACCAAACCATGCCATGAACTGCTTGCTCCACAATGATGTGATGATTTCTATTTCCCATAAGCTTTAGGACATACATCCAAGCATACTGTAATGTCTGTCACATATATTCTTTGGATTCACAGGAGATGGATTATGCACATGTTGACATGTGGATTTTCATTGAACAATCATTACCAAAACATAACATTTGAGGAACACAAAATGTCGGTTCCTCCTGAATTCATTTTAGTAACAAACAATTCAAAGCAAACTCATGAACAGGGTAACCCTTTCGGCCAATTCCATTGCTAAGATAAAAGTTGTCAAAAGAAAAGTCAACAGCACGAATAATCCCGCATTGCATGTTTCAAGATTTCAAATCTATATATGAATTGTATTGTCAAGTAACAAAGATGAGAGTTAAATTCTTAGAATATGGAATAAAAATCAAGGGTTTGCATTTACCACTACAAATGGTCTTATCTTGGAATGAACCCCCCTTCCTAACCAAATTACTAAGCAATAACCTCTCAAAATCCTATGTTATTGGATAAACAGCCAGAAATTCTGTGAAAAATACTTGACTAACATTTCTGATTGAAAAACATTTAAACACTCTTGCTGCCCCACCCCCACCCCCTGGTTCGAAAATTATTGAAAATTTGGGAATATTTGTCTGTGTGAGCACACAAAGCCAACGCTCTCTTCTCCTTCCTGCTTGTTTTCAACACGCAGAGTATGGCAAATAGATATGCGGGTGTTCGTTGCATATTATTTGTTTCGTGCTTTAAATTCATCAGAAGATTTAGGATTTTGTGCGCTGGACCCTTCCCCACCGATGAAGATCGGTGTTAATTTATATCGAGAAGAATCTCGAACACCTTTGATACCTAGTCCCGAGCCTTTTATGTGTCACAAATGATGTTGTGACCGTAGAATATATTTGACATACTTCGCAATTCTTTCCCTCCATAGGGACTGATTTGTAATTCTCCCATTAGATAGGGACTGTTTCATGACTTTCCCATTAAATAAGGACTTGATTCATAATTTTATTTTTACCAAATAGGGGCTGTTCTACCATTTTCCCAATAAATGGGGACTATTTTAGAATTTTCCCACTAAATGGGGACTGTTTCACAATTTTTCCACCATCATGATTGCAATTTTTCTTATCAAATGGGTTACCTTGCAATTTGTTTCAAACAGACCTTATTCGAACATTACCCTTTTTGGACGAGGTTAATTTGAAACTTGTAACATATTTTTAGCGTTTGTTGCTAAGTTTATGAATTTTGCAATTTTAAAAGATGTTTATGCAATTATCCCAAAATGTTGGGTATAGTTGCAATTTTATATAGTATGAGACAATAGCCCCATTTTGGGACATGAGGTAAACAAACACACACCTTGTGTCTCTTTTATATAAACATTTCATAGAAATAACATGATTTCATGGATGGTACATGTATTTTCACAAATGATATACCCTCAAGGGGTTTTGTACAAAATTCCCAAAGGGGAAATGAGAGACCTGTAAGCTCTCTTCCTCAAGATGGAAAGGAACAAACAAACAGGCCACTGCTCTTCTTCCTCCTGCTTCGCTGCTGCCAAGTCTCCTTTTTCGTGTGTTGGGTTCGGTCTCCTTTTATAGGATTTTGAGGTGGAAGGATCCCCAGTGGTCAAGCTTGGGTCCTTGGGAGCACCCCCCGGTAAGCATTTATTTCTGATTCTTTTTGTTCTTTTGTTCTGAAAGAGAGAGGGAGAGAGGACTGGGAGGGGGCCCCCTCCCCCTAGTCGTGGCACCCAGGGGGTGTGTGTGTGTGGTGGTGGTGGTTGCGGGGGGGGGGGGGGGGGGGTGGGGGCTCCGGTTACCCGCACCGGGCTCCCCTGGTTAGTGTGACCAGGGAAGCTCCTGGTTGCACCCCCCCCCTCTCTCTCTCAGTTGTGCGCACCGGAGGTTGGCCCAACCGGGGGTTCCCCGGGTGTGCGCAACAGGGGGAGCCCGGTTTGCTCCACACTGCCCCCCCACCCTTGTACACAAATTTATGTAAAAGGGTTTTTTGGGGGGATTTTAAAAGTTTGTCGTTTTCCTGTCTCGGAGTCAACTCCACTGGGAAACTTTTGTTGTGTTGACTTGTGGCATGTGGGCGCGGATATTTTGCCGCCCACAGATTTTGGGGCAATTTTAATATTTCTGGAAATTTGGATTTGGGGTAATTTCTGAACTTTAGAAGCTCCAAGAATTTCGAGTTTACGGAAATCGAAGATTTCCGGGGTATCTTTCGGGATTTTGAATTTGTAAGGATTTCTGGAAATTAGGATTTCATGGATTTTGATTCTCTGAAATTTCTGAAAATTCAGAAAACTGAATATCTTTTGGGTTTTGATAATTTCTGAAAATTCAGTAGAGGAGGTTTTTGGGTTCTGATCATTTCTGAAGATTCAGAAAGTTGGATCTTGAGGTTTCGATAGCTTATGAACATTTCAGAAAATTGGGTTTTGGGGATTTAATGGTTTCTGAAAAAAAAAATCAGAAAATTGGATTTTGGGGATTTAATTATTTCTGAAAATTCGGAAAATTGGGTTTGGGAGATTTAATGATATCTGAAATTTCAGAAAATTGGAAAATTCAGAAAATTGGATTTACAGCGCTTTTTTATATTGTTTCACACTGTAATTGGCAAACCCCATGTATATGAAGGTTTTTCTATCCCAAAAATATCGAAAAGTGGTCAATTAAAATTTTTTGGCTTCAACACTGCTCTACAAGGAGGATGATCGCAAATACGCAATGGAGGATGACCCCAAAGTAGCAGCATTACAGTTACAATGACCTACTCTTCATCATTGTCCAAACCCAAGCGGAACTCCTCTCCATCCTCCTGCTAACTTTCCCCCATCTGCCAGTAGCCAAGGCAGTTTGGTTTTCTATTTGAGGCTCTAGTTAGCAACAAAAACTAGCAGTGCAGGAAGAGAATATGAATAATGGAGAAGATGGAAGAAAAATAGAAGCTCTCTTCCAATTCTATTTCTGGAGATGGAAGAAAATAGATGCTCTTCCAATTCTATTTCTTAACACAATTGCAAAAGATGACAACTGTTTACAATTTCATCATTGACCTTTTATAACTACACTCTCTTGAAGCAAATCGTTTGAGTACTGAATCTTTAAGCTACAGGAAATATGACACCATATGCATGCAACAAAGATGCACGCATGATCAACCACCAACCCAGGGTTGTCTGACCCCCTTTTAATTAATTAAGATTGATGGTGAATCAAAAGATAAACCAATGGATGTGTAACATTCCTTAGTTGGTAAACAGAAATTATGGATAAGGAACCACCAAATGTTACCTGAGCATTTCTTCAAGTTCACAAATAAGAGTCTAACATCATGGATTGAACTACTCACATTCATGAGCTCAAGATCAATGCCATTTAAACTTTTAACTGCTAACCATCATGTCCTTGGTTTTCAAGGATATAAACTTTACAACAAAGTGGCTAAATGGCCCCAAATTCAACTTTAAAGAAGAAGAGTGAAAAAGAAAGTGAGGATACATTTTGTACAAACCTCAATCTCAATGGATGTTTAGCCTGATTGAAATGGTGATCATGGTAACTATCCTAGTTAATAAATGAGACATTGGCAAGAGCTGCTATAGTGCATGTATTGTCAATGCCATTCAGGCTGGATCTAAGGGTGCAGAAGAAAATCTTTTTCTTCCTTTCATGTAATATCTGGGAACCAAGCACGGAAAGGAATCAAAAACTGGTTTTGGAACTGGCCTGGTAGGCAGGCCAGTTCCTCTATTCCATGCCCAGTTTTGGACATTTACTGCCCACCAGAACCAGACTGGTTCTGGCAGAGTTCCAATCAGGTTAATAAGGTTCTGTCCACTTTGGCAGCTTTTTAGTACAGTGGAATCTCTAAATATGTGAAAGTTCAAGCTGAGCAGAAACTGAAAGCAAAAGAAACAAGGCATTTGTCCTATTCAAGCTAACCAGAAACAAAAAGCAAAGGAAATCAGTCAATTGAGATATTTAGAGCAATGAGTCAAGACTGGACCCCACAATCAGATTCACCTTAGCCCGTTCAAATTCCAGTTTGAGTTCCCAGGCTATTTCTGGACAAAAACCAGATAATTGTAGGCATTTTCTCTATGTTGTAATTTGGCCTCTAATCCAGTTCAGCTGTTCCGATCCAGTTTCAACCAGTTTTTAGTATCCTGACCTAGACACATGCCTAGAAATGGAAAAAAGGAACACAATTTCAATTTTTTATCATATGACTTAGTTGTTTTGGATCTTAATGTGAATAGAGGTCACACAAAAGCATGAGATATAATACCATCATTATATGTGCTTAATAGGAAGTTTTCATACTTATTGCACTGGCTCAAGGCATTCCTGTTTTCTGACAACTATAGAGACTCCATCCTACACTGTATGCTTCAGAACCAGATAAGTTTCCTTTTGTGAACATGTTGGCAATAGCCATTTAATCCAACACATACTAAACCAGGTCGACTGAAGTGGGCAACTACCCAAGAACGTAGAGTAGCTGTAGATAAACCTCCTACAGACAAAAACATGAACTAACCTGAGTGTAGCATTCAATTGCAGTTACAAAGTCTTTATGTCTAAAAGCACTATCGCCCTTCTTCTTTGAATCCAACATCTCTTGCATTTGATCCGTCCACATCTGAAATGAGAGCTGAAAAAGAGAAAAATAGCTGACAAAACTTTGTGAAGAACATCAGTTAACCAAACTTGGGCAAATATATTTCTGAAATGAATAGAAGGTGACGACTAATCGACTATACTGTCTTATAATCCAAATATATCAATGAACTGGATCAATTGTCATACAGCCATGAACAGATATGCATACATATACACATGGACACACATATTCAGGTATATAATGGCACTGCAAATTTCAAATACTGTGAAAGAGTGTGCATGGTAATGAAAGAAACCTCATTTGATATTCCTTCATCATCTTTGTAGCCAATCATCTCAAACATTCCATGTATGGCTTCCAAATCCATCCTTAAACAAGCTTCACCGAGTGGAGACAAAGATAGTGTCTCCAATGTGGGTGCATCATCACGTGGAAAGTCCATCAGAACATATGAAGGAACCTGCAGTACAGCATTTAATATCAAGTACAACTTTTACTCACGATTAAGCCCAAGTAAAGCAATACAAAAAACTCATTTAGGAGATTAGACAGTATCTCCATAGATTCTCCATCCCAGTTGCTGGCACATTATAATCAATTATTCCGAAGTTAGCACATTTTCCATCCAGGATGCAACTCATCAAGATAGTGGTTCTCAGAGAAACATCACTTACATGAACCAACTCTTTACAAGAATAATGGAAAATTAACCCAATTTTATCTGATACAACAATCTGAATACTGATCAATGGACTTGAATTCTATATTCATCAAATACATCCGAGACTCATGAGTGGTTATATCACACAGCAGAGCACTTATGGTAAATATAGGAGCACCAGTGTTTGACACGAGATAACGTGAACACAGTTTTCTTTTGGAAGAAGGTGAATACATAGGGTAGTGAATTATAGAATAGGAAAATTTTCTCAAAAAGGTGAATGTTCCAGAGAGAATAAGAGTGATTATGAGTAAAGTGTTAAATCATAATAATAATAAACATTTCCCTCACAAGAAAACCAGTGAGGAAATCCAGGCGTTTCTAGATAACATAGTCAACCACTTCATTGTGTAAAAGATCACCTCAATTTCCTTCTGAAGAGGAGTCAATGCCACCACTAATGACTTAGGATTTGGCCTTTCTCGGGGTTCATATTCCAAGCATCGAGAAGCCAACCGAACTAATTCAGTCCGATCCTCATCAGAAAATTGCCCCTCCAAACAGGAATCCGTCAGCATAAGGAAATTTCGGTCACGTATCAGGTCAAGGGCCTGCATAAGAATTGAAAAGGCAAAAAATTTGGATGAAGAGAATATAGTGATAGAGTTTATAATTTCTTCTGACAATAACGTCATGGAACATGAAAAAAGAGAAAAGAAAAAGGGAAGATCACACTTCATAAAGGTTATTCTTTCTGTTATCTTTTATGCATATTTTTCGAGACAGACACACAGATAGACAGACAGAAATGCATAAAAGTATTTTTCAAGCACAGATAAGGTCATGGAACATGTTCATCATCTGATTAATAATCCCTTTGAATTGCACATGTATCAATCAGATCTTCTGGATCCATATATAGGACCGTTCCCCACTGACCTTAATCGCATGTATCAATGATGCCATGAAAGTAATTCACACCAAATATGAACTAGACTAACACAATAATTCATTTTATCGTCCGCACTCCACAACAGGTTCTGCAGATTTTAACCAGGTTTTGTGGGTTTGGATTGATTTTGAATGGTTTAGAGTAAAATGACGTTTTGATAATTTCTGCATTTTATTGATTAAACATTCATTTGAGTGTTTGAAAGTGTTTCAAAATATTTGGGAGTTTTAGGCGTAAGATGTGGTTTCATGTTGTTTTGAGCATTGTTGGAACGCGGATATCTTCTTCGATCTTTCTTTAATTTTGAGATGAATTTCGCCCCGGAGGGTTCCGTCCATCGTCTTTTTTTTTTGCTTCTGCGGGCGTGCCAGACTGTTTACGAGAAACAGACAAAGATATTTATTTGCGAGGGGTATTGGATGCGAATCCTGATACCCTCGAATTTCATTTCATTTATTTATTTTTTCCGCGTGCGCTCGCGTTTTCAAGACGATTGGAGTGGTCGTGTACTGGACCGTTCTCCACCGACCGAAGTCGATGTTTCCTTTACATCGAGTATAACACTCGAATACCTTCGGATGCGTAATGTTTGTTAAAAGACCATATGCCGAAATTTAAAGAAAACAGATGACAAGTAAATTTCCACAATTTATTCAAGCATACATTTGTACCGTTTACATTTACGCTCGCAACGGGGAGTTTGTGCCTCCGTTGGGTGTTTACATGGTAATGAGTACATTTGTGTCATCAATGGGGTGTTTGAGCCTCCATTGGATGTTCACATAGTTTGACGGTTACACTTACGTCAACGACGGGGTGTTTGTGCCTCCGTCGGACAACATGCCTCTACGTGTGTCGTTTCATGACACCGAAGGACCTAAACATGTGCCTCTACGCGTGTCGTTTTATGACACCGGAGGACTTAAGCATGTGCCTCTACGTGTGTCGTTTTATGACACCAGATGACTTAAACATGTGCCTCTAAGCGTGTCGTTTTATGACACCGGAGGACTTAAACATGTGCCTCTACGTATGTCGTTTTATGACACCGGAGGACTTAAACAGAGCCAATGGGGGTCGTGTAACAACCTGTGGCGTCTCTGTGCGGACGAGCGCAGAGCTGAACACCACGGACTGCTAAGGACCTCTCCCTAAGGCTATATGCGTGCGGCCTTTAACAAGCTCTCGCACGTAGGCTTCCGTTCACAGGTCTTGTAAGCCTGTAGGCTGTTGGCGTCCCCTTGCAATGGGGGTATGCCCCCCTATTTATAGGGTTTCGGCGGGTCGAACCGGCGGAGGTACGCGAGCAGAGAGGCACGAGCGACGAGGCAGCACGAGCGTCGAGGCAGCGCGGCAGAGAGGCAGCGACCGGCGGGGGTGCGCCCCTTGCCCAGACCGGCGGGGGGTGCGTTGCCCAGCGGAGGTTGGCGGCACGAGCGTCGAGGCAGCGACCGGCGGGGGTGTGCAACCGGCGGGGGTGCACTCCCTGCGCGGACCGACGGGGGGTGCGCACCCCGCCCGGACCGGCGGGGGTGCGCCCCTGCCCGAACCGGCGGGGGTGCGACCCCCGCCCGAACTGGCAGGGGTGCGGCCCTCGCCCGGACCGACGGGGGTGCGCCCCCGCCCGTACCGGCGGGGGTGCGGCCCCCGCCCGGACCGGCGGGGGTGCGCCCCCGTTCGGAACCGGCGGGGGTGCGCCCCCATGGCTGGGCCCTCCCTATAAAAGGGTGGGCCTTCATCCATTTGGCCATTTCCGTCCGTACCTTCCGGGAGAGAGCTCTGTGGGCCTCCCGCTTCTATTTGTTGGTTGACGGCCGTGCCGCGCCCGTGCATACGTACACCGCCTGTGCGTATTCGTCCGTTTCACGTGCGTTTGACCCCGTTTTCGAGGGGCACGTGCATTTGACTGTCCTTGACGCGTCGGGATCGTGCGTGGTCTTGAACGAGGGCCCGGTCGTCAGATTTTCACCGCCCGAGGTACGCCTTGCTTCGTCCCGTGGGGCTTCGAACGTCATATCCCGAACGCGCAACTTAGGTCGTTCCTAGTGGTAAGTGATCCCGGTCTCGCCTATCTTTGACGTCCGAGCGGGGGGATCGGGAGTTTGTTCCCGGTTCCTCCAGGGCATATTTGTCGCCCGGAGTTTCCTTAAGCCCCGATATTTTTCGGGTTCAACAAATGCCCCCCACGGGATATCCGTCGGAGACGAAGGCGACGGCAGGTATCCCGTGGCCGATTCAAAATGCGTTTCTTCTTCCGCACTTGCATCTGTTTAGTTGTAATGTCTTCATTTCTGACATTTAAACTTTTTGTGCGGCAGGTCTGACAATGCCTCGCTCCACTAAACATCGTGGGGAGAGCAGCCGAGCATCACGTCATTCGGAGGACGATGTCCAGCGGACAGAGGACCCAATCGTACTTCACCCTTTCTCCGTAGAGGGAGGAAGATCTGGAGCAACTCGACAGAGGTGTCGAGATATGCGCTCTCGGGCCCTTGGAGGAGTCGTCGCCGCTCGAGGGTGCAGTGGAGATGCGCAGGGTGGACCGGACCGAGCGGGGGTACCGCTATCAGAGAGGAGGCAATTACCCTGGGCACTTTTCGCTGGACGAGCATTTGTTCCCCTTTATCCAGGGCTTTGTCCCGGCCAACTGGGACGGCCCCGACGAGCTTCTTAAGTCCGAGCGAGTTCAGCTGGAGCGGGCCATTCTGGCCGGCCGCGACAGCATGATAGGGACTTGCGGCTTTCATTACCCCAGCTTTCCCATCGACTACCCCGCCCAGGTACATTTCCCAGACGCAGACCAATTGGGGCTTTTTAGCTCGGAACCAGTTGGCCGGGTCAAGGAGCTCATGCTTGCACAAGGCTTATGGGAAGTGCACGGACTACCCAAGACCGGCCCTACCTTCACCGAGCGTATCCTGCTACCTTCTGGCTCCGAGTTCGTGTCGGAGGGCTATGACCGGTCGTGTTTCTTGGACCGGATCTTGAGCAAGGAGACTGCTGGCTGGTACGATCGGTGGTCCGTCATTCCGTCGCACCGCTTCCGCTTCGGCGCAACGGAGTGGTTGATGGGCGTTCTTTATCACTACCACAAGCTGCTGGATCAGGTTGGCCTTCTCCATGCTGTTGTCGCTGCTCTTTACAGCTATCCGTGCCATTCTGGGCTTCTGCAGGCCCTAGTTCAACCGGAGGTTCAATACCTTCAGCATAGCAGACGAGGAGACGTGCCTTGATCTTTGGGCTTTACATAGAGTTTCTGGTCTCCCGATCTCCGGCCAGTTTTATGAGGAGGTATGCTTGAATGACCTCCACCGGGACCAGTCCACCGGCTCCGGTTCTTACGCTCTGCCGTACAGCTTTCGTTACTTAATGAAAGTCTGGCGGGATTTGGCCCGGTGTGGGAAAGGTGAATGTCCCAGTGCTTCCAAAGGGACGGTGAGGGTAAGCTGTGATGCTTGGATCCGCTTCTTCTACAACGGGCCTTTCTGTTTTCACAAGGAGTTTGCCAGTGACAGCTATGACCCAGCGGACTATTTGCAGCTATCAGTCAGCTTGGAGGACAACGTGAAATATCTTTACACGCCTCGTGGTGGCGGTTGGAATCCGATCCGAGGCAGCTTCCAGCTCGGACTTATTTGGCGGCGTACCTCGCGTACTGGTTGAGTACCTTCGTCCTCCCATTTGGGGAGGAGGGAAACATCAGACCGGAGGTTATCTATCCAACTTGTTCTTTGGCTGGTGGCGTGCAGCTTGCTCTGGCCCCAGCGACGTTGGCCAATATTTTCCATGGCTTGGGGGATTTGACAGCGAGCCCTTCTCCTCGCGATAGAAGTATCGTCCTATCGGCGCACTATTTGAGCGCTTGGGCTGGTCTTCTTTTGCCTGAGCTATGCCACAACATCAGCCTAGAGAATCCCTCCATACCGCTCCTCTTTATGTTTCGGAACCGTCCGGAACAGGTGCACCAGCGACAATTGAGCGAGGCGTGCCGACGACTTTCTTTTGTGCCATCGGCGGGGCAGTCGGGACTTGACCTTGCTTGCTGCTCACGCGACTCCCGCCCTTATGCCGAGGAGAGTAGGGGAGGGCGAATTTATCACCTCCCTCATAGCTCCGCGCCGAGCGCGTCCTTCCGCAAGGAGTGGCTCTGCTGCATTCGCCCCAGTGTTCTGCTCTTCCGCAAAGGGGGTTCTTTATTTATGGAGCCATATTTCCCGCACCGCTTCGCGCGCAACTTTGGGTACGACCAGGCTGTACCTCCGAATGCTGATTTTGCACTTCACGACAGGACGTACAGGGGCCTGGACCGACATCTTGTAGCCTCCGGCTGGTGGTGTTTCTTCATCAGACGCGACCCGTCTCCGGAGTTCTTCATCCCCGAGCAGCAGCGGGATGGTCGCGTGGATGTACTATATGCCCGGTGGTGGACCCGGCATAACCAGGCGTTTCGGGAACGCGCTGATGTGGTGAAGGCAGCAGAGGGCGCCTACTTGTCCTGGGCGGGCGCCTCCATCTCTTCGATTGGGTCGAAGTTCCTCCGGCAGGAGTTCCCAGAGCTTGTTGGGAAGGTCTCGACTGTGGGTCGCCGCCGTGCAAGGCCGCAGGCCGCCGACCCCACGGACCGCAAAGCTCGCGCAGGGGCTTTGGAGCCCTTGGCGCGCCCCGAGGGCAGCTCGGCGACTCCTCGGGGCGGCGGAGAGCCGCCCCTTGTCTACTTTTGGTGGCGCCACTTCTTACTGGACTGCGGGTACCAAGTAGACACGGCACTTTCTGCCCTTATTCTTCCTGAGGTGTCGAGAGCTTGGGAGCGACATCTTTGCCATTCGATTGCTCGCGTCGGCCCGAGGGAGTTTATCAGCTGGATCGAGAGCGGGACCACCTTGCAGCATTTTTGGGATGCTGTTGCCGAGGCGGGGAAGGCCATGAAGGTCTCCTTCGATCAGGTGGTGCTTCCACCGCCCTTTTCTCAGGCGCCAAACGGTATGTCGTTCATTGTTGTTGTTGTTTGTTTTTTTTTTTTTTGTTGTTTTTTGTTTTTTTCATATTGATCGGACTCTCTTTGCCTTTGGTTTGAACAGAGAGTTTTATTCCTCTGGCGGCAATGCCAAAGCCCGACACTTCACGCAATCGGAAGCGACGTGCGAGCAGGGAAGCCGGCTCCTCGCAGCCGGCCGCTTGGGGAAGAACCCCCGACCCTTCAGCTTCGGGGCGGAGGATGCCCCTTGCGGCGTTATGACGGCTCCACTTCTTTCGGAGCCCAACGAACCTTTGACAGGTATTTCCCTCCCCCTTTTTCTTTCTTCCTTTTCTTTTGTTATAGCCCCGTTGTTCCTGCGCCGTGCTGACATTCATTTACTTCTGACAGCCGCTGGCGGCAATGCGCCACAGCCACCTTTTGCCGCAGCATCGCCTGTGGGGCTTGCCTCTTTCTCGAGCCACGGCGTCCTTTGGCCGAGTGAGCCCCAAAGCATCCAGATGGCGGACAACGGCGGCGTATTGGAGACCCTGATGGGGCTCACGCGGTCTGCCATGGAGGAGAGCAGCCCCCCATGCCTTGAGAGGGTGCGGGGGTTCCTTCACAGGAATACCCTTGCCTATCACTTGATGGGCTACCCGGGGGACCCCTGGATGGCTGCCGTCGACGCCGTTTGGGACGAGGTGAAGCAGCGATGCCAGGAGGCGACCCGCCTCAAGATCCAGGAGCTCTCAGCAGAGATTGCTCTAACAGAGCAGAGGTCCGAGGCTCTTCGATCGCAGAGAGGGGGCGCGGTTAGCCGCGTCGAGACCTTGAGAGCCGGTTGTGCCCAATGCCGTGATGATATTATTGCCATCCAGCAGACGATTGAGGAGGCCTCGAAGCGTCTCGCCGATCGCCAGGCCGCCCACCGTGCGTTGACCGAGGGGGCGACGGAGGCCGAGGCAGCGGCGACCGCCTTGGAGCAGGAGTATGCGGACTCCCAGGCCAGGCTGTCAGTTCTTCAGGCCAGTTTGGCGGATCTCCGGAGAGGACCCCACACTTCTTTGTGAGAGGGGGGTTTTATAGTTCCTCTTCTCCCTTTTCGCTTTTAGCCGATGTATGTATTTCATCAACTACCCCGAGGGCTTGTCTCGGGCACCTTGTATTTGACGAATGACAAACTTCAGGTTACTGCCAATGCCTTTCTTTGACATTATTGCAACCTTCGTCTGCATCCGGGTGATCTTTTGAGGGCTTTGTTTGGGATCCCTCCCTTTGGACGCCGCATTTCTGGCGTTCTCCGGTATTTGGCATAAGTTTTTGTCGCCGAGGTTTGGCCTTTTTAGCTTGTCACGACAACTGCTTCGGAATTTAAATTGTCCAACAGGTGTGGCCTGTCGCCGTCTTGTTGGCTCTGTTCACTCCGCTTTCTCCTTGGTTTCTGGGACCGATGAGTTCAAGCAGTACCATTTCTTCTCGAGCTTTGCCTTTCTGGCATTCTTCTAGATCTGCTGCAAGATTTTGGCGCCGGCGCTGGCCTTTTTTTTTTTTGGCTTGGTCCGACAATTGCTTCAGATCTTGAGTTGTCTGACGGACATGACCCGTTGACTGGGACAGCATCAGCCTACGCTTCGCGTTTCTGGCAGTCCTCAAGATCTGATGCAACATTTTGGTGCTGGGGCTGGCCCTTTTCAGTTTTTATCCAGCAACCTAACTTTGATCTTTAGTCGAGAGGGCTTGCCTCTTCTGGCTTTGCTCATCGACCCTGATTTGATATTTCTTCTTTCTGAGATTTGCCTTATTGGTTTTTCTCAGACTTCCGCTTGGCATCGCTCATTGAATCTTGCATTTGTGGCATTCTTCAAGATTTGATGCAACATTTTGGTGTCGAGGCTGGCCTATTTGGGCTTGGCTCAACAACCGCTTCATATTTCAAGTCGTTCGACGGGTGTGACCCGTTAGCTCGAGCGACACTTCCTTCCCCTCAAAGGGGTCGGTTTCATTGCATTCTTTCATTTTCCATTTCATTTTCATTTTCATTTCATTCATTTTTTTTTTTTCTGACATTACCATCCCAAGCGCCCTTTCGGGTTTTCACCAGGGATGGCCCCCTCTAGCTTTTTCCGGTGCGCCCTTTCGGGTTTTCACACCGAGGGGTTACCCATTTTTGCTTGAGGCGCCCTTTCGGGTTTTCACCTCAGCCGGGTTTGGGGCCTTTTTGCCCTTGAACATCCTTTTTTGGAAGATGATCAAGTCCGTCGAGACATCTCTATTTTTAGTCCATTTTTCTTTTTTTTCTTTTTTTTTTTTTGTTTTAGGGCCCGGGGCCTGACCCTGGGGCAATTGATCATGGGATCTGCCACTTGGGCTTCGCCTACCATTGCGGTTTGCTGGCTAAGGAAATTTCGGCTAGCCTACCACTTTGATTTGCTGGCTAAAGGGTTTTGGTTTGACCGACCACAGGGGTTTGTTGGTTAAAGGGGATAGCCTACCTTCTTGGGATTTGCTGGCTAAGGTTTAGGTTTGACCGACCACAGGGGTTTGTTGGTCAAAGGGGATAGCCTACCTTCTTGGGGTTTGCTGGCTAAGGTTTATGTTTGACCGACCACAGGGGTTTGTTGGTCAAAGAGGATAGCCTACCTACTTGGGGTTTGCTGGCTAAGGTTTAGGCTTGACCGACCACAGGGGTTTGTTGGTCAAAGGGGATAGCCTACCTTCTTGGGGTTTGCTGGCTAAGGTTTAGGTTTGACCGACCACAGGGGTTTGTTGGTCAAAGAGGATAGCCTACCTTCTTAGGGTTTGCTGGCTAAGGTTTAGGTTTGACCGACCACAGGGGTTTGTTGGTTAAAAGGGATAGCCTACCTTCTTGGGGTTTACTGGCGAAGGTTTAGGTTTGACCGACCACAGGGATTTGTTGGTCAAAGGGGATAGCCTACCTTCTTGGGGTTTGCTGGCTAAGGTTTAGGTTTGACCGACCACAGGGGTTTGTTGGCCAAAGGGATAGCCTACCTTCTTGGGGTTTGCTGGCTAAGGTTTGACTCGGTCGACCACGATGGTTTGCTGACCGGGAAGGAGTTTTAGCCGACCTTTTTGGGGTTTGCTGGCTAAGGTTTGACTCGGTCGACCACGATGGTTTGCTGACCAAGGAGTTTTTTTTTTTTACCCTTGGGCACTCCTTTTGGGGAGTGACCAAGTCAGCCGGGACATCTCTATTTTCAGTCCCTTCCCTTGTGTTTTTTTTTTTTGACATGGGTGCATGTGCCCAACCCTAGCCTGATTCGGCTATAAGGGGATCAGAGGGCGGTTGCCCGTGGAGTTCATGCTCAGGGGCAAAATACATTTTCAGATGCTTGCCATTTAGTGGTGGAAAGGGGCGGTCGCCAGTGTGTGTCGCCAGCGTGTATCCCCCACCTTCATAGACCCCAGTGACCACGTACGGTCCGCGCTAGTTTGGCTGGAGTTTACCACATGATTTGCCTGCTATGACTTCTCTTTGCTTGACCATGACGAGGTCACCTTTCTTGAAGACACGAGACCTGACTAACTTGTCGTAGGCTCGAGTCATGCGGGCTTGATAGGATTGGAGGTGTTGATACGCTTCCAATCTTTTGCCCTCTAGGTCGGACAATTCCTCCAACCTTCTTTCAATTTCTTGTCGCTTCTCGGGCTGAAGACCGGTATAGACGGCTACCCTGTAGGATGACATTTCAATTTCGATGGGGAGCATGGCTTCAGCTCCGTACACCAGAGAGAAGGGAGAACACCCCGTAGGGGTCTTGTAGACCGTTCGGTATGCCCAGAGTGCTTCGTGCACTTTCTCCCCCCAATCACGTTTGCGATTGCCGACTATCTTGGCAAGCAGCTTGCAAAGGGTCTTGTTGAAGGCTTCAGCCAGACCATTGGCTTGAGGGTTGTAGACCGTTGACGTCCTCCAATCTATCTGGAATTTGGCCGCTAACGCATATATCATTTTGTTTCTGAAGGGCGTACCATTATCTGATACGATTCGATGAGGGGTGCCGAACCTGTAAATCAAGTGTTGCTTGACAAATTTTGCAACGGCTACCCCGGTGACTTCCCAGAGAGGGATTGCTTCTGCCCATCGAGAGAAATAGTCAGTGGCTGCCAGGATAAACTTGTGGCCGCCGGAGGATGGTGGGAATGGTCCCACGACATCCATTCCCCATTCGGCAAAGGGCCATGTGGGGGCAGTTGGATGCAATTCGTTCGGCGGCTTTCTTGGCACCGAACTGAAGACCTGGCATTGATGACACGTGCGGGCGTATTGGACGCAATCCGTGTACATGGTCGGCCAGAAGAAGCCTTTTAGCTTGATGTTGATTTTCATTTTGTCTCCCGCCTGATGGGCCCCGCACAGTCCGGAGTGGACTTCATACATAATGACTTTGGCTTCTTTGGGGGAGAGGCATCTTAGGAGGACGGACTTGTCTTTTTCATGGACAAGTCGATACAGTTGGTCCCCAATTATTTGATATGACATGGCCCGCCGCAGGAGCTGGACTCTTTCAACCCGATCCGGGGGTAGCCAACCGTTCTTTATTTGGATGATCGACTGGCGCCAGTCTTTTTCTTGGCTGGCTTCTTCTTCAAGGGCGTTGACCTCTGCATTTTCTAGGTCTGAGTCGTCCTCAAGAACACTGGGCATCAGCCTCCTATGTCGGACGGTTATGCCCAGTTCTCCTTCAGGAGGGAGCTTTAGAGCAGACGCCAATTTGGCTAGCGCATCCGCCTGAGAGTTTTGCCCCCTAGAGATGTGTCCGATTTCGAACAAATAGAATCTCTCGCGGAGCTTCATCACTTTGGCATGATAGGGGATCAGTTCCTTTTTTCAAACATCGTAATCCCCCAACACTTGACGGATGACCAGCTGTGAGTCCCCGTAGACTTTTATGCATTTGATGCCTATTTCGGCAGCCAGTTGAAGTCCCACGATCAGCGCTTCATATTCAGCTTGATTGTTGGTCAATGGCTTCATGAGGGCACATGAATTGTGTAGAATTCCCCCTTGTGGAGTCACCAGGACAATGTCCGCTCCGGAGGTATAAGTTGTGGTGCCGTCAGTTCGCTTGAGCACCCGGGAAGCGCCATCAAAGTAGAGTTCCCAATGTGGTATGGCGAGAGTATTTCCACTTTCTTGAATGGGAACTTCTTCTTGTTGGTTCCCCTCCCCCTGAGGGGTGAGAGGGTTTCCTCCTCGGGAAGCTTGAACTCGAGGGGAGAACCAGCCGGAAGCGGATGGGCCGCCAGGAAATCCGCCATACCCTACCCTTTGACTGCTTTTCTTGGGATGAAGGTGATATCGAACTCCATGAAGAGAAGAGCCCATTTTCCCATCCTTCCTGACAGCACAGGTTGGGTGAGGAGCGCTTTTAGCGGGTCTATCCTCGAGATGAGGCTGACTTGATGGGCTAGGAGATAGTACCGTAATTTCTTGACGGCGAATATCAATGCCAAGCACACTTTCTCCACTGGGGAATATTGGTGCTCCGGACCCACCAGCATTCTGCTGAGGTAGTAGAGCGGTTGCTCTTTGCCTTCCTCATTTATTTGTGCCAGGAGCGCCCCCAACGACGTTTCCATGGCCGTGACGTAGAGGATGAGTGGCTTATCTTTCACCGGGGCTCCCAAGACGGGAGGAGTAAGGAGATACTCTTTGATTTCTTCAAACGTATCTTGGCACCCTTGGTCCCATACGAATGGGGCTCCTTTCTTCATCAATTTGCTAAAAGGGGCGCATCTGCCCGCGAGGTTGGAGATGAACCGCCTTATGTAGGCTAGCCTTCCTTGGAGTGATTTCAGCTCCGTCAAGGTTTTTGGCGGCGGTAGCTCTCTGATGGCTTTGATTTTGACGGGATCGATTTCTATCCCGCGATATTTGACAACGAAGCCGAGGAATTTACCGCTCGAAACGCCGAAGGCGCACTTCATAGGGTTCATCTTCAGCTGATGCTGGCGGAGTCTTTCGAAGACCTGGCGTAGGTGGCCTAGGTGGTCTTCTCGCCTCTTGGTCTTGACGACCACATCATCAACGTAGCACTCGACCGAGTCATGGAGCATTTCGCCGAAAATCTTGGTCATGGCTCGTTGATAGGTGGCCCCAGCATTTTTCAAGCCGAAGGACATTCTTTTGTAGTTGTAGATCCCTTTGGGGGACCTAAAGGCGGTATGGCCCTTATCTTTGGGAGCCATACGGATTTGATTGTAGCCTAACAACCCATCCATGAAGGATAGTGCTTGGTGCCCTGTGGTCATATCGATCATAGTTTCCGTGATCGGGACCGGGAAGTCATCCTTTGGGCAGGCTTTATTCAAGTCTCTGTAGTCAATACAGATCCGAACTTGGCCGTTCTTCTTCTTCACCGGCACTATGTTGGCCAGCCAAGTTGGGTAGATGCAGGGCTCGGTGAAGTCAACTTCGAGGAGTTTGTCCACCTCGGCATTCACCTTCAGCTCTAGTTCGTGGCGCATACGCCTTTGAGCCTGTTTGACCGGCTTCACTGTGGGGAGTATGGACAACTCATGCTCAGCCACAGAGGGGTCTAGGCCTGGCATTTCTTTGTATGTCCATGCAAAACAGTCTTTGAATTCCAGCAAGAGTTGCCGGTATGACTGTCTTTCTTCCTCATTGAGGAGGGCGCTAATGAAGATCGGCCGAGGTTCTTTTGGCCCTCCGAGGTCGAGTTCCACCAGCTCGTCCACGGTAGCTTGCCCACCGTCTTCGAGTTCGCGGGGTGCCGACTGCAGGTCGATGAAATCTTTCTCTTCATCGGAGTCAGCGACATGGACGTCGTAATATTTAAAGCCTTCCTCGGTGATCGGCAAAAAATTATACTCCTCGTTTTGAGGTGTTTCTCGGCGCGCCGCCCTGTTTGAGAGGACATGCATGGCTTCTCCCTCCTGTTGCTCAGTTGAGGATGTAGGAGGTTGCCCCCTGGAAGGGCGGTGATCAGATAGGGGGACCAGCCCGACGGTATTTACCGTGTAATAGGCCTCGGAGTCCGTCCCCTGACCGTAGCCCAGCCCCCGAGTATCTTTTGCACAGAAAGTGGGTTGCCCTCGGAGTTGCTTCGGGTACCACAGCTGGTGGAAGTATTCCCGCCGAGAGGGATCTTGCATTTGCGCGACCTTTTGCCTTTGGCACAATTTCTTGATGTGCTCGGGCATGTCGTCCATTTCTTGGACGGGCTCTGGGGCAACCTAAGTCATTTGGCTCCAACCGAGGTCATCTTCGAGGGGCCTGTACGGGAGTGGGTCTCCTTTGTAGAAGATAATCGGCTTCGATGTCTCGCCTTTCTTGAGACTATCGTTTCTGCAATGGGTGACAATGAATGTCTTTAGTCGTTCCACCCATTGCTCCTCCCTATGGAAGGGCAGTTGCATGTATGCCGGTGGCAAGGAGATGCTCCGGTTGATAATCTCGTCGATGGCGTTTGCTTCGTAGTTGATTTCACGCCTTTCTGGGCAACTGGGCCCTGATTCGGTAGATTCGACGAGGCGGCCGAGTCGGTGGGCTTCAAGGAGGTTTTATTGACCGTGAAGAGATCCTCCTCGTCCCGATCTTGGCTTGCTTGATTCGCGTCGGCATTTTGCTTTTCCTTGCCTTTTGACGCGACTGTTGGCTTGTGGGGAGGCTCGCCGAAGTATAGCTGGGCATCCGCCAAATTACATTCATTTGGGCGGAAAGGAGCCCGGTCGGCGAAGACTGTATGTTGCTCTCCTTCCTTGACATATTTTATGCATTGGTGAAGAGTCGAGAGGATTACCCGATTTTCATGCAACCAGGGTCTTCCCAGGAGAGCCTTGTAGGACGTGTTCGCATTTATGATGTAGAACACGACTTTGGTGGTGAGGTCATCCATGGTCAACTGTACCTCCACCTTTCCCAACGCGTTTTCAGAGTTCTGATTGAACCCTGCGATTCTAACATCATTTACCCTTTGCAGAGACTTGAACGTCTTTAGGGGCATGATATTGATCGATGCCCCAGGGTCAACCAAGATTCGGTTGAGCTCGTGCCCGTTGACTTTTCCTTGCATGTACAACGGGCGATTATGGTACAGCATAGGCAGCAACATATCCTTGTCGGAGAAGGTCACCTCCGCCACCAGTGCTTCGAGGGCTTGGGCTTAGAGTTCGGTTACGTCAGCTTCGTAGACCTCAGGCTCTTGCAAGATTTTGATGAGCGCCGTTCTCAACTCTTTGCTCCAGGCAATGGCGTCCCATATGGTGATGTTGGTTGGAAACCGCTTCATATGCTGTATGATTTTGCGGTCAGCCCGAGCACGGAGTTGATCTAGTGGTGGGACGATGTCTTCCAAGGCTTTTATCGGTTGCCCGAATTGGTTGACCCGTCTTGTCCCTGGCTATTCATCCGGTTTTTCTTCGAACAACGGGCTCAGGCTATCCTCCTCCGGGGCGATAGTTTCTTCTTTGACACTTTTGGATGGAGTGGACCGGTCGGCCGACTCGGGAGCTTTCCGGTTGGAGGGCTTGTTGGGGATCGCCCATCCCCCATACTCTTCTTTGTCAGACGGGACGAAGACGATTGGCTGGGTGGCCCTCCGGTAGGAGAGACCACTAGCGATATCCTGCTGCTCTTCTTCTTGCTCGTCAGATGGGTCGAAGATGAAGGAGTTCGTCCGTACTTCCATTTCCGGGGCAGGCTGAGGTTCTTCTCCTCGGAAGACGATAGTCTTGCTCAAGTCGGGCGAGTTAGCCTTCTCGCCTAGGGACGGGGCAGATTTCTTTCCTCATCCACAACCCTTCCCTTTGCCTCGGTTGCGGCGCCGATATGTCGCCACAAGAGGCGTAACAGCCGGTGATTGCAAGCTCGCAGGCGGCGGTATCGACACCATGTTGCACGAGAAATCTTTCAGCATTTCTTCCAACTTCTCGATGGTGATTTCATCTTCCTTATAGAAGATGGCCAATTCTTCAGGCAGAGGCAGTCTTTCGCCACCTTGAGCCTCTTTCAGCATTTGGAAGAGCCAGCTTTTGAGCCTTGTCTTGCGCTCCATTTCCTCCCACGGGATATATCTGTCCAGCGGCCAAGTGGGCTTGGAGGGGATATACTCCTCCAACTCATCAATGAGCTTCTGCAGCTTCTGGAGTGGAGTGAGCTCCGCTGGGGTCGTTGTGGCCTCTGCTTGCTCGGCTCGCTCCTTCAGGCGTCTTTTCATGTTCTTTTGCCTGTTCTTCTCTTATTTCAGCGCCCGCGCCATTTCAAGCGGCGTGAGCTCCTTTGCTGCTTTGGACGCCCGAGAGGCGTCCTCTCGAGCGGGGCGGCTTTGCGACCCTCCTCTTTTTGGGAACGCCAGTGAGGGGCGCATTCTGGGGGCCACGGTGGTCCAGCCAGCTTCATCTTGCTGGTGTTGGAAAGTAGAATCGATTGTCTGCTTGATTATTTCGGGCGATAATTCCTGGAATTCGGCCCAGTAGGGGCTTACCTCTTGGGTGGCCGGCTCCATCGCTGGCTGCTTGCCCCTGCGGTCTTTATCTTACCGCTTGAGTATTTGCGGAGGCGAATTTTCGAAGCGCCGCCCCCTACTCCTATTTTCCAGAGTTTGTTCATAGGGAGGGGGGACTTGATGCTGTCGAGACCCTTTCTTTCGCCGAGGAGGTTGCTGCTAGGCTTCTTGCCTGGCCTCGGACTGGATTATTAGATTGCCTTCCGAGTCGATCTTTCCCTTCTGGATGAGGGATTTGACCCAGTCTCGGACAGTCGGGCACATGTCTGTAGGGTGCAGCAACATGGCATGGTATTTGCAGTACATGGGGTGGTTTATTTCCCTCTCTGTGTATGTTGGTGGCGGCTTATGCGCCTTCACACAGCCTTGCTGCAAGAGTTTTTCGAAGATTTCCCCAGTATTTGCGGTCGCAAAGGGATTCGGGGAAACTCGCCATCCGGGGTACCATAGGGCAGGGGTCTCGTCAGAGGAGCCGGCGTCTGTCATATCCGGATCCTCTTGATGGTATCTTGAGATGGACTGTTCTTTCAGGGATATGTTCCTGAATTGCTGGTCCAGGCTCGGGCCTCCGTCGTCGGCTGCGGATCGCGTCGGCGGTATGAGCCATCCTCGTTCATCAGCTTCGGGGGCTTTGAGGTTCTTGAAGCGCACATAGTCGCTTTCCTCAAATTCCCGTTGGGCTGCTTCCCTGGCTGTCATCAAAACCATGGAATTGCCTTCTGGGTCGATCTTCCCCTTCTGGATAAGGGACTCGATCCAATCCCGGACATCAGGGCACCTATCCGTAGGGTGCAGCAGCATGGAGTGATATCGACAGTACATGGGGTGATTCGACTCCCTTTCAGTGTACGTCGGTGACGGTGTGTGGGCCATCACGACACCTTGCTGCAGGAGCTTTTCGAAGATCTCCCCAATATTTCCGGTCGCCAAGCGACTCTGGTGGGGAATTCGCCCTCCCGGGCACCACCAGGTGGGAGCTTCGCCAGATGAGCCGGCTTCTGTCATATTCGGGTCCGGGAAGGTGAAAGCCACCGGTGTATAGATTTCCGGCGGGTCGATGACGTTGACTGTATGTGTGACAACGTCGGCTGAATGATCCACCCATTCACGAATGTAAGGCTGCAGCAGGTCGACACGGGCGTTGCCCAAGTCGATGATCCCTTGGTTGACCCATGCTTCAACCTTGTCTTTAAAGACGTAGCAGTCCTCTAAAGCATGCCCTGCATCTTGATGATATATGCAGTAGTTTGGCGGAACGTTGTTGGCGGCTGGCAGCCCAATAGTCCTGCTCGCAGGCAGGTACGGTAGAGTGCCAGTGTCCGATGGCGCGGGAAGGAATATAATCTTCCGGCGATTTCATCATCAGACGGGTTTGAAGACTCTTCCGAGATCCACCCCCCGCAGGGGGGGGCATCCGGGGCGTAGATGTGCCTACAGGCCCCTGGAGTCCTTGCTGGAGGGTCATCAGACTTTCTTGCATGGTCCTTAGGTACATCAACGTTTGGCGCTGACCGTGCCGCAAAGATTGGACCTGTCTTTCCAGGTTTTGCACTGTCTCCGACCATGTCCTGTGCTCCGAAGCTGAGGGATGATCCCCTTTCCATCCGTTTGTGGAATGAGCGTCCCAAGGATTTGCCTCGGGGTCTTCTGGTTCAGGAGCCGGCGCACTGATATGGATGACGTTGGCCGACTGCCTCGATTGGTCCCAGGCATGGGGCTGTGGGGGGTCAACCAAATGTTCACGCATGGTAACGAGGCGACTCTGGATCAGCTTCTGTACTTCATTTTTGAAGACGTAGCAGTCTTCAATAGAGTGCCCCAGCATGCGGTGGTAGAGACAGTAATTCGGCTCATCCACTCTATCTGCTTCACTTGGTCTTCTTAGTCTCGGCAGCGTGAGCAGGTCATTCTTCATGCACAGCTTGAAGAGCATCTTTGTATGGTCTCTTTTGAAGGAATATGGCGTGCTCATGCGCTGTGGCAGTGAAGTTGGAGGCGGTCTTTCTTCCACCTTCTTGCTTGGAGCGCTAGAGGTCATTACCTTCTTCCCCTTACTTTGCGGGGCAAAGTCCACAACATTGGCTTCTTTGCCAACGGCGCGCTCCTTGCCCGGCTTGCTTTTCGGAGGAGTTTGCATCGGGTTGTCGGCGAAGAACATTTCGATCTCTGCCACGACCGAATTGAGCTGGTCAAAACCTTTGATGTTTGTTCCTAGCAGCTTTTCACTTATCTGCGCCGCCAGGCCCCGTCGACAGATGGTTATGACATCTTCTTGCGTCGGGGGATTGTCGCATGTCATGCTGAAGTCACGCCACCGCTTGATGAAGTCGAGTGTCGTTTCTCCTTTCCTTTGCTTGAGGGAGCACAGCTCTGCAAGCGACACCTTTCTCTCGGCCGTCTGGAAGCGGTCGATGAATTTCTTTTGGAGGTCAGCCCAGTTGACAATGGAATTGGGCCTTAACCTTGAGTACCACTGGAAGGCGGTGCCCGTCAGGGACGTTGCAAAGTAACGGAGGAGGTAGGATTCATCAAATGCCAACCCTCCCATGGCCGTTATATAGTAGGCCAAATGCTCATTTGGCGAACCCTACCCGTTAAACTTCTGCAACTTTGGCGCCTTGGGGCAGTCCGGTGGCAGCTTCTTGAATTGATGATGGACGGGTATGGCACACTGTATAGGTCTACAGTGGCGGTCCCCTCGCCTCTTTGAGCGAAGCGGTCGTCCAGGATCTTTTCGATCATTCGCCGCTGGGCCACGATATCTTCGGCCGCGGAGGCTTGGGAGTTTATGCCCCTGCGCGGCTGTTGGACCGGATCGACGGGAAGGTCGTTAACCACGGCCGTGCGTGGATTCACATCGGGCAGGTTGCCTTGTTGATGTCTTGTCCGAGCATTTTGGTTTGCCGTCGGCACTTGGCGGCGTGGCGCGTTTGCCCCTGCCTGCTGCCCTCGCTCCGTCAGGAGATTGGCCATTTCGGCCTGCCAACGCTGTATGAAATCATACTTGGCGTCGTCCGTCATCGCTTGGAAGGCGGCCCTGGTTGGCGGCATGAGGAAGACTTCGGCTTGCTCTCCATCGGCCGGGAATTGTTGCTCCCCGAGATGGAGGTTGGCGACTTCGTCTTCTTCTCCTCCTCCGACGTCTAGCTGGACTTGCCCCAGCGGGGCTCTTTGATCTTGCTCCAGGGGGGGTTCGAGGACTTGCCCCTGGGTTGAAGGCCCAGCTTGGTTGCTTTGTTGCGCCTGAGGAGGCCTCCTGGCAGGGTTCCGCGTGTACCGGAGGACGGTTTCGTCGTCCTGTCCGGGTTCGTTTATCCTGAGCGCTCCCGCAGGGATGCCGGATGGCCCAGCTGCTTCCCTTCCGGAAGCATAGCAAGTGAAGATTTTCATGCCTCCACCGTCTTCAGACGTCCGCTGCACTCTCCGCTTCTTGGGCTTCTGAGCGCTTGGACGGATTGCCGCTCCCAGCCTGGTGAAGACCGAGGCGCTCAGTCTTTCAAAGACCGAGACTCGAGGTGCGGAAGCTCCAGCATGGCTCGCGGCTCCCCCTTCAGCGGGTTCCGCTTGGGTGGAGACGAAGTTGGGTTTCCTATAAATGCCCCTGCGTTTGTGTCCGCGGGGACGAGGGGGCTCGGGTTCCTGAGCTTTTTCTTGCTCAGGTACCGCTTTCTTAGAGCCTTCGGCGGGTTGGTCCGCCCTGGCTTGCTCGATTCGGCGGGCTTCCTGCTTGGTCACCCACATTTGCCTCATTTTGCGAGGTGGTGGGGGTGCTGAGTTTGATGCCTGCCCCTGTCGGGCTCCTTTTGGGGAGTCCCGATTTTCTTGGCGCATCCCTTGGAGGGGAGCGAATTTGTTGGAGGTTGCCACCGCGAGGACGCTTCTGTCCCGGGGCAGTATCGGCTCGCCTCCATCAAGCCTGACGCGAATGTCTCCGACAAGTACGATTTTGCCAGAGTTAGAGACGACCGCGCGAGGCTTGCTGCCCTTGTGTCCCTGGCGCTGTCCCCATTTTCTAGGGACTGCGACGCAAGAGATTGTGTTAACCGAGAAGACTCGACCTTGACTTGAGCGGGGATTGGTGCCCCTAGTTGCAGTAGCTTTTGGCGCCGCCTTTGGAGTAGCTTGGGCGGTGGGGACCACCCCTAGGAAGTAGGGGGATCCCACCACTGCAGGAAAATCGCCGAACACAAGCGGGACGGCGAGGTAGCCACATTTGGCGTGGCATGCGATGACTTGAGGGCTGTAGGTGATGGCGGCCATCGAGCAAGCTTGAGTTGCAGGTCGAGCAAGCTTGAGTTGCAGGTGGAGGCGGACTTTTCTCGTCGGCTTTCGCTCCTTGTACCTGTGATGTGAAAATTAGTCATCTTTTATTTCTATATTGGCATAAGGTCTTTTTACATATACATGGAAGGCAGGAACAGTCCCACCGGGCGTGCCAGATTGTTGGAACGTGGATATCTTCTTCGATCTTTCTTTAATTTTGAGATGAATTTCGCCCCGGAGGGTTCTGTCCATCGTCTTTTTTTTTGCTTCTGCGGGCGTGCCAGACTGTTTACGAGAAACAGACAAAGATATTTATTTGCGAGGGGTATTGGATGCGAATCCTGATACCCTCGAATTTTATTTCATTTATTTATTTTTTCTGCGTGCGCTCGCGTTTTCAAGGCGATTGGAGTGGTCGTGTACTGGACCGTTCCCCACCGACCGAAGTCGATGTTTCCTTTACATCGAGTATAACACTCGAATACCTTCGGATGCGTAATATTTGTTAAAAGACCATATGCCGAAATTTAAAGAAAACAGATGACAAGTAAATTTCCACAATTTATTCAAGCATACATTTGTACCGTTTACATTTACGCTCGCAACGGGGAGTTTGTGCCTCCGTTGGGCGTTTACATGGTAATGAGTACATTTGTGTCATCAATGGGGTGTTTGTGCCTCCATTGGATGTTCACATAGTTTGACGATTACACTTGCGTCAACGACGGGGTGTTTGTGCCTCCGTCGGACAACATGCCTCTACGTGTGTCGTTTCATGACACCGGAGGACCTAAATATGTGCCTCTACGCGTGTCGTTTTATGACACCGGAGGACTTAAACATGTGCCTCTACGTGTGTCGTTTTATGACACCGGAGGACTTAAGCATGTGCCTCTAAGCGTGTCGTTTTATGACACCGGAGGATTTAAACATATGCCTCTACGTGTGTCGTTTTATGACACCGGAGGACTTAAACAGAGCCAATGGGGGTCGTGTAACAACCTGTGGTGTCTCTGTGCGGACGAGTGCAGAGCTGAACACCACGGACTGCTAAGGACCTCTCCCTAAGGCTATATGTGTGTGGCCTTTAACAAGCTCTCGCACGTAGGCTTCCGTTCACAGGTCTTGTAAGCCTGTAGGCCTGTTGGCGTCCCCTTGCAATGGGGGTATGCCCCCTATTTATAGGGTTTCGGCGGGTCGAACCGGCGGAGGTACGCGACCCGGCGGGGGGTGCGCGGCACGAGCGACGAGGCAGCACGAGCGTCGAGGCAGCGCGGCAGAGAGGCATCGACCGGCGGGGGTGCGCTCCTTGCCCAGACCGGCGGGGGGTGCGTTGCCCGGCGGAGGTTGGCGGCACGAGCGTCGAGGCAGCGACCGGCGGGGGTGCGCAACCAACGGGGGTGCACTCCCTGCGCGGACTGGCGGGGGGTGCGCACCCCGCCCGGACCGGCGGGGGTGCCCCCCTGCCCGAACCGGCGGGGGTGCGGCCCCCGCCCAGACCGGCGGGGGTGCGCCCCCGCCCAGACTGGCGGGGGTGCGCCCCCGTTCGGAACTGGCGGGGGTGCCCCCGTCCGAACCGGCGGGGGTGCCCCCGTCCGAACCGGCGGGGGTGCGCCCCCATGGCTGGGCCCCTCCCTATAAAAGGGTGGGCCTTCATCCATTTGGCCATTTCCGTCCGTACCTTCCGGGAGAGAGCTCTGTGGGCCTCCCGCTTCTGTTTGTTGGTTGACGGCCGTGCCGCGCCCGTGCATACGTGCACCGCCCGTGCGTATTCGTCCGTTCCACGTGCGTTTGACCCCGTTTTCGAGGGGCACGTGCATTTGACTGTCCTTGACGCGTCGGGATCGTGTGTGGTCTTGAACGAGGGCCCGGTCGTCAGATTTTCACCGCCCGAGGTACGCCTTGCTTCGTCCCGTGGGGCTTCGAACGTCATATCCCGAACGCGCAACTTAGGTCGTTCCTAGTGGATACGTGATCCCGGTCTCGCCTATCTTTGACGTCCGAGCGGGGGGATCGGGAGTTTGTTCCCGGTTCCTCCAGGGCGTATTTGTCGCCCGGAGTTTGCTTAAGACCCGATATTTTTCGGGTTCAACAAGCATATATGCACTGAAAAGATATTTTGGTCATTTTACAGTTTCAGGGGTATTAGGTAATTCTACATTTTAGGAACTCTTTTATGATCTAAGAATTTGAAACTTAAGGGTACTTTTTGTACTTTTAACCATTAGAGTTTCAAGGGTAACTTTGAGCATGCCACATGTATGTTTGGCATTCTGCGTGATTTTTACATTTTTAGAATCTTTTTGTCATTTTTATTAATTTTTAACCATTAGAGTTTCAGGGGTAACTTTGAGCATACTGCATGTACGTTTATGGTATTCTGCATGGTTTTTACATTTTTAGGATCTTTTGTGATTTTTATTAATTGTTATCATGTTAAGGGTATATTCTAGTAATTTTGCCTATTTTTAGGGCTTTAAAGGTGGTTTAGCATGATTTTACATTTTAAAGATTTTTTTGTGGAATCCGACCAGATGGTTGGTCTTTTCAGAAAAAGGTTCGAGTTTTATCTCATCAGGTGGCAGTTCCATGCGGACCCTACCCTTACTGGGTCACCAATGAGGGTGGGTCTTCTCAACTGAGAGAGAGAGAGAGAGAGAGAGAGAGAGAGAGAGAGAGAGAGAGAGAGAGAGACAATCAGAGAGAAGAAGAAGGGGTCCAATGGACTTTTCACTTTCCAGTTTCCATCCCTTCTTTTTTACCTTTTCTCTCTCCTTGTTTCCTTTGCAAGTGGAGAGTCCATGCAGGACTGTTTCTCTCCTAACCCTTTTTTGTATACTTTGCTCAGCAAGAAGAGACTGGCTTGTCTCCACTAGACCCTTTTTCCTTTGTATAATTAGGATTAGAACAGGTCCGCAGATAAAAATATAATCATAGAAGAATGCAGCATACAAAAGGCACAGAAGGCAAGATATTCAATTTTATCTGTGAAGGAAACATATATAAAAGCTGGGGAACCATTTGCCATAAAAAACAAGTGGCACATTTATTAAGATTTCATTCAAAAGATTATTTCTTAAAGTTTCACTCTCTAATCATGTTAATGTCGAGTTACATTGCTTTGTCAATTGACATTATGCGTAAACAAGAAAAAGATCAAATTCCAATAGCACTATGCAATTAATCAAAATTCATTTGGGTAAAGCAGGCTTCTCCAATACTATAACAACAGATTAAATCCATAACCAAGCAAATCTTAAAACCAGTATCACAGGTATGCCTTAGTCCATGCATGCTAATTGGGTTTTTCCTCCTTTTCGACATGATTGTGGTTAGAAGGCTTTATTGAATAGATGGCACGTGCCTAAAAAGGAAAGCAAGTGGTGGAAGGAGAGCTTACATGGCTTGGAGGGATATGTTTCCCACTCAGAACGTCGAGCAAGAGAGTCCCAAAGCTATATATTACACTTTCCTGAGTAATTCTGCCTATAAAAAAAAACATAGATAATATAAGTAGCAAGTTTGAACTAGTTTGTCATGGAAACCTTATCAGGATAACAATCAATGTGCTGGTTCAACAATTAAAACTTCCATATTCAAGGATGGAGAAAGAAGCACCATAAGACAATGTACATGATAATGTGGATGGATATTGGGCAGGGTGAGCTGGCAAGTTTGACGGGGATGATGGGACTCACTTTAACATCACTGATACAACAAAATACAATTTATAAAATAAACAATGACCAAATCTCAGGACAAAGCATATTCCATAAAGAGAATTGCACCTTGATAAGCTTTCTATTTCTGAAGGGGATGACACATATTCATTATAATCAAAAGGTATACAGCTGTACAGACATGAGAAAAGCAATAGTAATCACTCCCAAAAAAAACTCCTATGTACCACCAAAAAAAAAAAACCAAAGAAAGCTATGATCCCTCTCTAAGGAAATCCTTTCCATATAACAGAACACCAAATGAAAGTCGCCCCAAGGTTAAGAGTTAACTACTTACAGAGATTATACAAAATGCTTAACCTTTGGGAACTAACACCTACCAAAGATGTAGTCTATCAGCAAATTCAATAACAAATGAATGTCAGAAGCTGGTTCTGCTTCCTTTTCTTACTACTGAAAATCCAACAGTTACACCCCCTTCCAATGGCTTAAAATGCCTAAAATAGTGCCAAAAATGCTTAAAGACAAATGTTAGTCAACAAAAAGAATAAATACAATGGACCTATGACTTGTGATATGGACACCAGTCCTGACAGTCGACAAACACATGGTTAGACATGACAAGATTCTGAAAACAAGAAACTAGGACATGAGAAACATACAGATGCATATGTATTTATAAGTACTTATATATCGTAGTGTATAATCAACTGAAGTTGTCTATAAGATGAAATAAGATATTCATCAAATCATTGAACAATGACATTCAATCTGACTTGTTAAATACTTATTTTGATATCTTAAAATGGTCTCTAAGTATGATATCCAATATTGCATTGCGTCCAAGTGTTTGCCATATATTCTCCTATGGAAATAGAAGTATCCAGCAAATCATAGACAACACTCCACCAGGACAATCTTTGACACAATATGTGCCCAAAGTTATGAGCTTGTTGTCCATAACTGGTTGCATATGAGCATCGAGCTCCACCAGTGCATCCATACAGATTTAGAGGGCATCATTTTTATGTCATAGCAGTTATGAAAGAAACAATATTCGCAGTATCAACTATAAAAATGAGACTGAACTAGGAACTAAAATCCACAACATAACATCTGGCTGTAACAGGATAATATCATACCTGATACATGATCATAAAAATATTAACTGAACACAACAAATGAGAGTATAGGATGTAAGCATGAGAATAACTAGACATTATGTATGTATAAAAAAATATGGCTAAATGGATGTACCTGTTCTCAAGTACTCAGGAGGTGTGAAGGCCAAATTTGTGCTGTAGCTTTTCCCATCCCGACTATTTTTCATCAAGCCAAAGCATGAAAGTCTGGGGTCACCACCCTGAGAAATCTTAACCTGATAAGGGATAAATAATACCAAGTAGAGAAGAAAAAAGATGCCAGCATATGGATGAATTTCAACACTTACATCATCAAATAGAACTCTGTAGGCATTAAGATCGTGATAAAGAGCACGTCCTTTGTGGCTACAATATTCTAAAGCTTGTGCAAGATATAGTGCAACTCTCAATCGCATACTCCATCTCATTGGCTGTGTTTCCCCTGTGCATAAAAATTATAAAATTACTGTCACCAACAAATTTCCAGCTTTGAGGACATAAGTAAGAAGAAAGCATGTTACATAGAATGGCTCTGCTTGATGAATTATAAACAATAAATAAGGCAAAGTGGCAAAGATTGTTACAAGGTGTAAAAGAATGCACCATTTAACAATAAAGGACAGAACTCGCTTAGCAACTAAATGAGGCATGCTAAGATGCCACAGTTTTTGCCATCAACAAAATTCAAGTGCCCCATGTGCATTGTTGGATCGGTGACAGTAGTGCTTTTCACTTAGGGAGAGGTGAATAGGTGTTTTTCTTTGCTAAAGCTAAACTTTTAAAAATAAAAACACTAAAAAAAAGACGTTAAATGCGTTAGTGCAAACAAACCACATAATAGACAGGAGAATTTTATCCTGGTTCAGATCTTCCCTCCATCGGAAGTCCTACGTCCAATCCCCAAGCCAATCGCTTAGGATTTCACTATCTTTATAAAAGATACAACACCCGGTTACAACCGGTCTTCCCTTCTACACAAGGGGAATGTTGAACCCGGGAAAATACCGAAATTTAAACGAAGCCCAGGCAATAAATCTGCCCGAAAAAATACGGAGTTTTGGGAAAAAACTCCCGATCTCCCCCTGGAACACCTGAGATAAACGAGTTCGAGTTCATATTTTAATCCAATTTAATTCGGATGATGTATTAAATGTGACGTTTGAAGGTCCATTAGGGTGGAACATATACCCTCTGAAGGGCAACATCAATGTCCAGCAGCGCGTCCAAGTGCGCGCACGTGTGCACGTGTTTGGGCGGGCAAAATGGCCTCGACGTTCGAAAACAGAAGCAAACGCACGTCAAACGGCTGCAAATGCACGTCAAACGGCTACAAACGGGCGTCAAACGTGCATCAACGGGCAGTCAAATGGGCAGAGAAGACCCCGGGGGCCCACCTTTATAGCCTGTACGGCTTGGGCACCCCCCACAGGCTGCATGCGCAGAAGCCACCCCCCGCGGGGTGGTTCTGTGCAGAGCACCCCCTGTGGGGATGTCCCGGCAAAACCACCCCCTACGGGGGTGCGCGCTGCGTGGACACCCCCCGCGGGGGTGTGGCTGCGCGCGTGGGACACCCCGGGTGGTCCGCAGGGCCTGTCCAGGCCGCTGCACCCCCCCCCCCCACCCAGCGGGGGGGTTTGTGCGCCAGGCCAAAGGGGCCGCAGCCCTTCCCAGCGGCCCCTCCAAACCTCTATAAATATGGGGTAGGGTATGAAGCAAGGGACCTTTGGAAAAAGACTGGACCCTTGGGAGAAAAATCCTACAGACTTTTGGCAGAAGGCCCATAAAGTGTTTGTGCTCAAGGGGAAGTTCGGGGGGGGGGGGGGGGGGGGGGAGAATACCTCTCTCTCTCCAAGCTCTTGTGGTCCGCACGTGCGTGCTTTGTCCCCGTGCTCCATCCGTGCCTCGTGACGTGGGAAGAAGAAGACGCCGCAGGTCTATATATAAAGACTCGGAATTTTGTAATTAAGTCCTTCTGTGTTTTAAAATGACACGTAAGTGAAGGCACATTTATGTAAACGCCCAATGGAAGCACATACACCCCATTGAGGACGCATATACAAATGTCATAAATATACATGCATTTAAGGATATTTGTGGAATTTTAATTGTCATCTAAATTCCCTAATTTCGGCAAAAGTCTTTTAACAAATGTATCATATCAAAGGTCTTCGGGTTTTCACCCGATGTAAATGAAACACCGACTCCAATCGGTGGGGAATGGTCCAGTACACGACCACCCTAATCGCCTGATAAATAGACGCGTGCGGAAAAGTAAAATAAAATAAAATACTCGAGGGCTCAGGGTTCCTACCCAATGCACCTCATAAATATAAAATCTCTTTTGTCTATTTATTTTAAATAGTCTGGCACGCCTATGCATAGGATGCATCAAAATCTAAAAACCCTATTCTCCTTCTCGGGAGGGGAAGTAAGGTACGAAAACCTTCCGCGTTCCACAGGGAACTACACCGCTAGTTACAACTAGCCTTCTCTTCTACAAAAGGGAAACAACGACCAAAACCACTTTGTCCTTCCCTCTTCCAGAGGGGTACACACCCTGTTTAGCAAGTCTTCCATTCTATAAGGGGTATACTTACTTGAGAAGAGCTTTTGTAATAAGTACAAGGCTCAACAGGACTTCAGACAGAAGAGGTGTACAAGAAGCTAGTAGTTTGAAGTAAGAACCCAAGATCTGAAGGAAAGACTTTCAGGAATACACTCCTCAGATGGATTCACTCAAGTGGAGACAAAAGAGACTTCAACACAGCAGGTTCATACGGATGCTTGAGAAAAGAAACTTGTATTGCACTCTTGTATTTCTTGTAGCTCTCTCGTGTATGAGTATGTCTCTCACTTGATTGTTTCAAAAGCATTATAATTTTGCATATGCAATCTTCTTTTTATAGACTTTAGTTTGTATCCGTTGCTTCAGATCCGTTTGAATGTAGCCGTTAAAGCAGCAAACGATGCATGGTTCCTTTCAAGGTGTTCACACGTTTAGAGAGTCTTATAATTAATTGTTCTTGTCTTTACCTGAAATGTACCAAGATATATACTAGATTGGGTCTAGTTGATTAGTACATAGATACTATGAGAGATTTCAAATATTGGCGTCTATCAACTTTACGTGATGTCAAATAAATGTTCTACAGAAAAAGTCTACACAAGTTTACATGAATAAAATAGAATACCTAGTTGGTAGAGAACGTGCAGAGCGGTTCTGACAGAGGATAAAAAGATTGTGTTTGGCGTGTGTCAGATGACTTTTCTGCGGTGCTTGACCAAAGGGTTAAGTTCTACACATTACTTAGATTTTCAAACAATAAACCATTGTAATCTATGTTTACAAAAGGCTTGAGTGATTTCAAGATATTTTTGACTATTTAAAGAGATTTAAATACATAGATTTTACATAGAAAATTTATAACAAAATATCTTCAAAAGAGAAGTCACATCATGAGTCACAAAATAATATTATCAAGAAATATTTGATTGGAATTATTGAGATAAAAATGCAGGTCATTTTTACAAGATATTATATTTTAATCATGATAATGATAAGATGTGGTAACAAATAATAATCAGTTGGTTTATGTGAAATTACAGTGAAATATGAAGTGCTACTTCGCATATAATCGAAATGGAACTTCTATTGGTCAAGAATATAACGTAGTCAGTCGAAGTGGGATTTCACATACGACTTTGTATATGACGAAGTGAAACGTCGGATATGACGAAGTGAAACTTCGACTGGATCAGAGAATAAGACAATCAGTCGAAGTGGGACTTCAGTTGATCCAAAATATAACGAAAAGTCAAAGTGAAACTTCGGATATGATGAGAATAAAGTAATCAGTCGACGTGGGACTTCGGCTGGACCAAAATACAAGGTAGTCAGTCGAAGTGGAACTTTGTATATCGTCGAAGTAAGCTTCAGATATGATGAAGTAAGTTTCACATATGATAAAGTGAGACTTCAGATATGACAAAATTAGCTTCGTATATTGACGAAGAGAAGCTTTAGATAAAACGAAGTAAGCTTCGAATATTGATGAAGTGTCGTTCAGAGTTAGCCATTATACTTGAAAAATAGACTAAGAAAGAGTTTGAAAAAATCAATATATTTGAAGACATTATTTTCATTTATTATTTAGTCATCATCAAAACTACTTAAATACCATGATCTTATTTGAAGACATTATTTTCATTTCTAATTTTGTCAAAAACTAATTAAATACCATGGATTGATTTGTGGAGATTTATATATGTTTGAACAGTGGTTCAACACTTGTAGCCCCCTCGTAGGAGCAAATTTAGAGGTAGAGATCGATTACATGCCTTTTGTGGGTGGCAAAATAAGGGGTTGCAAAAAGAGTGGCACTCTAGCATTTCACCCATGGATCGCAAAATCGGCCAATCCGAATCGGGATCAGCGATTCCATATTGAATAGGCCTAGGCCGATCCGATTCCAAGGGGTAGCTCCCTAGATAGTAGATATTCTGGCTGAACTGGTTGGAATTGGACCAAATTGGTCCATATTTGCTGATCTAAGGCTGATCCGGCTGATTCTGCCAAACAATTTTTTTTCTTGTATACATTAATTAATACATGCATTAAACTATCATTTCACATATATACATTAATACATGTATATATATGTACAATTAATATGTCTAATACAATTATGTACATTAATTTACATATTTATGTATATAAGTAAATAAACACAGAGACATAGACATATAAATGACCTATGATATATGTATTATATATCATATTTGACATACATACATATATATATATATATATATATAATTACATATTCAAGTATATATGCATCACATACATGTATACATTCATTGTATGCATATATATATATACATATTATTATTATATTTACAATAATATATGATTGTATGTACATTTACACATGTATATGTATAAAGTATTAAATTGTTCATTAATATGATATATATACTACAAAGTTATAATATTAATTAGAGTTAATTACCTATATACCCCTAAAAAATCACGAATTACCTACATACCCCTAAGTTTATGTAAAAGATCCGTATATCCTTAAAAACCTTTAACCAGTGTTATCACACCCCTAAGGTTACTTGTCGTCGTGACGGAGCTAACGACAGCATTTCTCGAACCGTTATACCCCTCCTATGCTTCTCCCCCTCTCCACCTCCTCCCCCTCCCCTATACTCTGAGGGTATGTAGATCGGAGCTCGCCCCCTACAACCGGCGCTTGGGTTCTGTCTTCATCAGAGCTCGCCCCCCTCCCCTCTACTATGAGGGCCCCCTGCAACCGGTGCTTGGGTTCTATCTTCATCGGAGCTCGCCCCCTGCAACCGACGCTTGGGTTTTGTCTTCATCGGAGCTCTCCCCCCTCCCCTCTACTATGAGGGCATGTAGATTGGAGCTTGCCCCTTGCAACCGGCGCTTAGAGCTGATGTGAAAAGTTTTGTCTTCATCGGAGCTCGCCGCCCTCCCCCTCTGCCTCTGCCTCTCCCTCTCCCAACGACGTTGACGGAGAGCTCAAAGGGGACTTGTGAAGGGTTTTGTCTTCATCAGTGTGATCAATTTTCCCATTGTCATAGTTGTACACTACTTGTACATGATCGGTGAGCACCACAGTACCATCACTGCAGTAGATGTTAATTTTATCATTGTCACTGGTTTTACAGGTTGTTGATTATAGTGGATGTCAATGAGTCAAGATAGTACTGCACATTCTACTAGTCGAAGTGTGAATGCTCCAGACTGCCATTGTAAGAGGCCATGTAAGACCTATATCTCGTCTCAAGAATGGAGCAAAGGAAAACGATTCTATCAGTGAGCACAATGGAATGTAAGCCTTTAGAAAATGCCTACAAACTGTTTGATAATATGCCTAAGAGATTGCGCTAATTTAATTGATGTGTTTTCGTAGGAAGACAATACTTGCGGATACTTTGCATGGGCTAGTGATGTGCATCATTCCACAGTTGACTTGAAGGATCAACTAATAAATATGGAGTCACTCTTGGAGTAGAAGTTTAGTTCCCTTGAAAAGAAGTTAAATAAGCTTCATGCAATTGAACTGAAGGTGGAGAAGATGGAAGTGGAGTTAGGAAGTAGACGTCTGGGAATTGGAAAAGTGTTGAAGGAAGTTAGAAAGATCACTTTACATCTTGTAATTCTAGTTGTCTTATATATTGTGATTAACTATGTAATTTGATGTAAGAAGTGGGCATTCTTGTGCCATTGAACTTGCACTGATATAATCAGACTAATGTACTATGCAATCAAATGTAAGAAGTCGGCCTTCTTATGCCTTTTAAGTTGCAATCATATTTGACTGTTAAACTGTCTATTACATAGCAGTTTTGAAACCATCATGAAGTCACAAAAAATACCATTCAGTAATACCATTCAACTTGACTGTTAAACTATCAATTACACAGCACAGGGGACTTGTGAAGGGCTTTGTCTTCATCAGTGTGATCAATTTTCCCATTGTCATAGTTGTACACTACTTGTACATGATCGGTGAGCACCACAGTACCATCACTGCAGTAGATGTTAATTTTATCATTGTCACTGGTTTTACAGGTTGTTGATTATAGTGGATGTCAATGAGTCACGATAGTACTGCACATTCTACTAGTCGAAGTGTGAATGCTCCATACTGCCATTATAAGAGGCCATGTAAGACCTATATCTCATCTCAAGAATGAAGCAAAGGAAAACGATTCTATCGGTGAGCACAACGGAATGTAAGCCTTTAGAAAATGCCTACAAACTGTTTGATAATATGCCTAAGAGATTGCGCTAATTTAATTGATGTGTTTTCGTAGGAAGACAATACTTGCGGATACTTTGCATGGGCTAGTGATGTGCATCATTCCACAGTTGACTTGAAGGATCAACTAATAAATATGGAGTCACTCTTGGAGTAGAAGTTTAGTTCCCTTGAAAAGAAGTTAAATAAGCTTCATGCAATTGAACTGAAGGTGGAGAAGATGGAAGTGGAGTTAGGAAGTAGACGTCTGGGAATTGGAAAAGTGTTGAAGAAAGTTAGAAAGATCACTTTACATCTTGTAATTCTAGTTGTCTTATATGTTGTGATTAACTATGTAATTTGATGTAAGAAGTGGGCATTCTTGTGCCATTGAAGTTGCACTGATATAATCAGACTAATGTACTATGCAATCAAATGTAAGAAGTCGGCCTTCTTATGCCTTTTAAGTTGCAATCATATTTGACTGTTAAACTGTCTATTACATAGCAGTTTTGAAACCATCATGAAGTCACAAAAAATACTATTCAGTAATACCATTCAACTTGACTGTTAAACTATCAATTACACAGCAGAGTTTTAAAGTCACTTTCCTTCACAAAAGTTACCATTCAAAGCATAATTACAAAATACTAGACAAATATTTCAGAGTTTAGCCATACAAGGCATAATTACAAAACACCATATAAACCCCTTGCTGACCATATAACTAGAGAAAGCACACTAGACGAGTATCTTTAATGAGGTCAGTTTGCTTTAGAGATAGGTGCGGGACATAGAAAGGGTTCATACCTCACCGTCGTCGTCTTCAATGAGGCCAGTCTGCTTTAGTCCTCTCCCATGTTTTCGTCCCTATTCCGGCGACGCAGCAACGATTTAGAGAGGGCTTTGTCGTCGGTTCCCCTCCCTATTTCGGCGACGCAACAACAATTTAGGGAGGGCTTCGTCGTCGATTCCCCTCCCTATTCCAGCGACGCAACAACAACCTTCGTCGTCGGATGCAAAGGGGCCGATTGATTGTTCTAGAACCCTAGAATGGAGCCAAAAGGGGCAACCAAGGGTGGGGCTTCGAAACCTAACATGATCGGTAAACACCAGTTACTAGTTTAGGGGTAGGTTAGTCTTTTTACATGTACGGTTACCACCCTAGTTAACAATAGTAACAGATCGTCGACGGTAGGCGTATGAAGGAGTGATTTTTTTATTTTTTAAGGATATACGAATCTTTTACATAAACTTAGGGGTATGTAGGTAATTCATGATTTTTTCAGGGGTATATAGGTAATTAACTCTATTAATTATGCATGTACTTAATAGATATGTATATGATTACATATATATATATATATATATTGTATACAAATATGAATGTGTAAATTTATACATGATTACATATATCATAAATACATATGTAAGCATTGTAGACATATATATATATATATATATATATATATTATGTATAATATGACTTTATATTTACTTTAAAATTTTTAATTTATCTTTTAGATTTGATTTATTTGGTTTTTATTTATTTACATGGACATGGTCTTATTTAGTTCGTTTGACCTCCCCCATTAACCTCGGTTAGTGTTAATTATATCAACACAAAGGCTGAACACCCTTGATTAACCATCAGACAACCCCTTTGAAATAGACGACTATAACCCACAATTGAATGAAATGAATTGTACATGAAAGAAAACAAAGTTACGAGCATGCAATCTATTTTTTTGGATTTTTTTATATTTATTTCATTTTTATTGATTTTTAATTCATTTTCTCATTTTTTAGGTATTTTAAAACCTTGATTTCATTTATTTAATTATTTTCATCATTTATTTATTTAAATTATGATTATGTGAATTAAATGAATATTTTTATTTATTTATTTGATTTAACGGGAGATTAACCTAAGGTGGATCAAAAATGACATGAGGCATGACTTGTTTGTTATTTTTATGTTATTGAAAATTAAACAACAATGTTGGTGAAATATTTTATTAAAGTTTGTTGAAAAATTAGTTGATTTTGATTAAGAAATCAAGTGGTGAAGAGTTTGAAATAAACGTGACACTACATGTAATTATCCATATAGTGTGTGATTAAATGAATAAGATTATCCCAATAGGCCCATTAAACATCACATGTAAAGATATACCACAGGCCGACCCATTAACCATCATCAGGCCCATTAAGCATTAAGCATCATGGTCATTTAATACATCATAGCATGGAAGATACAAGTCTGGCCCAATAAGCAATTTGTGGCCTAATAAGAAATTTGGCCCAATAAAGGAAGCCCAATGGACCTTGCTTAAGACTTGAAAAAGTTAAAATTGTGCCTTGCACAATGTTGCTGCCTTGCAGACCCTTTTCCAAGGCGGTCCTTCTCAGAACCTTGCACTGCTCAAACTTCAAGAAATCCTCCCCTTTGGCTTGAGGCGCCCCCCTCCTTTTATAATGGAAGGAGGAGAGACCATAGTCGGGACGTTTGTGTACCTCCCCCAGGAGGTTTGCGTACCTCCACCTAGGAGTTTATGCAACTCCATCGGGAGGTTTGAGTTGTACATTTGTGTTTTAGCCCCTGGTTATTTTCTTTTTTTCCTTTTTCTTCTTTCCTTTCTTTGTTCGTCTCCTTCCCTCGGTTGGTCTCTGCGCGAGACAGAGCAAAGGAAGAGGAGGCGAGCAGCCTCCTTCCTCCTCCTCCCTTCCTGCTCGACGGGGCCCCAACCAGGGGTAGCAGAGGCGGTGCAACAGGGCGGCGGCGACTGGAGCAGCACGAGCAGCGGCAGTGGGCCAGGGCGGCGGCGATAGCAGCTGCACGAGCGGCGGCGGCAGAAGCAAGCAGCGGCTGAGGGCGGCGAAGGTGGCGGTGGCCCTCAGGACCTTCGCCGGCCATAAGGGAGGTAACCCCCTTTTCTTTCCTTTTTTTTTCTTTCTTCTTCCTTGCTTCTCTACCTCTCTCTTTGGAGAGGGCCGGGCAAAATCCAGCACAACAAATGCCCCCCATGAGACTGGCGTCCGAGAGTGAAACATAAGGCGACTGTCTCGTGTGAATCTTTCCAGCTATATTTTAGCACCTATTGCCCTTCAGAGGGTTCATTTCATTGATTCTGCCAATGCATTTCAGCCATTTTGATTTTGTTGAGATCCATGTTGGAGATGTTATACTTGTGAATTTGATATGTCACAGCTCATGACATACTTGCAGTAAACTTTTCATTTTTTTTGGACTTGCAGTACCAATGACCATCATTTCATGACAACAACGCCAAAATTTGCTTTATGTATTGCGAATTGTGACTTTGATGTAATATATCTTATGTTAAGCTATTTATCCTTTCCTTTTTTCGTTCTTTTGTGGCAAAATCTGATCTTCGATTGTTTTTAACTTACAGAGTTGGACCAATTTGGAGACCCAGCTGACTATTTTGCAAGCAGAGACTGCTATAACTTCTACAAAAATTGTGCAAGCCATGAGTTGGCGTAAGATGACGACCTCGCTTATGCATGACAGAGCTGTTTGTACCATTCTTTTGCACAGGTTGACCTTCTGAGGGCAGGCGACACCGGAGCATAGGCTTGCTTGGGATATGTTGCTTTTAGCATCAGTACCTACTATCCATTCATTTTGACTTCTCCTTTTTGGGCTATCCCAAGGGCCTGTCTTGGGATGAGAACTTTTCTTTGCTATATACATTGTGCTTCTGAGTTTCAACATCAACATGTGATCTTTATTGATAATAAGGGTTTTAAAGCTTCCCCAAAAGCCGTGAGCTATTTCATTTAGAGGATTAGGGCTCCTCTGGAACCATAACATGCTTGTGTTAGAGAATTAAGACTTCTCCAGAGCCACAATTTTGATGAGAGGATTTGAGGCTCTCTCGGGCTCGTGATCTTGGGTGAGAGGATTGAGGCTCCCTCAGGCACGTGATTTCGGTGAGAAGATTGAGGCTCCCTCGAGCACGTAATTTAGATGAGAGGATTGAGGCTCTCTCGCATGATTTCGGTGAAGGATTGAGGCTCCCTCGGGCATGTGATTTGGGTGAAGAGATTGAGGCTCCATCGGGCACGTGATTTGGATGAGAGGATTGTGGCTCCCTCGGGCACGTGATCTGGGTGAAAGGATTGAGGCTCCCTCAGGCACGTAATTTGGGTGAGAGGATTAAGGCTCCCTCGGGCACATGATTTGGGTGAGAAGATTGAGGCTCCATCGGGCACGTGATTTGGGTGAGAGGATTGAGGCTCCATCGGGCACGTGATTTGGGTGAAAGGATTGAGGCTCCCTCGGGCACGTAATTTGGGTGAGAGGATTGAGGCTCCCTCGGACACGTGATCTGGGTGAAAGGATTGAGGCTCCCTCAGGCACGTAATTTGGATGAGAGGATTGAGGCTCCCTCGGGCACATAATTTGGGTGAGAGGATTGAGGCTCCCTCGGGCACGTGATTTGGGTGAAAGGATTGAGGTTCCCTCAGGCACGTAATTTGGGTGAGAGGATTGAGACTCCCTCGGACACGTAATTTGGGTGAGAGGATTGAGGCTCCCTCGGGCACATATTTTGGTTGAGAGGATTAAGGCTCCTTCGGACACGTATTTTGGTTGAGAGGATTGAGGCTCCCTCGGGCACGTATTTTGGCTGAGAGGATTGAGGCTCCCTCGGGCACGTGATTTTGATTTGATTGATTTTTTTTTCTTTTTTGTTCACATTACCAACCCCAGCGCCCTTTTAGGTTTTCACCAAGCTTGGCCCCCTCTAGCTTTTTCCAACACGCCTTTGCAGGTTTTCGCGTTGAGGGGTTTACCCATTTTTGCCTGAAGCGCCCTTTCAGGTTTTCACCTCAGCCGGATTTTATAATGAAGTGATAGACCAAGTCCGTCATGGCACCTCCTTTTTAAGCCCCTATTTATTTTTTCTTCTCTTTTTTTGGTAGGGAATTAGAGGTTTCCCTGAGAGCTATGAGGTTTTGAATGCAGTAAGGAATTAAAGGCTTCCCTGAGAGCCATTAGAATTTGAATTTGTGTATGGTAGGGAATTAAAGGCTTCCCTGAGAGCCGTGAGATTTTGGATTTGGATTTTGGCTGACTTGGCCGACCTTGATGGTGTGTTGGCCAAGGGTTTGGGTTTATGTGCGGTAGGAATTAAAGGCTTCCCTGAAAGCCGTTGGAATTTGAATTTGTTTCTTGGGCTTTAATTGGGTTGGCCAACCTTGACGGTGTGTCGGCCAAAAGTTTGGGTTTAATAGTCGGTAGGGAATTAAAGGCTTCCCTAAGAGCCATGGATTTAGAGTTTGGATTTATGTATGGTAGGGACTTAGAGGCTTCCCTGAGAGCCGTAGGTTGAGAATTTGGGTTTATGTATGGTAGGAAATTAGAGGCTTCCCCGAGAGCTATGGGTTGAGAGTTTGGATTTAGGTATGGTAGGGAATTAGAGGCTTCCCTAAGAGCCGTAAATATGCTTAGAGGATTGAGACTCCTCTAGGGCTCGTGATTTGACTTTTGACCGGTCTCGACGACTTGTTAGCCAAAAGACGTAGATTTTGACCTTTGATTGGCCTTGACGGCTTGTTAGCCAAGAGGTCTGAATTTGACTTTTAACTGGCCTTGACGGCTTGTTAGCCAAAAGACAGAGATTTCAACCTTTGACTGGCCTTGACGGCTTGTTAGCCAAGAGGTCTGGATTTTGAGCTTTTCGATTGGCCTTGACGGCTTGTTACCCAAAGAAGCTCGGAATTTGACTTTTGACTGGCCTTGACGGCTTGTTAGCCAAAAGACGTGGATTTTGACCTTTAACTGGCCTTGACGGCTTGTTAGCCAAGAGGTCTGGATTTTGAGCTTTTTGACTGGCCTTGACGACTTGTTAGCCAAAGAAGCTCAGGATTTGACTTTTGACTGGCCTTGACGGTTTGTTAGCCAAAAGACATGGGTTTGACTTCTTTTTTTTTTTTTTGGAATGAAAGCTTTCTCTTTTGCTTGGGTTCTCCTTCTCTCTCTTTCTTCGAGCAGAGTTCAAGTTCCCCACAGTCCTGCATGTACCTCCCGCATGACCATCTTGGCTTCTTTCGGAGAGAGACATCTCAGCAGTACCGACTTATCTTTTTCAGGTGTGAACTTATATAATGTGTCATTTATCAATTTGTAAGAAGCAGCTCTTTGCAGCAATTGCACTCGCTCCCCTCTCTTGTTTGGTAGCCAACCATCTTTGATCTTGATAATGGGAATACGCCAATCATCTTCTTCTTGACTTTCATTTTCTTCCAGTGCATTTACCTCAAAGGTTGTCAAACCATCATGGCGATTCAGGGTGCTTGGAAGCAATCTTCTATTTTTTATGGTAATTCCCAATTCACCTTCTGGGGGAAGTTTAAGGGCAGATGCGAGCTTGGCCAATGCATCAACCTGGGAGTTTTGACTTCTTCTGATATGTTCTATTTTGAAGTGGTAGAACATGTCGCTGAGTCTTGTAGCTGCCTCAAAGTGGGCTTTCAATTCTTCTTTTCGGACTCAAAAATGCCCAACATTTATCTGACGACCAGCAATGAATCGCCAAATACTTCAATACATCTTATGCCCATTTCTAGGGCGATTTCCAAGCCAACTATGAGGGCATCATATTTTGCTTCATTATTTGTGAGGGATTCCACGAGAGCACATGAATAATGCAATATCCCCCCCCCCTTTTTTTTGGGTCACGAAGACAATTCCTGCCCCTGCCATATTTGTTGATGTGCCATCAGTCTTCAAAGAAGTTCGTGCTACCCCATCAAGATATAATTGACAATATTCGAGTTGAGTTTCTTATGTTTCATAAGTTTCTTGAGCGGGGAGCACCTCCTCATCAATCAATTCGGTATTCAGAGGGGAGTCTTCTAGCACTGGAGGGGCATATTGAGAACTCCGTCATACCTTGCCCTTTAATTGCTTTTTGCGGCACATAGGAGATATCAAACTCCATGAGAAGTAGTGCCCATTTTCCCAGCCTCCCTGACAAGACTGGTTGCTTGAGTTGGGATTTAAGAGGGTCACATCACGAGATGAGTTGAACCTCATGTGCCAGCAAATAATGTCTAAGTTTCTTAACGGCAAAAACCAATGACAAGCATAATGTTTCCATTGGTGCGTATCAGTGTTCTGGGCCGACCAATGTTCTACTAAGTTAGTAGAGGGGGGTCTTTTTGCCTTCACCCCCCCCCTCTTTTTCTTCTTTTCTTTTCTTTTTCTTTTTCTTTTTTTTTAAAGCTAGCAATACCTCCAATGATACACCCATGGCCACAATTAAAGGCTTGCCCTTGCTGGGTGCCCCCGACATAGGAGGACTGAGCAAATATGATTTTGTTAAGGGCTTTCTAACATTCATCGTCCCGTATGAATGGGGCTCCTTTCTTTGTCAGTTTATGTAAGGGTTGATACCTTCCATTCTTGCTCTCAGAAGGATAAGTCTTTTCATGAATTTTCTTTGGGGTTTTGAATAACCCTTATTTCATTTGTAGAGAGATCCCCGTCCATCTGGGCGTCATTCTCATCCATCCTTGTTTCAATTATTGGAAGCTTTATGCTGACTATATTTACAACATAGTGAACTGCGGGACCTTCCCGTGTCTCCCATCCGAGACCTCTTGTGTCGTTGTGGGGAAATGGTGGTCGCCCCCTGACATTGGTAGGGTACCACATTGCTTGATATTGCTTGGCTCTCGTTCGACTTTGAACTTGAATATTTTGCTTCCGGCATATTGCCTTTATATGCTCTTGCATGTCTTTCAGATCTTCGACCATTTCCTTCAACTTAATAGTGGCATCTTTTAGCCAAAATCATTTGGAGGCTGTTTGGGTGCAGGCTTCCCTTTATAGAACACTATTGGCTGTCCTTCAGCATGGTAGGCCGCAAAAGAATTTTAGAGGCTCCAGTGTGTGGAACTCCTGTGGATTGTCGTTTGTATATGACTTAATGGCAGTGGTATGCCAACTTATGGCATTAGTTCCAAGCTTGACAATGGGCCTATGCAGCTGTAATGACCTTCGCTCAGGATCCTCCAACTGCATGCTGAGCTTTAATGTCGTTGTTGTTTCTTTATTGACAGTGATTTTTTCTTTTCTTTTTGAAAATGCCTCCACTATTTCTTTGCCTTTGTTTGTCTTGTTAAGGGGGCATCATTTTTGCTAAACCCTTACATGTCTGTGGTGGAGGGAGGATTGCAGCATTGTCGCCCATTTCCGGCTCTCGTTCTTTTTCTAGAGGAAGTTGTTCAACTTCGAGGGGTACCAAACCTTTTGTCCCCTCCTTAATTGGTGTTTGAGATGGTTTCTCATTTATTGCCACTGCGGGCATTGGCTTATTTATTTCAACAGCAGATTCTTCCTCTTCTCATTCTTATTTTGATTTTTTTATTTTCCTTCTCAAGACTGCCAATTCTTGGAGGATTGCTTCTTTTGCTATTTCCTTAGGTGGGGCGACGCCACCGAGGTATGACTTTCTAGGTTGTTCTTTCTTTAGAGTTTCTTAGGGGCTGCCTCTTGTTTGTATTCACCAGAGTCCAGCTAGCTTCTTCTTGCTCATGGTGGAATGTTGCCCGAATAGCACCTTCCACTACCTCCCTCGGGAGTGATATGCAGCGACTCTGGACAGCTAATCTAGCTATCCAGCCTGGGCCATTTGTGCTTGGCCTTCATTAGGACCTAACCTGGGCCATAACATGGATCACGTTGGCAGAGAACGTGAGTTTTGGTTGTTGGTGTGGCTTTGGTGGATTTACCAAGTGCTCAGCCATGTCAATAATTCCTGCTTGAATTAGTTTTTCTACTCGATTTTTGAACAGATAGCAATTTTCTAGAGCGTGACCCAGCACGCGATGATATGGGCAATAATTGGGCTTGTCCACCATTGCTGCTTCTTCTGGGCGCTTGGGCTCTGGGAGTGTCATGAGATTCTCTTGGAGACATATGTCCAACAACTCTCTTGTGTGCTCCCTGGTAAATGAATAAGGAGTGTTGAGCCTCTCACTTAGGGTGGGGGCTGATCTCCTTTCTTCTTTCTTTGAATTTGAAGAGGCGAGGGTATCTCCTTTGCCCCCAGCTTTCCCTAGGGCTGCCGAAAAGTCAACGGTACTTACTTCTCGTGACCTGGTGTTTTCGTCTTTAGGGGGTTTACCCCTTCCATATGAAGCAGTGGGATTTTCGACAAAGAAGATTTCTATCTCTGCCACTATGTTGTTGAGATGTTCAAATGTTCGGATATTGGCCCCTAGGAGCCTTTCCTTAATTTCTGGCTTCAGACTTCTTTGACATAGTTTCACCGCATCTTCATGTGCTGGTGGTTGCTCACATTTCATGCTCATGTCACGCCATCTTTTGATGAAGTCCAGAGTAGACTCATTTTTATTTTGCTTTAAGGATATAAGTTCTGCTAAAGTGACTCTTCTTTCTGTCACTCTGAAGCATTCAAAGAATTTCCTTTGCATATCTTCCCAACCAACTATTGAGTTGGGCTTCAGTCGGGCATACCATTGAAAGGCTGGCCCAATAAGTGATGTTGAAAAGTACCTCAAATGGTATGACTCTTCAGTTGCCAATTCTCCTATGATGCTCATGTAATGAGCTATATGTTCATGAGGTGACCCATCTCCATTGAATTTTGAAATTTTAGGGACCTTTGGGTGTTCTGCTAGGAGCTTTTTGAAGAGATGGTGTACAGGGTATGGTACCCTATATAGGTCATAGGTAGTGGACCCCTCGCTTTGCTCAACCATCTTTGCTTCAATTATTTGCTCAATCATGGCCCTCTGAGAGACCATTGTTTCTTCGAATGAGGTATTTATCTGCGGTGCATCATGCCTCCTTTCTGTTATATGTATCTCTTGGGTTTCTTCATGGCTTGAATTTGGATTTTCAATTGGTTGCCTAAACGTGAATTCCGCACGGGGTGTACTTGGTAGCACATTTCCAGGCTGGGGTGCCACTATAGGCAATGTTGGCTGGCTTGTTTGTTGAAGTTCCTGAGGTTGCAATATCTGTTGTGTACTTGTGTTGGCTGCGGAGGCTGTAGTGGTGGTGATGGTTGTAGTGGCGGTGGCGCCGCCATTCCCAATTGTTGCATAAGGCTTTCTAACATGGCCTTTAACTTCTGGTTTTCTTGCATTACCATTTCTAAATTTGGCAATGAGGATACTCTGATGTTAGGATTTTCAGCAGATCGACTCTGATCCAGAGGGTGATTTGATGTGGTGGCAATGTCAGCAGCCCCCATGCCTCCTTCGTTCTGAGGTGGTAAGTCCACCTCCACATTTATCCGGTCAAGCCAGGCTCAAGCTTGCTCTCTTCTGCGACTGGATATCATGGGATGCTGCTCCATATTTGAGGTTTCTGCCTGGTCAGCTATTGCAGGCAGATTGATGTTAGAAGCATAGCATGTGTATATCTGCATGCCTTCTTCAGTGATTTATATTGTTTTTCTCTTCTTCTGCCTAGGACGTACAGTGGCACCAAGGTGTTGGAAAACTGATCTTCTAAGGATATCATCATCCCTTTTGTGTTCTTCTGACTTGAAATTTTGCCCTGTCTCTGAGCTTGCTTGTCTTCCTTCTTGATATACCCCTTTCCTTTTAGATCCTCTTTGTAGATCAACAGGCAAAGAAGAAGTGCATTCTTTGGTCCGAGACCCTTGGGAAGACGCCCTTTGTTTGTCTAGGACACTTCTTCTTCCGAAGGTTTGCCACTTTGTCAGGTCTTGCTTCATGACCACTCTTGCATTCTTTCGCCCTATTAGAGATTATAGAGCCCTTGTCCTTCGGAGTTCTTGAGCTTCTTCTCTGGTGACCCACACCTGTTTAACATGAGGAGGGCTATATATCTCATCCTCTTTAACATTGGCGTTGTATTTCTTGAAGCCAATTTTGTCAAATTTGTGGTTCTTGGTTTCAGCTTTCCTCCATTGCTTCTTCATATTTTTCACCTTGAAACTTGGCTTGTCCTGCCGCACTTTAGGCAGTATGCCAAAACTGTTCTTTACCGGTATAGTAGCTACATGCCGCTCTGGTATCATTAGGGTCTCACTCCCGTCTAGGCGGATCCGGAACTTGAAATGCCACGTGTTGCAGGCTTCTTGCTAGACTTGCGCCTTCTGTTCTTTCCAGTAGTTGAAATATTGACAAAGTTGATAGCATAGGTTGCAAACATCTGTATCAAGTTGGCCTCCTGAGCTTGAGGCTCTTCTTTTGCTTGTTTTGCTTCGTCGGCCTTGGCAGCAGTAGGTAGTACGGCTGGTATCACGCCGAGGAAATAAGGAGACTCCACCACTGGCGGGAAATCTCCAAACTTGGTTGGTGTGGTGAGATAGCCGTTCCTTATGTGGTCCTGGACCACGAGTGGGCCGAAGAACACACTCAGAGCATGATCAGTAGCCGTCATTGCAGAGTTATGACCTGCACAAAAATTAAAATGTGAGTACACCTTATTATTAGGGTGTTGTATGATGGAGAGATGAAGGGAAGGGAGGTCCCCAGTGGAGTCGCCATCTCTGTGAGAATTTTTTAAAACTTCCTTTAAAATTTTTAATTTTATCTTTGAATTTAATTTATTTGGTTTTTATTTATTTACATAGACATGGTCTTATTTAGTTTGTTTGACCTCTCTCACTAACCCCGGTTAGTGTTAATTATATCAGCACAAAGGCTGAACACCCTTGATTAACCATCAGACAACCCCTTTGAAATAGAAGAGTGTAACCCACAATTGAATGAAATGAATTGTACATGAAAGAAAACAAAGTTACGAGCATGCAATCTATTTTTTTGGATTTTTTTATATTTATTTCATTTTTATTGATTTTTAATTCATTTTCTCATTTTTTGGTATTTTAAAACCATTGATTTCATTTATTTAATTATTTTCGTCATTTATTTATTTAAATTATGATTATGTGAATTAAATGAATATTTTTATTTATTTATTTGATTTAACGGGAGATTAACCTAAGGTGGATCAAAAATGACATGAGACATGACTTGTTTGATATTTTTATGTTATTGAAAATTAAACAACAATGTTGGTGAAATATTTTATTAAAGTTTGTTGAAAAATTAGTTGATTTTGATTAAGAAATCAAGTGGTGAAGAGTTTGAAATAAACGTGACATTACATGTAATTATCCATATAGTGTGTGATTAAATGAATAAGATTAGCCCAATAGGCCCATTAAACATCACATGTAAAGATATACAACAGGTCGACCTATTAACCATCATCAGGCCCATTAAGCATTAAGCATCATGGTCATTTAATACATCATAGCATGGAAGATACAAGTCCGGCCCAATAAGCAATTTGTGGCTTAATAAGAAATTTGGCCCAATAACGAAAGCCCAATGGACCTTGCTTAAGACTTGAAAAAGTTAAAATTGTGCCTTGCACAATGTTCTTTAGAGCTGCCTTGTAGACCCTTTTCCCAGACCGCCTTGCAGTCCTTCTCAGAACCTTGCTCTGCTCAAACTTCAAGAAATCCTCCCCTTTGGCTTGGGGCGCCCCCCTCCTTTTATAGTGGAAGGAGGAGAGACCATGGCCGGGACGTTTGTGTACCTCCCCCGGGAGGTTTGCGTACCTCCACCGGGGAGTTTACGCAACTCCATCGGGAGGTTTGAGTTGTACATTTGTGTTTTAGCCCCTGGTTATTTTCTTTGTTTCCTTTTTCTTCTTTCCTTTCTTTGTTCGTCTCCTTCCCTCGGTTGGTCTCTGCGCGAGACAGAGCAGAGGAAGAGGAGGCGAGCGGCCTCCTCCCTCCTCCTCCCTTCCTGCTCGACGGGGCCCCAACCAGGGGTAGCAGAGGCGGTGCAGCAGGGTGGCGGCGACTGGAGCAGCACGAGCAGCGGCAGTGGGCCAGGGCGGCGGCGACAGCAACTGCACGAGCGGCGGCGGCAGGAGCAAGCAGTGGTGGCAGGAGCAAGCAGCGACTGAGGGCGGCGAAGGTGGCGGTAGCCCTCAGGGCCTTCGCCGGCCATAAGGGAGGTAACCCCCCTTTTCTTTCCCTTTTTTTTCTTTCTTCTTGCTTGCTTCTCTACCTCTCTCTTTGGAGAGGGCCGGGAAAAATCCGGCACAACATAGCAAGATTATCGAGTTTAGCTGAGAGTTGATTATCGGTCGACCAAACAGTCTTGACTATTCTTCAAGGTTACTGGAAGATAGACTTCGGTCGACCAAGATCTTTATTTTGGTTGACTAGACTATTTAGTTGGCTCTAGAGTCGATTCTGATAAGAACTATGAGTTGATTCTTTAAGTGAGAGTTGATTCTTTAAGTTTGAGAGTCGATCTTTAAATGAGAGAATCGATTCTTATCTTTTTGGGAGTTGATTCTTATAACTTAAAAGGGAAAGTCGATTCTTATGAGGTTCAAGGAGTCAATTTTGACACGTGTCTGAGACTCGATTCTGGAATGTGTCGGAGACTCGATTCTAGGGTGTCTGAGACTCGATAACCGTCCCTATGTTGATTCATCTGACTATAATTAATGCCAAGTTACTGAACACATAGGTAGTGCTATGGTGGTGAAAAGCCAACCTAGATAGGTAACCCTTGATTAATTGTTTAACCAACTTAACCCAAGGTAATAGAACTGCTACCTTGACACCTAGAAAATTGTGTCAACTATAGAATAACTTTGTCAACTATAGAATAACCTTACGTGTAGTGGTGAGTTGCACCCCCTCAAGTTGATTTAGCTGACCTATAGAAAAGTCTATTTATTTATTGAGTAACAATCATGTACAAGTAAAAACAATTCAATAGACTGGCCATAAGCAAACATTTCCAAAAGTTCCATTTCATATAACAAACAAAGTCATATAGGATTGCCAATTGAGCATTCAATCTAGCTTATAATGGTGACGTGCCTAAACACCTGATCATTAACTTTCCAGCTGGCTTTTTAAAACTCTCGGACGCTCCTCCCAGGACCAGATCAAGGCCCCTGCCGCAAGACATTAATTCAAAAGAGATCCAAGATCCCAACATATACTCTGTCGATAATTCATGCAAATATATGGCCCAAAATTCCCAAGATTAGTTCAGAGTTTACAGTAAGAATTTCAAGGAATAACACAATACAAGACTTGCTAGAGCAGCTCTAGTATGGTCAGAAAAGAAGGGAATTAATCAAGAATAATCAGTGAAAAGGATAAGAATTTAAGTTTTAATAGCAAGATTATCGAGCTATAGTTCAGAGTTTTCTTTGGATTTCGATGTTAGCTCTGAATTCTTCTTGAACTCTAATATCATGTTTTACACTTAATCTTTGTTCTAGAATTCATAAAAAAAAATACTTTAAAAAATGCTACTGAGGTTGGGGTTTTTCTCCACAAGATCCTAACCTCACTCTCCACTGGTAGATGATCTATAAGCCTTTACCCGTGTGCATGGTTCCTTGGAATATCCTTATTTTCAAGCTTGGCCCATATGCCTTATCAAGTTATGTCAGATTTATCTTAAACCTCATCACTTTATCCCATGCTTGAATCCCTTCCTTGAATTCCCTCCATGATATCCTTGTTCAAGAAATGTATTTAAAGAAGTTGGGGTTGGGGTCTGTTTATATAATTGGAATGATTTTAAATACATAGCACTGCATGTATGACAGTTTAGCTTCATCCAGAGTCTTTTCAAAATCGAGTTTCATTATTAGACAAGCATTAAGTCTCACTATTAGTAAAACAAGAATCAAGCTTCATTAGTAAGCTGGAAATAGTCTCATTAGAATTGAGTTTCCTTATCAGGAATTGAGTCCATGCATTTTATAAAAAAATCAAGTCTTAAAACATATATAAATATATGAATGTATAAATTTATATGTATGATTACATATATCATATATATGTGTGTAAAATATTGAATACATGTTTTTCCTGACTTCTTCTTATTTTTCTGAATTTTTGTGATTTTCCTATTTTTTTCCCAAAAAACATTTTTCTAATCTGGCCGATCAGACTTTCAGTGGATCAGCATGATTGCCCTGGGCCAATCCGATTATTGTTTCCTTGATTTCACCAACTAAGATAAAAGGAACTCAACAGTCAAGGACATTAGACATGCTACCGTCAGCTTAGCCAATCCTTGCCATTGATGAACTAGTATTTTACATTATACGTATATCCATCCTCTTGGTAATACATGCCCCCCTAGTAAACATAGGCAGCTCTGTGTACCTTGTATGACATACAGAGTGCTCTCTAGACTCAAACTTTTGTTTGTTAGGTAGGTAATTATATATATGCATTGAATAGAAATGTTACAGGTTGGAAACCATGTTATCACAATGTCGATAACTATGGACCAAGATTATGAACAGCTATGCAAGCCTTAAATGATTCTAAATCTGAAACTAAGTCAAAATATATGAATTTTGAATACCTATAAAGGTGGTGGAAAGTTCCCAAGAGACTTACAATGGAAAAGGTGTTTGGCAAGTGTTTCATTTGGCATATACTCTGCCACAAGCAATCTCTCATCACCTTCACAACAGCAGCCAAGCAAATTTGCCAACCTGTGGTTGCGAAGTTGCCCAACAGACTTTGCTTCTTCCTGTAAGGAAAAAAACCATATAGCAGATTAGATGAAAACATTGTAGAGAATGCAAATGGAACACATTCACATATGTGGATAATTCTTTCACACTGAATCAAGTGCTAAGTATATGTTATGATCCCTACAGATTTGTTATTTTTTTGGCAATGTATGAGGCAAACAAGCAGTATTAATCAAATGAGCAAATCAACAAAAAGCATAATCTAAGATCTACTGTTCTACAGTAAAAGCAAGCCTGCACATAATTTTTGCTAATAGAAGCACTTTCAGAACAAAAAAGAATGCTAACAAAAGAGGCTCTCACAACGTAGGAGAAATAAAAAGAAAGACATGAATCATCATTGTCTATGTTTGGGTTGATATTAAATAGATTATGATTTCTTTTGCGACTTTGCAACATCATAATCCGTTTAAAGTAACAAATTAAAGAAAGGTGTATCTCAGCAGCAACTGCTCTTATATAAGAGAGCTAACTCAGGATCCCTTTGATCCTGTCGATAGTATCAAAAATCTCAAACTCGTACAGGAGAAAGTGAGAGTTTCACACCATATTAGAGCGTAGACAAGAGTCTCATACTGCACTGGTTACCTCATGATATGACTTTAAGAGTTCAAAATTGCAATTTAATAAATAGAAAGGTGTCCAAGCCCCTTGATTATATTTATTTACTTTAAAGTGACCAAAATATGATTCAAGAATGCTGGAAGAGAAGGTTGTCGTTACACTATAAGGAAAAGGCATATTCTACCAAGGCAGTTATGAACTTATGACTAGTGATCACCTAGGCCTCAAAGGAGAATGAAACTTCCATGATCGTCATACGTCATCTTTCCAGGCATTGTCATTTGATTTTCCATCAACAGACTATCCCTCCACCCCCTTCCAATCTGGGAATGCAGGATCAGCCAACCCGGAACAGAATCCGATCCACATTGGGACTGGCAGTGGCCAATAAAGTTTTGGCCCTAAACTGATCTCATTTGGAAAATAAAATGAAAACAAATATATAATTAAAATGCAGTGGAATCGGCCTGCTCAGAGAAAAATCATAAATATGAATCAGACAATTTTAGAGCATTGGCCAATATAGACAAATTACTATTTATTAAAATAGATATAGATTTTTTAATAATGCCATTACATAATTCTACATCTGTGTGAACATTTTTTATTTATACATATACTTTGTTAATTTATAAGGAAAAATCCTCATTCCTAAACACAAAAGAAATGATGACATTGTAACTTGGTAGCTGCAAATTGAACTGGCCTCACCATTCAGAAGAAAAGAATAAAATGTATCCACAAATCACCCCAGATTTTAATGAATAAAATGTATCCACAAATCACCCCAGATTTTAATGAATAAATGTATCCACAAATCACCCCAGATTTTAATGGAAATAAGCCTAATATATAGTAGAATAAAGAATGAAAGCAGAAAAAGAATATCCTACTCAACTCCCCCCAATTACAATGGAACTGTGATAACAAGAAAGATACAGACTTCAGCATGCCAAAGGACCCAATAGAAGAAAAGCAGGAGAAAATCCTTAATCCCTTCAATTATGGCAAATAAGTGCAGATCTCCAAGATGAACTGCTTTCTCTCTAACAAGATTTAAGGCAATTTCTGGGCGACAAGCTCCCTCAATCAAACAAATGGGCTCTGCACCTTGATCCTTAAAATGGTGAATCATGCATTCATAAAATCACCATGTCAATGGAGGCGCTAAATAGCCTTTCACAAGTTACATAGTAGCCAATCCCTCAAAAGTTAAAACACAAAGTAGATTTGCTAAGGATTATAGAGGGGGTCGACTGCAATGTAGTGGATATTATCCATATGAAATAAGTTAGTCAGCAACCCTTTTGCTCCACAGGATTTGTGGTTTCTTGTCTATGTTACTTGGATCCTTCGTTCCCAAAGAAGCATGAATATCAGAACTAGATTCTTCCTTACTGGATAGATATTCCTCTTGGATTCTTCATTCAATTCAACTTCTTCAAAAAATGTGAAAGTCCACGATATTTCACAGGACAATCCCATAGATATGGACTTGCTTAGTTGAGGTGAACACAAAGCTATTGCTTTAAGCATCAGAAAGACATTGGATGGCCTTCAATTATGCATTAAAATGCTAATTTATGCATATTAACACAAAATTGATGATGATGATAACATAATAAACTTTTAAACTGACAATCAAGTTTGACAACTAACAGATCTCCTATCCAAATGCTGTGTCCCATGGGTATTGCATAGAATGGATCAGCCACTAAGGCAAAGGCAATCCATTCCTAAAAATATAGCATTATTCCTACCACGTAGATGTTACTCTACCATCAAGGGAGAACGAGGCAGTACAGTGTAGACAATCAAGGGAAAGGAGAAACCGGAGCCTCAGAAGTACCAAGAACTGGCGAGTATCTGGCCAGGCAGATCTGTTGAATCTCTTGACAGCAATCCGTCTCTGTCCATCCAGCTTTCCCTTATAGACAACATTCGGGGCCCTCTCTCCTTGCTCGGACACAATGTTTTCTGAGGCAAAACCTGATGTCGCAAGTCTCAGCTGCTCAAAGGAGTATTCCTGGAACACGGGCAAGCCATCAACTTCTCTATTCTCCTCGTCTTCTGCAACAACAAACTATAATCCATTACTAACCCATCTCAGCACACTGGAGAAGGAATAATTGGATCTCTGGTCTCACCAACATCAGGAGCCTCGACAACAGTTGTCCTACTCTGCGAATCCCAACAGCACGCCTTGGAATTGGACAAACACGAGCCCATCCCAGAGCAGCCGTCCACCGGTAGACAGAGGTAATTGAATTATCTCGACATCACTTTCAAGCGCGACTTACTGGAAAACCAAGAACACAAATTCCGATACCCACCAAATCATTGGCCACTGATTTGGATCAACAACTTTTGCTCAGACATCTCGATTGATGGAGATGGCTGGAACACAGTGCAGCGGGAGGGAGGTAACAGTACCTATTCCACAGGAATCGCATCGGAATCTGGAATCCCGCTGCCAACGCCGGGAGTTCACACGGGCGACAAGCAAGCAGCCAATACCTTCCCGACCTACAGACCGCGACAGGCTGAACCCAGGTGCTCACAACTTCGGAAGAACCTGGCGCAATCAGTGGTCGAGTCCAACCTCACTACCAGTGCTCTCCAGCACACCCAGCCCGAAGACCATTAGAGAGCACAGTGAGCGCCAAGAAAGCAAGGACGACGACAACGAGCTCATGGCCCCTCCAGCCCCCATGAGGGTTTTGGCGATCCAGAACCGCATGCTCCGGGGATCTCCAGTCTGGCCGGTTCGGATGAGCTCCCAACATTTTTTGCTCCCACTTCTGTCCCTTTCTCTTCCTCCCCCTCATCCTCCACTCCTTCCTACCGAGAATTCCACCCCCCCCCCCCACTTTCTTTAGATCCGCCGACATGGCACGCCATGTTTTCCAAGATTTTGGACTATTCTAATAGGGAACGGGGAAGCACTAGGGCACTGTTTACCATTGTCGCGGTCCTGGCTGCTGCTGTTATTTTCGGCCATCCGCTCCCAACCTTGAGAGCTGTGGCTATAGTGGGCAACGCCCTACACGGCTCCCACCCTGCGATCTCCATGGCGTGGGGTAATTCCTTCCCTTCTACAGAACCGCGAATTGCTCGTCCGATGGCGACCCCTAGGTTACACGAGGACCACAACCAGAGGACGAAGAAGACCCGCAACTTCACCTCACCATTTCTTCCACACGGATGGATGGAGAGGTCTCATCACCAACCCAGCCGCAGCAGCAGAAGCTTGCCAAAGGAAAAACTGAGGAAGACCCAAGTCCTGCCAATGCCATGTGCCCGCCACGAGCGATCTCTCTCTCTCTCGCTCATGCACGCGCTCGCTCTGCGAGCTAACACCCCGCCCCGCGCGGGCCCTCCGGGGGAGAATCGCGCAAGCTCTTCAATAACCTACTGGCCGATGGCCCGCAGAAGACGGCAGGAGTGGTTGCCGACCCGCCGTTACGGGTGGAAGGAGATGCGCGGGAACGAGCGTTCTGGTGGATGGGGCCGCCTTTTTTACTACTAGAGCGCCGTAGCGTGTTGGATCAAACCAGCAATCCAAAGATTCCCAGTACGGATGGATAAAAAGATGGACTTAGTTATATATATCCCTATTGGAACATTACTGTGTAAGAATCTATCTTATATGAAAAATATTTTTGGAAAAATTAATTAAGGGTCCCTATTAGAAGATGGTACTATTTTTTTCATCCCTATCAGAATATTAGAAGATGTAAAGTTCTTATAGGGTGTTTGGATGCACTTTTTTAACAGTTTTTTCTCTTAAATTTAAAAAAGAAAGAGATCAAACATCTTAACCTGTTTGGTTACCATTTTTTTTTTAAAAGTGAAAATTTTATCCTATGTAAATCTCTCTCAAAATAAAAACAAGTGACAACCTATTTTTTTTTTTAAATTACACACCCCCTGCCCTCCCCCGCCCCCAGCCCCACCCGCCCCTGCCCTCCCCGGCGGCGTCCCCCGCCCCCCCCCCACCCCGACTCCCCCCCTCTCCCCCCCCCCCCGGCGCTGCTCCCCCTCCCCCGCCTCGGAGCCCCCCCCCCCAGGCGTTGCTCCCCCTCCCCCGCCCCGGTGTGGCCCCCTAGTGCTGCTCCCCCTCCCCTGCCCCGGTGCGGCCCCCTGCAGCACCCCCACCCCCCCCAGGCCCGGTGCCCCCCCCCAGCCTCGGCCCCCTGCAGCACCCCCCCAGCCCCGGCGCCCCCACCCCCCCTGGCAGCACCCCCCACGCCGGCCCCCTGCAGCACCCCCCCCAGCCCCCGCGCCCCCCCCCCCCCCCCCCCGCCCACCCCCCCAGCCCGGTCGCCCCCACCCACCCCCCCGCAACTCCGCCCCAGCCCTGGCAGCACCCCCCAGCGCCGGCCCCCTGCAGCACCCCCCCAGCCCCCGGCGCCCCCACCCCCCCAGCCCCGTTCCTGCCCCCCCCCCCCCCCCCACCCCCCCCGCAACTCCGCCCCAGCCCTGACGGCAACACCCCCCCCCAGTCCCGGCAGCCCCCCGCCGCCCCCAGCCCCATCCCGCCGGAACCCCCTCCCCTCCCTCCCCCCCCCCCACAGTCCCGGCAGCCCCCCGCCGCCCCCAGCCCCATCCCGCCGGGACCCCCTCCCCTCCCTCCCCCGCCCCCCAGCCCCACCGGAACCCCCCCCCCCCCCACCCCGCTCCCGCTGGACCCCCGCCCATGCCCGCCCCCCCAGCCCCACCGGAACCCCCCCCCCCCACCCGCTCCAGCTGGACCCCCGCCCATGCCCCTGCCCCGCTCCAAACATATCAATATAATTTTTAAAATTTTAAATGTTTTTACCAAACGGAGAACACTGTGTTGCCATAATTTTAAATTAAAAATTAAAAACGAATGTAATGTAATTTTTTAGATAGAAATAGTTTTTTTTTTAAATTGCTCCCAAACACCCCATTACTTTTTCGCCTGATTTAATTTCCAATCCCTATTTTTGAGACGTCAACATTTACGACCCTCGATTCACGAGTTCCGTCTCTTTTACATCCGTCTCTTTGTCTCATTCCCGTCTTACTCTTCCGTCCTTTCGAATGTCTTTTTTCCAATAGACACTTACACTTCTATCCTTTCGAAGGGTCGTGAACTCACATCGATGGGAAGTTGCTCTTACATAACGTGCAGAGCACACTTACAGCAACCATTGACATCACTTACACATGTCATTTTGAAGGCCCGTGAACCGTTCTTCACAACTATAAAAGGAACTCAGGGCCGCATACTTATCCTTCACAAGTTTTTCTGAGTCTTCTTCTTCCTATCTTTCTTGCTCGTCTTCTTCCTCTTTATTTGCAGATGTCTTCATCTGACGGTGCTCCCCACAAGGATGGGAAGGCACCTGCGTCACCGGTGCCACCGTCGCCCTCGACGCCGTAGGCACCACCTTTGCCACCGCCCTTCAACCCCGATTTCTGGAACGATTTTTACACTGGCTGGAGGATGGCTTTAGCGAAAGCCTTGTTGTCTAGCTAGCAAGCCCAGAGGGGGTGAATGGATTGCTAAAATTCTTCTTAGAATAAAACCTGTTAATAAAAACGCTTAACAGAAAATACTAAGATTGATAGTTAGTGTTAGTAAGAGTGAAGACAAACGAGCACACAAATAATCACACAACAACATGAGATTTTATCCTGGTTCGGCCCTCCTATCCTAAGGAGTCCTACGTCCAATCCCCAAGCAACAACTTCGGAATTCACTAACCAATGGTACTGTCCCCCTTAAGGACCTTACACATCCAGCCATAGCTGGCCTTCTCTTTTAACCCCGCAGAGGAACAAAACACCACCTGATACACAGGTTTTCTTTCCTCAGTGAAGGGAATAACCACTACATGTTTCCAACAAATCTTCTCTTCACACACGAAGAGGAATACACACAAGGAATGTGTATAAGTCGAAAGGCCCCTAGACCAAGCTTACAACAGATTGCTTGATCTGAGGCAATGTCTGAGAGACAAATATTTTCAATAAGAAAAATCTCTCAGAACTACAAAAGCTCTTCAAAGATTAATCAAATGGAAGACAGAGAGCTGAGAGCTAAAGGTTGGCGGAATGAAGCTTAGAAGCTCTCTCTTTGCTGATGTTTCTTGGTTCTTGAAAATGTGTATTTGTGTCGTATTTTTTCATGGAGTCATCAGTCTTCTATATATCTTCTCTTGAAAAATATATCTGTTGAAGTGCCCGTTGAAGTGTTCGTTGTCTCTAAATTTGAAGCACGTTAGACTGCATGGTCTGAGGTGTACAACAGGTAAGCCTGCAGCCATTTAATGCTCTGGAAGACACATACATAAGGAGTAGATTCATCCAGATATCTTTCACTTCAGGTTGTCCAACGTTGTAAGATTTTGTATTGGCAAACACCTGCACGTAATAAATATCAAAGCATAGACAGCTAGACTGTCTCTATGTTGTCAGTCAACGTTAGAAAACATGCTATAAGAATATACACCAAAATAGAAATGTCATTTTGTCATCCTGAAAAGTGTTTGCAATAAACACACAGGTGTAGAAGGCACATAGATATGTGACATGCACAGAGGTGTACAGATACAAAGATATACGCGGGAAGACTTGAACTCCACAGTGTTTTGAAAATATATTTGAATATAAGGAATGGACATTTTCAAATTTATCTGAAAAGATAGTAACAATGAGAATGTATGATAATTCATTCAAAACATAATCGTTGTGAAGAGAGTTAATGTTATCATGAAATCGATGATATATGCATAAATGAAATTCATGGTGAAATGAAATCGATGTGATTCATGAATATACGGTGAAATCGTTGTTAATGATAATGAAATCGTTGTGCTGATGAAATTGTTGTTCTACTTGTGAAATCGTTGTGTGAGCAAATCGTTCTTCAAGTAGAAGCAAATTGTTGTTTGAGCAAATCGTTGTTTAAGTGAAAGCAAATTGTTGTACAAGCAAATCGTTGTATAAGTGAAAGCAAATTGTTGTACAAGGAAATCATTGTACAAGCAAATCGTTGTACAAGCAAATCATTATAGCGATCAAATCGTTGTTTCACTTAACAAATCGTTACAGCGACCAAATCGTTATAGCGACCAAATCATTGTTTTGCTTAACAAATCGGTACAGCGACCAAATCGTTGTTTCACTTATCGAATCGTTACTTGGGTGACTTATGAAATCGATGTGAGACGGAAATCATTATTTTTTTTAACAAATCATTATAGTGATCAAATCGTTGTTTAACTTATGAAATCGATGTGAGACCGAAATCGTTGTTTCACTTATAAAATCGATGTGAAATTGAAATCGTTGTTTCTCTTAAGAAACCGATGACCGAATCGTTGTTTCACTTATGAAATCGATGTGAGACCGAAATAGGTTTTTCTCTTAAGAAACCGATGACCAAATCATTGTTTCACTTATGAAATCGATGTGTACTTAGAAGAAATACATGCTCTAAACTTTAAATAACAGTGTGTGGTTAAGCTTTCGCATTAGTTGGCATAGATATATTCAAACCCCCCTTCTAGATCTTGTCCACATCTTTCCCCGATCCTTCACGCCCGCCGTCCAGAGTACTCCCTCAACAGGCGCGCAGAGACGGGGTTCCCAGGCAACGATAACAACCTCTCTCACGGGACAAGCTCTCAAGTGCCGAGCACCAGGCGAACGACTAGTGTAGGACCGTACTAGGGAACTAGCACTGGTGCCACGGGTACACTAAGAAGCGGAAACGGTGAAGACTCCACAGAAAATGGAACCCCGCAAGACTTACCTATCTCTGCTGTTGTCGCGACGTATCGGGCCGTCGCGATGTCGTGGCGACCTAGCCGGGCGCGACATCATCGCGACCTCTATACTGGTCGCGTTCTCATTCGAGGGGCGTCCCTGCACAGTCCTCCCAAGGACTTCCCCAAAACCGATACAAACACACCACAAGGGGGAGGGGAGCATGCTAAACATGTAGGAAAGCCTTTAAATCATACAAACCACCCTCAAACCCTATAAAACATGGATTACAAGGAATATACGCTTGATGGAAATTCCACACACCACGAGCATGATCCTCACACACCCCACGACCCCAAACCATGGAGAAACCACCATCTCAAGGGGGAAGGGAGCATGCTTAGAATGAAAGGAGTCAAGGGTCCCTACCTCCAAGAGTAGAGCTGACCCGTTGGGGCTTTCACGTCGAAATGGCCACCTCCTCCTCGCTCCAAGCACCACGAGCATGTCCCCTACACGAAGGAGACGTCTCCTTCTCGCCACAAGCACCATGAATGCCAAGAATCGCCGTAGAATACGAGAGAGCTCGGGAGAGGAAGAGGGAAGAAGAAGAAGAAGAAGGAAGGGGAGAGGGGGAAATGGAGCACCGACCTCGGCTTTAAACCAATGGGTCCCAAGACGCGATGGGTCAGCCTGGTGCGACAACGAGTATGTCAGGCGTCGCGACCATGTCGCGACAGCCATCCCCGGTGCGACATCGAAAGGTGGTCAAACCTTGAAGATCAGGAAGCCAGAACGCGACGGTCTTCCAGGTCGCGTCAACGCTGTACGCACCTGACACCCGACAAGGCCATTCTGACAGATAGGACAGCGGTCAAGTCAGTCAAAAAAACAGTCGCGTCGCCTTTAGACGTTGCGACAAGAACGTAACTCCCACCCCCGTCACGACTAGAACGCGACGGCCAGGTGTGTTGCCACACAAACCCTGTCGCAACAGGCTCCCCTGGCGCGGCCATGTCGTGACCAGGGTAGTCGTCACGACTCTGAGGACAGGGCCAAGGTCCCATGAGGGCCGGGTCTTACATCCCACCCCCTTAAGAAATTTCATCCTCGAAATTAAAAGAAACTCAGTTTCAACAGAAAGCAACATAAAAGGGAAAACAACGTACCGATCAATCAAACAAATAGGGGAACTGCTCTCTCATCTCGTCCTCGCACTCCCAAGTGGCCTCGCCACCAACGTGGTTCTCCCAGATAACCTTGACCAGCGGAATCTGCTTCCTGCACAACTGCTACATTCTGTGGTCCACAACTCTGATCGGGTACTCTGGCACTGACAAGTCTGGTGCAACCTCAATCTACGAGTAGTCCAACACATGTGACGGGTTTGCAATGTACCTCATGAGCTGCGAAACGTGAAAAACCTCATGCACACCTACTAGCTCTACTAGAAGACGCAATCTGTACGCGACCTTGTCGATCCTCTCTGTGATAGGGAAAGGCCCAATGTATCTGGGACTGAGCTTTCCCTTTCTGCCAAATCTCATAACACCCTTGGTCGGCGAGACCCGTAAAAAAACAAGGTCACCCACACTGAACTGTAACGGTCTCCTGCGGACATCTGCATAGCTCTTCTATCTGCTCTACACTGTCTGAAGCCTCTACCTGACTAAACTGACTATGTCTGCACATTGCTGTACCATTTTTCGTCCCAAAAGCTGTCTCTCACCGACCTCAAACCAGTGAAGTGGTGTCCTGCGCGGACGACCATACAAAGCCTCGTATGGTGCCATCCTAATGCTTGAGTGATAACTGTTGTTGTATGCAGACTCTACCATCGGGAGGTGGGACTCCCAGGTTCCACCCCAGTCCAAGCAACATGCTCTCAACATATTCTCCAAAGTCTGAATAGTCCTCTCTGACTGCCCATCTGACTGCGGATGATACGCTAAACTCAGTCTCAACTCTATACCAAGAGCTCTCTGCAAATTGTGCTAAAACCCAGAAGTGAACCTCGGATCTCTGTCGGAAACAATCGAAACTGGGGTTCCATACAACGGAACAACTCGGTCTACGTACAGTCTGGCAAGCCTATCCACTGACCACGACATCCTGACTGAAAGGAAGTGCACTGACTTGGTTAACCGATCCACAATCACCCAGATACCATCATGCCTTTGCGGAGTATGGGGAAAACCAACCACGAAGTCCATGGTGATGTCGTCCCACTTCCACTCAGGAATGGGTAACGACTGCAGCTCACCACCCGGACGCATATGCTCGGCCTTCACCTACTGATAGGTAAGGCAACGAGAGACAAACTCTGTCACGCCCCTCTTTATCCCTGGCCACCAGAAGAACCTCCTCAGATTGTGATACATCTTGGTGGAACCAGGATAAACAACATACCTCGACCAGTGTGCCTCTGACAATAGCGCCTGGCGCGCATCACAGGGAACATACAATCTGCCTCTGAACCTGACCTCACTGCCCTCGTCCAACTCAATATTTGGCATCTGCAAAATATCTGCTAACTCTATATCTGCCTGCTGTGCCTCCAGCACCTGACGGTAGACTGACGGATGAACTGACAAACTGGTCATCACTGCACAGTCTCTGTGCCTCGAAGGGCAGAAAACTCCCTGAGATAAGTCTTCGAACAACCTCCACTCTCTAGCCATCAACGAGCTTAGGCGAACCCATCTACTCAAACCATCCGCTATGACGTTAGCCCTTCCCGGGTGATAAGAGAGGGTAAGGTTGTAATCCTTCAGATACTCTATCCATCTGCGCTGCCTCAAGTTCAAATCCTTCTGAGTGAAGATATACTGCAAACTCTGATGGTCTGTAAAGATATGAAATGCCTCACCGTACAAATAGTGCCTCCACAACTTTAGAGCGAACACCACTGCTGCCAACTCTAAGTCGTGGGTAGGGTAGTTCTCCTCATGCTTTTTCAACTGCTGAGAAGCATAGGCAATGACCCCACCATGCTGCATCAGCACTGCACCCAAACCTGACCTCGACGCATCAATGTAGACCACAAAACCTCCGCTACCTGACGGTAAGACCAACATTGGTGCTAAAGTCAACCTCGTCTTCAGCCCCTGGAAACTCCGCTCGCAGTCCTCAGTCCAAACAAATCTGATCAAGTCTGGTCAATGTGGTCAACGGCTCTGCAATCCTGGAAAAATCTTGGATGAACCTCGTGTAATAACCTGTCAAACCCAGAAAGCTGTGAACCTCTGACACTGAAGTGGGCTGCTCCCAAGACAACACTGCCTCAACCTTGGCAGGGTCCACTGTCACACCAGAACCTGAGATCACGTGCCCGAGAAAGTGCATCTCCCTCAGCCAAAATTCGCACTTGTCGAACTTGGCATAAAGTTGGTGACTCCGCAATGTCTCTAGAATGATCCTCAGATGCTCCTCATGCTTCTCCTCTGAAGCCGAGTAGACCAAAATGTCATCTACAAAGATGGCCACAAACCTGTCTAGGTACTCACTGAAGACCCAATGCATCAAATCCATAAAAGTTGTGGATGCGTTCGTGAGCCCAAACGACATCACGACAATCTCAAAGTGACCGTACCTCGAATGGAAAGCTATCATGCCAATATCTAACTCTCTGATCCTCAACGGGTAGTACCCCGATGTCAAGTTAATCTTCGAGAACACTCTAGCTGACAGCAACTGATCAAACAAGTCATCGATCCTTGACAACAGATACTTGTTCTTCACTGTTATCTGGTTCAGCTACCTATAATCGATGAACAATCTCAAACTGCCATCCTTCTTCCTCACGAATAGCACTGGCGCTCCCCACGGCGAACGACTCGAACGGATGAAGCCTAGCTCAAGCAACTCCTGCAACTGGTGCTTTAGCTCGCGCAACTCAGCCGGAGCCATCCGATAAGCTGCCTTAGACAAAGGCATCATACCATGCAAAAGCTCAATGGAGAACTCTACCTCCCGCTCAGGCGGTAACCCAGGTAGATCCTCCGAAAAAACATCAGAGAACTCACAAACAATAGGCACATCAAAAACCGACGACCCGCTAGGCTCCAAAGAACAAACAGAAGCAAGATATGCTACACAACCATCGCGGATCAAATGACGAGCTCTACAGAAGGAAATAAAAGTTCAACGGGTAGACCAGATACCTCAGGAGCAGAGAACAGGCACTCCAGGTATCTCAAACCGAACGTCTTCCGTTGACAATCCACCACAGCTGAGTGAGCCTCCAACCAGCCCATTCCCAACTGTGACACCTTCCAGGTAACCGAAAGAGTGAGGCAGTGAGAAAAGGACTGATTGGCCTGCATCAGAAGGACTCTAAACGACCTCGGCATCCCAGACCAATCACGAGAGCTCTGTAAACGACTCAACGCCGCTGTCCTAACCACCATTTTCCCCTCCACTCCAGAGTCCGTGACTCAAGCACGCCCGCCGCCTGGAGTAATCCCTCAACAGGCACGCGGGGACGGGGGTCCCAGGCAACGGTAACAACCTCTCTCACGGGACAAGCCCTCAAGTGTCGAGCACTAGGTGAACAACTAGTGTAGGACCATACTAGGGAACTAGCACTAGTGCCACAGGTATAGTAAGAAGCAGAAACGGCAAAGACTTCACAGGAAACGGAACCCCACAAGACTTACCTGTCTCTACTATTGTCGCGACGCATCGGGCCGTCGCGACATTGTCGTGACGCCCAGGGTTGTCATGACACTGTCGCGATGGCACAAGCCGTTGCGACCATGTCGCGACACAGAAGAGCGTCGCGATGATGTCGTAGCGACCTAGCCGGTTGCAACATCATCGCGACCTCTATAATGGTTGCGTTCTCAGCCGAGGGGTGTGCCGGTATAGTCCTCCCAAGGACCGCCCCAAAACCGATACAAACACACCACAAGGGGGAGGGGAGCATGCTAAACATGTAGAAAAGCCTTTAAATCATAGAAACCACACTCGAACCCCACAAAACATGGATTACAAGGAATCTACGCTCGATGGAAATCTCACACACCACGAGCATGATCCTCACACACCCCACAACCCCAAACCACGGAGAAACCACCATCTCAAGGGGGAAGGGAGCATGCTTAGAATGAGAGGAGTCAAGGGTCCCTACCTCCAAGAGTAGAGCCGACCCGTTGGGGCCTTTACATCGGAATGGCCACCTCCTCCTCGCTCCAAGCACCACGAGCACGTCCCCTACACGAAGGAGACGTCACCTCCTCGCCACGAGTGCCAAGAATCGCCGGAGAACACGAGAGAGCTCGGGAGAGGAAGAAGGAAGAAGAAGAAGGAAAGGGGAGAGGGGGAAATGGGGCGCCGACCTCGGCTTTAAACCGATGGGCCCCAAGACGCGACGGGTCGGCTTGGCGCGACAACGAGCATGTTGTGACGTCTCTGGGCGTTGCGACCAAGTCGCGACAACCATTCCCAGCACGACACTGAAAGGCGATCAAACCTCGAAGATCAGGAACCCAGAACGCGACGGTCTTTCAGGCCGCATCAACGTTGTACGCACCTAACACCCGACAAGGCTGTTCTGACAGACAGGATAGCGATAAAGTCGGTCAGAAAAGCAGTCGCGTCGCCTTCAGATGCCACGACAAGAATGCGATGCCCACCCCCATCGCGACCAGAATGCGACAGCCAGGTGTGTCGCCACACAAACCCTATCGCGACGGGCTCCCCTGGCGCGACCATGTCACGACTAGGGTAGCCGTCCCGACCCTGAGGACAGGGCCAAGGGCTCATGAGGGCCGGGTCTTACAGTCTAAGTATACTCGCAGGATGCCGGTGTTCTGCCTTCACTTGTTGACAAATAAGACAATGTTCAGTATGTTCAACAACTTCTCACTTCATGTTTGGCAACCAGAATGTTCTTTTCATGTCTTGATACATCTTGGTAGCGCCAGGATGGATAGTGTATTTTGTCTCATGAGCTTCATCCATTAGCTTCCTTTTAAGGTCTTTGTTGTCAAGTATACATGTTCTTCCTTGGAATACTAGTCTTCCATCCTTAGTAAGGGCAAAGTCTGATTTTTTTGTTAAAGTCTCCTTAACACGAACCAAGATGGGTCGTTGTCTTGTTGAGCTTTGATTTCCTAAAATATGTCAGATTGAATATTGATATTGGCAACCAAGACACGATCATTTCTCTATTTAATATTCAAGTCTAATCGGGCAAATTGTTCTAACAGTTGCATCTCACGAAGAACTAGACTAGATAAAGATGTCATATGCTTTCTGCTAAGAGCGTCAGCCCCAACATTACCTTTCTCTGGATGGTATTGAATGTTGAATTCAAAGTCTTTTAAATATTCTATCCATCTTCTTTGTCTCATATTGATCTCCTTCTGAGAGAATCGGTACTTAAAGCTTTTGTGATCTGAATAGACATTGAATTGTTCACCATAAAGGTAAAGTCCCCAGATCTTGAGGGCAAAGACTACATCGGCCAACTCTAAATCATGTACGGGATAGTTGACCTCATGAGTTTTCAATTGTCTTGAAGAATATGCAATGACTTTATCTTTCTGCATAAGCACGCAACCTAAACCAATTCTCGAAGCATTGGTGTAGACTAAGAAACTTTCTCCTTCGACTGATAGAGCAAGAATAGGTGCATATGTTAAACATTCTTTTAATGTTTGGAAGCTCTTCTCGTATTCCTTGCTCCAAACATAAGGGTTCTCCTTTCTAGTGAGTCGAGTGAGAGGCACAACTATCCTCGAGAAGTCCTTTATGAACAATCTGCAATAACCAACCAGTCCCATAAAATTTCTAACTTCAGTCACATTTGTTGGTCGCTCCCAATTGAGTATAGCTTCAACTTTGGAGGGATCAATGACTATACCATCTTTGGTGATGACATGGCCTAGGAAAGACACTTCTTCGAGCTAGAACTCGCACTTGCTCAATTTAACATAAAGCTGATTGTCGCACAAGATCTGCAGAGCTATCTTTAGTTGTTCTTCATGTTCTTCTTTGGTCTTGGAATATATGAGAATATTGTTGATAAAGACAACCACGAACTTGTCGAGGTATGGCTGGTATACACTATTCATAAGTTGCATGAAAGCTGCAGGAGTATTGGTTAGACTAAAAGGCATAAAAATGAATTCATAATGTCCATGCCTGCTCTTGAAGGCCGTTCCATATATATCCTCACTTTTTATTCTCATTTGATGATAGCCAGACTTCAGGTCAATCTTGGAGAAATACTTAGCTCCAGATATTTGATCAAAGAGTTCATCGACTCGAGGCAGTGGATATTTGTTTTTTATAGTAAGCTGATTAAATTGCCTATAGTCAATACACAATCTCATAGATCCATCCTTCTTTCTGACGAATAGAACAGGTGCTCCCCAGGGAGAAGTACTGGGTCTAATAAAGCCTTTCTCCAACAGCTTCATTAGTTGTTCTTTCAACTCTTTAAGCTCGACATGGGACATCCTATATGGCTAACGTGACACCGGTGTAACTCCAAGAATCATATCAATAGAGAAATTAACATCTCATTCAGGTGGAATACCTGGTAGCTCATCGAGAAAAATGTTAGGGTAGTCTTCTACTGTGTATGTCTGCTACCTTGGACCCTTTCTTTTCAACTACTACGGCAACAAGGAATGCCACACATCCTTTCCTGATCATACGTTGTGCACGTATGACAGAGATTAGAGACAAGCATCTCTTGTATCTACATCCAGTGAAGGATAGCTTAGGGAATTCACTAAAAATAACTTTCCCTCTTCTACAATCGACGCTAGCCCCATAGGAGCCAATCGGCTTCTAATATAACATCATAGCCTTCCATAGGCATACATATCAGGTCGGCTCTCAAGTTTAGATCTCCCACCATAACATCAACTAATGGAAAGTATTTGTTGAGTTTTACTTTTTCTCCCAATGGTGTGGTGACGGGGAATTCCATACCCACAGAGAGACAGACTTAATATTTTATGTATCAGTAAAGTTTTGCGATATGAACGAATGTGTAGCGCTAGTATCAAACAAAACAAATGCTGATTGAGAGAAAACTTTTAGTGTACCTTCTACCACTCCGCCATCTTCATTGGTTTCATTCTCTTGCATAGCTTGCAGTCTTCCTTGTTTCTTTTGCCCATTAGGACATCTTTCATGTTCTTTCAGCATAGGGCAGTCGAGAATATGGTACTCGCGACTCCGGTAGCACAAACATACGCCTGTCTTCCTCTAGCACTCATCAACAATGTGACCAGGCTTATCACAATGCTTGCAGTTACCCTGGGCTGGTGTAGAGGGGGTGTTGATCTTGGGCTTCCTCTCCTGACTGGGTCCTTCAATGATGTTGAATGGCCGTTTCTTTCCGTTCATTGGTTTGTTGCTGGTTGAGCCAAAAGCTTGCTCCTTCTTGATGATTCTTCCTTTGATGCGTTTGGTGAGATCATCTGCATCCTCGAGTAGTTGAGCTTTCTTAACCATCTCGACATAGGTCTGAATGTCGAGAGGTGCTAGCTGAGTGATGAATTGGGGCTTGAGCCCATTAAGAAAATGTCTCGCCTTCATCTTTTCAGTGTTAACAAAATGGTTAGCATAACGTGCCAGTCTGGAGAACTGGGCTTCATATTCAGCTACAAATAGATTCCTTTTGTTTGAGTATAGCAAATTATGTAGCTTTCTTCTCTTAGACTCGTTCAGAGAAGTATTTAGAGTTAAATTCTTCCTTGAATTCATTCCATGTGAACAAACCATTAGCTCTGGTCGCTTCTATTGACTCCCACCATGTACGGGCATCCCTATCAAGTTGGAATGTGGCCAGCAGTAACTTATCACCATTCACACATTGCATAACGTGGAAAATGCGCTCAATCTCCTTGAGCCAGTGTTTAGCTTCATCAGGGTCTGTGGTTCACCAAAGCGAGGTGGGTTCATGCTTTTAAAGTTTCGATGTAGATACGCAGCTCCACAGTTTTTGCCGCCTTGTGCAGCTTGTAGCGGGACGTGGGTCAGTTCTTGGATTGTTTGTTGCATGTCGCGTAATTGAGCACGCTCAGCAGCCATTGAAAATTTTTAATTTTCTTCAAAAAAAATTTGACATTAGGATATTAAAGTGGCACTAAGTTAGTGCGTGTGTGAATATCTTTTAGATCTTAATCATGGTTCTACCCAATCCTCACATAGGTATGATAGTCGACATGTAAGACCCTTCATTTTCACCTTGTTTGCTTAAGTATATATGTATATACATATAAGTGTATACTATTGATGTATAGATTATTGTGCATAGTAATTATTTATACGAATTGTATGAATTAGTATTATTGTAATGTACATATTGTATACAAGTATATATATATATATATTTATGTGTGTGGTGTTTATAGATTCTGCATATTTTAAGTGTGTTTTGTCGACCAGTCGGCGTCAACATCAACTGACGTTGACTAGTAATAGGCGGCAATATCGATGGACGCCCACTCTGAATAGGCGACCAGAGATGTGGACGTCAATATCCCAGACCAGTTACATTTCCAGATCCGGAAACGCCTCCGGAAACTTCACCATATGTTTTAGAAACCGTCCCCAACGGCTCTATGACTTACCCCTTATGCATGTCTGGCCCTCAACCCTTTATATTGCCCAGTTTTCGGCCAGATCTATCCTTTTGACTCTTGGGTCAAAAACCTAGTTTTTCTGTGCGAAACTCCAACTTGAATCTGGGAGATCCGACTTCGGGAGGCTTCACCCGGTGATCTGCATCGACTGGTGACAACTCTGAACATCCGAGAACGACTTCCCCACGCCGGTGTGCAGTGAAGATCAACAGAGAACCCGAATAAGGAGAGATTTGAAGGCTCTTTGGCACAGGCCGAGGAGGGCTTCTCCGGCTTAAACCGTTGTTTGAGGATTTTACAAGAGGCAAGTACCCCACTCACATCAACCCTACATGTGTCTAGTATGTCCCAGGAATTTTACGGATTTTTCTCGTGTCCTGGAACCCCCATTCAAGTGATCTGCTAGCGTTCAGTCTGTGTTTATGCAGACAGGATATTAACGGCAGGATCCCTTGCCGCTAATATCATTTGATGGCGGCATCATATATTGCCATTAACTTATAGACGGCTACCCCATGCCGTCAAGTTCTTCAGACTGCAACAGAGTGCAGGTCTGCCTTTCTATAAGCTAATTTTCGAGATTTTCCGCATGAGGATATACGGTAAATTTTATATGATATGTAAATATACATGTTGGGGTGTACTGTGAGTTATTGTGAAATTTTGTAATCTGCCCTAATTATTAGAATTCTTTGAATGTTCGACCGACAGAATTTTAATCTTGAAAAATCTCGTTTGTGAAATATGTATAGAATTTAACTATCATGAAATTTCTGTACACTGTTTATGAGGTCTAATGCATGATGTAAAAATTTGGGAAATTTATAATATCTGTATAGTGTATTAAATTTTCTGAACCGAAAAATAGTGAATATGTCTACTCAGTGTAGAAATGTTAATAATTCGTGCGAAATTAGTTAAATTCCTATAAATTGACATATAATTAGTACTATTAGTATTCATGTATATAATAAGTTGTGGGTCCGAACAATGAAAATTTATGTCAGTTTGACTATTTTTACATTTGATAACATCACTATTAGAATTTTTAGAAATTGTGCGTGATTCAGAAAAATGTGGATCTTGGTATGCATGATGGTTAGACTGTGATAGATTTTTAGTTAAATTTCTGTACTGAACTGATGCTAGTAGCTATATATGTTTGTTTTATGTTAGATATTAACAAATAATGCATGTTAATATGATTAGTGTTTAGTTCTGTAAATTTCAGCATGATTAGACTTGTTTTAAAACTTGGTTAATACTGAAGACAGTAGTACCATGCTAGGTAATACTGAAGAATGTAAATGTGCGAGCATGAGATGAATGTGTAAAAATTGTGCATTTAGAAGTGTGTTGAAACTTGAGAAAATGTATAAATGTGCCAATGGGTGACACTGCTACCTTAGAGGGCTGTGGAACTGTACTGTGGTAAAGTCTCCACGGGAAAGTTCAAAGTGTGTGATGTCCCATGGGCATTGGGATTAAATCCTGGAGGCGAACAAGTATCGCTGGTTAGGGTGGAGAGTGCTTCTCCCGGTTCTGCGCAGTAACTAAGATTTATCACTGGAATGCCTAGGTGATAGATATGTGATGTGATTAGTGTGTGTGTCCTTCTAAAGTGGTTTGGGCTATGTGTCACGGCATTAAGAAATTGTGAAAATGTGTAAATTGTGAAACTGTGTAAGTGAATATGTGTTCATGTAGTTCTTATGATAACATGCAAAAAGGATAAGTTTCTTGTGAATGTGACATGATAGTAGCAAAACAACGAGCTTTTCATGAATGTAAATGTGTTAACTATGTGAAATTTATTTTAGAATTCATGCTAAAATAGTCGTTATGAAATGTGTAAATCTATGTTTAAAATGATCAATATTTAGCATATGAATGGTTGAATGAAATTAGTTTAACATATTGAGAGTATGTAGAAAGCATGTGATAGGCTTAAGTTATGTTGTACAAAAGAAATTCCATGTGTAATATGTGTAGAAATTATGCATAGGTCTCTATTTGAATAAATTGTCAAATCCATGCATTATGTGTTAATGGTGTAGCATAAGGATATGGAGATTACTTGATGCATGTATGTTTAGTGTGTTTGGTGTTACTTGTTGAGTTCTTTTGAACTCATTCTTGCTTCGGCGTACAGGTGCAGACGTTTCTACTTCTTCCGAGGAGATCGTTAGGAGCGACTCGGAGCGGGAGTAGGAGATCTTGTTGTGGATTTAGCATTGTACTTTTCCTTACTTCATAGTATGTAATAAAGACTCTGCGTAGTCTCATGTGGACAATGTATTTATTTTATTTTCAGTTATGAAAAGTTAGTTCTCTTTTCTTATATACGGACTGTGAATAGAATGTGGATGATGGAATAAGAATTTCTTTTCAGTTCTTTCAATTCCGCTGTCATATGTTATATATTTGTGTATGTTTCAGCCTATCATACTAGTGTTGGGTAAATGTCCCACTGTGGCGACGCTTTCTATATCGACGTGGGTTGGTAGAACCGTACCGATATAAAGAGGGTCGTTACAGAGATTGGTATCAGAGACTCAGGCTGAAATTGTACATAAATATGCATATACCATCATCTTCATTGTATGCTAAGTCTGTGTAGATTGTCCACATAGATAAGTAAATAGTTAGAAATTAGATAGTTTAGTTCTAAATTGTGATTAATCCGTTTTGCAGGATATGGCTTCGCGTGGTAGGCGTGGTGTTCCTGCTCGTGATGGCGAGCAGAGGAGAGATGAGCCTCGGCGTGAGGATCAGGGTGAGCAGCAGGCCCCTGCACCCCAGGGTCCTGTACTTCCCCCACCGCCACCAGTAGACTATGGAGTGTTCATGCAGGGTTTGGTGCAGGCCATGCAAACGCAGGCCCACACTCAGGCTGCACTCCAGGCTCAGTTGGAGGCTCAGGTTAGAATAATAAGATAAAGTGGTTTGTTTTATTAAATGAATGATTGTCATGTTATATGTGTTAATTATGTTGCTTGTTGTAGCAGGCTCAGGTACCAGCTCCCCAGGCTGACCATGGTGGACCCTCCATCATGGAAAGGTTCAAGAGGATGTCGCCACCCTCTTTTAAGGGGGAGAGCGATCCGTTATTAGCTAAGAGCTGGATGAGGGAGATTGAGAAGATCTTCCGGGCCATTAGGTGCGCTGAGGACGACAAGGTCACTTTAGCCACCTATATGCTACAAGTATGTGTAATTTAATCCGGTGGTTTTTTTTTTAAGTATAGATTATGTTGGTTAGTTCTTATGGATGTTTTTGGCAGGAGCGAGCTGACGTGTGGTGGTCCTCGTTGTTACGTACTCGGTTTGAGGATGGTGCTGTGGAGGTTGGTTGGGATGAGTTCGTGAGGCTCTTCCGAGCCAAGTTTGTTCCGGAGCACATCCAGGACAAGATGGAGCAGGAGTTCCTCTCGTTAACTCAGGGCTCCATGACTGTGCTGGAGTACGAGGCCAGGTTTGCTGAGCTATCGAAGTATGCCCCTCATATTGTAGCTCATGAGCGCAGGAAGGCGAAGAAATTCGTGATGGGTCTGAGACCATCGCTGAGGACGAGGTTGGTGGCTTTCGACCATCGTACCCTCGAGCAGGCGCTCAGCGCGGCATGTCGGCAGGAGGGAGAGATGGAGCAGTATCTGGAGGAGAAGAAGGCTTCTCAAAAGAGGCCAGCAGCGCCATTCCAGAGGCAGGATAGGAAGAAAGCGGCTTTCCAGTCACCGCAGCGTCCTGTGGCATCGGGCAGTGGTCAGGTATCTTCTCAACGTTCCCCTAGTGGTAAGAAGGAGTGTCCTCATTGCGGGAGGGCACATGGTGGTACGGAGTGTTGGATGGTAGCGGGGAAGTGCTTGAAGTGCGGGAGCAGCGACCATAAGATCAAGGATTGTCCGAGGCTTCAGCAGGGAGCCCAGCGTGGACCAGCCCCAGTAGCAGCAGCAGCAGCGCCAGCGACAGGACGACCAGGGAGACCTCGAGCCCCAGCTCGAGTGTTTGCTTTAGCTCGTGAGGACGCCGAGCAGGCGGATCATGTCACCGAAGGTACGGTTTTGTTCTTAGGTGTGCATGCTCGGGTTTTGTTCGATACGGGTGCTACTCACTCGTTCATTTCCGAGCGTTTTGCTAGGCAGTTAGCTTTAGAGTCAGGATTAGAGTCTGAGGATTTAGAAGTTCCTTTGTCTGTGCACACACCTGCGGGCACGGTATCGACTAGGAAGTGTATTCCGTCTTTACCGGTGTGCATTGAGGATAGAGTCCTAGAAGGGTGTTTCTTCTTGCTTAAGATGAAGGACTATGATGCTATTCTTGGTCTGGATTGGCTAGAGGAGCACTATGCATTAGTAGATTGTCGTGGGAAGAAGATTGTTTTCCGCATTCCTGGTGAGGATGAATTTTCTCATCCTTTGCCGAGGAACTTAGCTGGAAAGTTTGTCATCTCCGCCATGAGGGCAATGAGAATGGTGAACAAGGGTTGTGACGCTTTTCTTGCCAGCGTAGTTTTAGTACCCAAGGCTGATGAGTCACTTACTCTTGCAGAGATAGATGTAGTGCAGGATTTTCCAGATGTCTTTCCTGATGATTTATCTGGATTGCCACCGGCTAGAGAGATAGAGTTCACTCTAGAGTTGCTTCCAGGCACCTCTCCTATCTCGAAGGCACCTTATCGGATGGCACCTGCGGAATTAGCTGAGTTAAGGAGGCAGTTGCAGGATTTGTTAGATAAGGGATTTATTCGCCCTAGCGTTTCCCCTTGGGGCGCACCTGTCTTATTCGTGAAGAAGAAAGATGGGTCACTTCGGTTATGCATCGATTATAGGAAGCTAAACCAAGTGACGGTGAAGAACAGGTATCCCTTACCTCGAATTGATGATTTGTTTGACCAGCTGCAGAATGCATCGGTCTTTTCTAAGATTGATTTGCGTTCTGGCTATCATCAGTTGAGGATTAGAAGTGAGGATGTGTCCAAGACGGCATTTAGAACCCGTTATGGACATTATGAGTTTTTGGTCCTTCCGTTTGGTCTAACCAACGCCCCTGCAGCGTTCATGGATCTCATGAACAGGGTGTTTAGACCATATCTAGATAGTTTTGTTGTAGTCTTCATTGATGACGTGTTGGTCTACTCTCCGGATGAGGCCACACATCGTCAGCATTTGAGGATAGTGTTAGGGGTTCTCCGTGAGCACAAGCTGTATGCAAAATTCAGCAAGTGCGATTTTTGGATGCGCGAGGTTCATTTCCTTGGGCATGTTATCTCCGGTGCTGGTGTAGCAGTGGATCCAGCGAAAGTCCAAGCTGTTATGGATTGGGAGATTCCCAAGACTCCTTCGGAGATTCGGAGTTTTCTTGGTTTGGCGGGTTATTATCGGCGATTTATTGAGGGATTTTCATCCATCGCCGCACCACTGACTCAGCTAACCAGGAAGGGAGTGAAGTTTGTCTGGTCCGAGGAGTGTGAGAGTAGTTTTCAATTATTGAAGACTAAACTCACATCGGCTCCTGTATTAGTTTTACCGAGCGGTGTAGAGGATTTTGCTATCTACACGGATGCATCTCGGATTGGCCTTGGCTGTGTGTTGATGCAGCAAGGAAGGGTAGTAGCATATGCTTCGAGGCAATTGAAGGAGCATGAGCGAAACTATCCGACTCATGATCTTGAGCTTGCGGCAGTGGTTCATGCACTGAAAATCTGGAGGCACTATCTTTATGGTGTCAGATTTGAGGTGTTCACTGACCACAAGAGCCTAAAGTATCTTTTCTCCCAAAAGGAATTAAACCTTAGGCAGAGAAGATGGATTGAGTTCCTGAAGGACTATGACTTCGACCTCCAGTATCATCCTGGAAAGGCGAATGTCGTAGCAGATGCCTTAGTAGAAAGAGGTCGTCTCTCCAGCAGGATTGGAAGATGTTGGAGGATGCAGCTTGTGCGATGACCGAGTTGGAGCCATCATTGTGCCAGGCTTTTGTAGCTCAGTTGTCCATTAGATCTTCGGTGTTGGATGAGGTGATCGAGCATCAGAAAGCCGACCCTAGACTCCAAGAGTTAGTGGGAAAGGCGGGTATTGCTCGTGATGAGGATGGTGTGATTAGATTCCATCACCGTGTCTGTGTTCCAGACATTGTAGATATTCGTGAGCATGTTTTAGCAGAAGCTCATAGATCTAGGTTCTCTATTCATCCGGGTAACACTAAGATGTACCAGGATTTGAAGAGATCTTTTTGGTGGTCTGGCATGAAGAAGGATGTAGCTGAGTTTGTGTCTAGATGTCTAGTGTGCCAGCAAGTGAAGGCCGAGCGGCAGCGACCATCTGGTCTTATGCAGAAGATGGAGATCCTAGTTTGGAAGTGGGAAGCTGTCACTATGGATTTTGTTACGGGTTTGCCTCAATCTAGACGAGGTAATGACTTGATTTGGGTAGTGGTGGATAGATTCTCGAAGACTGCGCATTTCTTGCCTATGAAGAAGAAGCAGCCAGTAGAGAGTTTAGCTAGACTGTATGTTAGTAGTATTATTAGATTACATGGGGTACCGAAGTCGATCATTTCGGATCGAGATTCGAGATTTACTTCGAGGCTGTGGAAGGGTCTTCAGGATGCGTTAGGTTTGGAGTTGAAGCTCAGTTCGGCATTTCATCCCCAGACAGATGGACAGTCCGAGAGGACTATCCAGATGCTTGAGGATATGTTGAGGGCATGTGTGCTGGATTGGAAGGATGATTGGGAGCGCCATTTACCTTTAGTGGAGTTTGCATATAACAACAATTTTCATGCGAGCATTGGCATGGCTCCATTTGAGGCTTTGTATGGTAGGCCTTGCAGATCTCCTTTGTGTTGGGAGGAGACCGGTGATAGGCAGTTGATCGGTCCGGAGTTAGTTCAGGAGACTTCGGATAAGGTCCAGCTTATTATGAAGAGACTTGTTGCGGCACATGATAGACAAAAGAGTTATGCCGACAACAGGAGGAAGGATTTGGAGTTCGAGGTAGGTGAGCATGTCTTCTTGAAGATTTTGCCTACTCGTGGTGTAGTTAGATTTGGCAGGCATAGTAAGTTGAGCCCTAGATTCATTGGCCCGTATGAGATTCTCCGACGATTGGGCAACGTGGCATATGAGCTAGCTTTACCTCCAGCATTGGCTAGTGTTCATCCTATTTTTCACGTATCTATGCTCAGGAAGTATGTCCGACATCCGTCTCATGTTATTAGCCACGAGGCAGTGGAGATCCAGCCAGATCTTTCTTATGTAGCTATTCTTGATCGGAAGGTTCAGCATCTCTAGAACAAGAGCATTGCGTCAGTAAAGGTCTTATGGCGTGACTTCTCGCGAGAGGAGGCTACTTGGGAGCTTGAGGATGCAATGAAGAAGAAGTATCCTCAGTTGTTTGAGTAGTGTCAGTCTAACTTCGAGGACGAAGTTTCTTTAAGGGGGAGAGGGTGTAAGGCCCTTCATTTTCACCTTGTTTGCTTAAGTATATATGTATATACATATAAGTGTATACTATTGATGTATAGATTATTGTGCATAGTAATTATTTATACGAATTGTATGAATTAGTATTATTGTAATATACATATTGTATACAAGTATATATATATATATATATATATATATTTATGTGTGTGGTGTTTATAGATTCTGCATATTTTAAGTGTGTTTTGTCGACCAGTCGGCGTCAACATCAGCTGACGTTGACTAGTAATAGGCGGCAATATCGATGGACGCCCACTCTGAATAGGCGACCAGAGATGTGGACGTCAATATCCCAGACCAGTTACGTTTCCAGATCCGGAAACGCCTCCGGAAACTTCGCCATCTGTTTTAGAAACCGTCCCCAACGGCTCTATGACTTACCCCTTACGCATGTCTGGCCCTCAACCCTTTATATTGCCCAGTTTTCGGCCAGATCTATCCTTTTGACTCTTGGGTCAAAAACCTAGCTTTTCTGTGCGAAACTCCAACTTGAATCTGGGAGATCCGACTTCGGGAGGCTTCACCCGGTGATCTGCATCGACTGGTGACAACTCTGAACATCCGGGAACGACTTCCCCACGCTGGTGTGCAGTGAAGATCAACAGAGAACCCGAATAAGGAGAGATTTGAAGGCTCTTTGGCACAGGCCGAGGAGGGCTTCTCCGGCTTAAACCATTGTTTGAGGATTTTACAAGAGGCAAGTACCCCACTCACATCAACCCTACATGTGTCTAGTATGTCCCAGGAATTTTACGGATTTTTCTCGTGTCCTGGAACCCCCATTCAAGTGATCTGTTAGCGTTCAGTCTGTGTTTATGCAGACAAGATATTAACGGCAGGATCCCTTGCCGCTAATATCATATGATGGCGGCATAATATATTGCCGTTAACTTATAGACGGCTACCCCATGCCGTCAAGTTCTTCAGACTGCAACAGTGTGCAGGTCTGCCCTTCTATAAGCTAATTTTCGAGATTTTCCGCATGAGGATATACGGTAAATTTTATATGATATGTAAATATACATGTTGGGGTGTACTGTGAGTTATTGTGAAATTTTGTAATTTGCCCTAATTATTAGAATTCTTTGAATGTTCGACCGACAGAATTTTAATCTTGAAAAATCTCGTTTGTGAAATATGTATAGAATTTAACTATCATGAAATTTTGTACACTTTTATGAGGTCTAATGCATGATGTAAAAATTTGGGAAATTTATAATATCTGTATAGTGTATTAAATTTTCTGAACCGAAAAATAGTGAATATGTTTACTCAGTGTAGAAATGTTAATAATTCGTGCAAAATTAGTTAAATTCCTATAAATTGACATATAATTAGTACTATCAGTATTCATGTATATAATAAGTTGTGGGTCCGAACAATGAAAATTTATGTCAGTTTGACTATTTTTACATTTGATAACATCACTGTTAGAATTTTTAGAAATTATGCATAATTCAGAAAAATGTGGATCTTGGTATGCATGATGGTTAGACTGTGATAGATTTTTGGTTAAATTTCTGTACTGAACTGATGACAGTAGCTATATATGTTTGTTTTATGTTAGATATTAACAAATAATGCATGTTAATATGATTAGTGTTTAATTCTGTAAATTTCAGCATGATTAGACTTGTTTTAAAACTTGGTTAATACTGAAGACAGTAGTACCATGCTAGGTAATACTGAAGAATGTAAATGTGCGAGCATGAGATGAATGTGTAAAAATTGTGCATTTAGAAGTGTGTTGAAACTTGAGAAAATGTATAAATGTGCCAATGGGTGACACTGCTACCTTAGAGGGCTGTGGAACTGTACTGTGGTAAAGTCCCCACGGGAAAGTTCAAAGTGTGTGATGTCCCATGGGCATTGGGATTAAATCCTGGAGGCGAACAAGTATCGCTGGTTAGGGTGGAGAGTGCTTCTCCCGGTTCTGCGCAGTAACTAAGATTTATCACTGGAATGCCTAGGTGATAGATATGTGATGTGATTAGTGTGTGTCCTTCTAAAGTGGTTTGGGCTATGTGTCACGGCATTAAGAAATTGTGAAAATGTGTTTAAGTGAAAAGAAATGTGTAAATTGTGAAACTGTGTAAGTGAATACGTGTTCATGTAGTTCTTATGATAACATGCAAAAAGGATAAATTTCTTGTGAATGTGACATGATAGTAGCAAAACAACGAGCTTTTCATGAATGTAAATGTGTTAACTATGTGAAATTTATTTTAGAATTCATGCTAAAATAGTCGTTATGAAATGTGTAAATCTATGTTTAAAATGATCAATATTTAGCATATGAATGGTTGAATGAAATTAGTTTAACATATTGAGAGTATGTAGAAAGCATGTGATAGGCTTAAGTTATGTTGTACAAAAAAAATTCCATGTGTAATATGTGTAGAAATTATGCATAGGTCTCTATTTGAATAAATTGTCAAATCCATGCATTATGTGTTAATGGTGTAGCATAAGGATATGGGGATTACTTGATGCATGTATGTTTAGTGTGTTTGGTGTTACTTGTTGAGTTCTTTTGAACTCATTCTTGCTTCGGCGTACAGGTGCAGACGTTTCTACTTCTTCCGAGGAGATCGTTAGGAGCGACTCGGAGCGGGAGTAGGAGATCTTGTTGTGGATTTAACGTTGTACTTTTCCTTACTTCATAGTATGTAATAAAGACTCTGCGTAGTCTCATGTGGACAATGTATTTATTTTATTTTCAGTTATGAAAAGTTAGTTCTCTTTTCTTATATACGGATTGTGAATAGAATGTGGATGATGGAATAAGAATTTCTTTTCAGTTCTTTCAATTCCGCTGTCATATGTTATATATTTGTGTATGTTTCATCCTATCATACTAGTGTTGGGTAAATGTCCCACTGTGGCGACGCTTTCTATATCGACGTGGGTTGGTAGAACCGTACCGATATAAAGAGGGTCGTTACACGACAGGTAGTCAAGGTAGTTCATCGTAGAACATCCTAGACTTAAAACTTCCTATGCTCTGATACCACAAAACTGTGACGCCCCCGACGCAGAATATCAGAACGTGAGGCAGTTAATATAGCGCGAGTATAGATCGAAAATCAACATCAAACCCCTGTACAGTTTGAATAATATGAAACCAAATGTATTTCATTAATCATTCCACTATGCCTATTACACTCACTAACTCAGAGCCATAATTATGGGCCAGAGAACTTCATTTTATTTAAATAAACTAACTATACTAAACTCTAAAATAGCAGGACAACATCTGGGTCACTCTTGAACTTGCTCATCCCCATCCTCATGAGTGTTGTGTTTCTCATCCGACTCACCTAAAACACATTTAACAAATAGGGCAAGGTGAGCGATAACACTCAATAAGACTTAATATCTCATATATAGGCATGCTTTAAGTGATTAAAGTATTAAAGAGCGAAGTAACTAATGATAGAGAGAGTCAAGTAATGTCGAGAGAGTAATAGCACGAATAGCATGATTCAAATAATACATTAGGGGTGTCAAATGGGCCGGGCCGGGCTGGTTTTTTATGGGCTTGGGCTGGATATTTTAGTCTCATTTAAATTTTGAGCCCGGCCCGGCTCGACGTAAGATTGGGCCGGGCCCGAGCTTGGCTCGGCCCAGCCCAGGCGGCCCGGTGGCATGATATTTTTTTTAAAAAATAAGTGACGCGACGGTAATTTTAATATTCTAAAATTTTGGATTGAAAATTGTGTTGTGGAGTTATGTTTAATGACTTAATATTTATTTTATATTTGTAATAACTAAAAATAAGTTTATCTAGATTAGTCTAATATTTATTTCATGTTATTTTGATTCAATGAACATAAATTTTATGTAAAAATAAATAAAAATAATAAGAATATATTTAACAAGTTAAAATCGGGTCGGGCCAGACCTGGGCCTGGCCCGGGCCGATCGATTAGAGATCGGGCTGGACCCGGGCCAACCCAGGCCCAGTCTAGGCCTGGACTATTGCCACCCCTATAATACATGTTTCAAGTATAGAACAAAGAGCAGGATGGCCATAGCATGAATAGCACATAATAACACATAGCATGATGAGTCGAGTATAGTATAACACTTTGATTGTCATTAGATAGTTGAGATAGATAGCACTTGAGTGTAATGTCAAACACTCTGGTCAATTAACTCCCGCGGTCACTAGCACTTTTGGGCGCACCTCCCAGAACTAGACTGGGCCCTTTATAATATTGCCAGACATTGATCATATTTATTATCTTTAGACAATCAGTCCAATGGCCATAGAGAGTACCAAGAATAGATGAGAGTATAATGAGAACTTGAATAAATGAGAGTATAGAAAGAACGTGAAGAGATAAGGGTATAGAGAATAATAGATGAGGACTAGGGTCAAGCACGAAAAATCACGAATAAAATTACGATAGTAACAATTGCACAACACGCATGATTGGTGCTGACAGTCTGGTAGAATCACTAATCGTTCACTGGCAGTGCTATGAACACAGTCCAAAGGTCCAGTGTGATCTCAAGGAGAGAGAGGGAACTCTAAGGCTGTTGGATCATGCCGATCCCTAAGAGTATATAGGTATTGATGGTACAACTCGCTTGTCAACCATGGACGTACGTCGTAGCCAAGGAGTCTTACGGAGGCCTTGAACAAGGATTTCCTAGTCTGAGTAGGAGTCTTCCCAACGGAGTGTCCATCCAAGTAAAGAAAAGTGTGTATAGAAACATTACTCGTCTTGCCTTGAGTGCTCGAAGGTATAGGAGCATCGATAACGGTATCCTAAACGAATGATATAAAACTTAAACAAGTCCTTTAATTAAAGGTATCAATTATGAAATAAATTTAATATTTTACTAGACATATTACAAATTGATTTCTTGAACATCGCATGATAGAAAGTTAGGGTTTTTGGTGTGTGCCTGTAAAAGAGAATCAATGTTGAACCACTCTTATATATTATCATTTTATTTTGGTGATAACAACACTCATGCTTATCATAATCGTCCTCAATATATTTCAATATCATTCTTTATCTCATGAATATTGTATTTTCCATTGCTTCATAAAGATTTAAACAGATCTGTAACTTAATTTAAACCGATCTGTAACTTAGACATTTGAAATTCAACTTCGTCATGAATGTTTTGATCATGTTCAGTCGAAACCTACTTCGTCATATCGGAAGCTACACTTCGTCATATCCGAAGTCCACTTTGTCATATACGAAGCTACACTTCGTCATGCATGTTTTTGGTCGTGATCAGTCGAAGTCCAACTTCGTCATATACGAAGCTAACTTCTTCATATCCGAAGTTCTATACGAAGTTCACTTCGACCGACTGCATGTTCTAGTTTCGATCGACAACGTTATTTTCTGTTCATATACGAAGTTCACTTCGTCATATCCGAAATTCACTCGTCATATGCGAAGTTCTATATGAAGTTCATTTCAACCGACTGCGTTGTTTTCCATTCTATACGAAGTTACACTTCGTTATATTTGAAGTTTAACTTCGGCCGACTACATTATTTTCTTGTCCAGTCGAAGTGTAATATCTACTCCGACTTCTCTACAGTCGAAGTCTCTATAGTTAAAGTTTTACATTGATTATATTTAAACATTGATTGCTATTTTAACTTGAACATCGATTGCCTTCGAAAAACATCGATTGTCTTTTACATCGATTGCCTTAGAACATCGATTATCTCAAACATCGATTGTATTTTACATTGATTACCTTAGAACATCGATTGCTCCAATTAAACATCGATTGTCTTTCACACTGATTGCCTTAGATATCGATTGCCTTTAATCAAACATCGATTGTATTAGAACATCGATTGCCTTCAAACATTGATTGCTTCACTTAAACATCAATTGCTTTTCACTTAAACATTGATTGTCTGAAACATCGATTGCCTTTATGGATCGATTACCATTAAACATCGATTGCTTCTTAAGAATATCGATTGCCACATCGATTGCCTTAGATATCGATTACCTTTAATCAAATATCGATTGCTTATATGTTTCATATCGATTGTTGTTATAATTGATTGCTGACCTACTCCAACTCTTGGAAAGTCAAAGTAAGGTATCCACTTCTGTTATCAATGTACTTGATTATTGTAATGACTGTTGTTATATTTGTAAAAAAAAACTATTAATGTATTATTATTTTGATTAATTTTTTAATCCATATGGAATCATTTAATAAACAAGATTAACACGTGATTTACAATGTGATATTCTCTCTTTTATTTGTACAATAATCTATCTAATGAAAGTTGTACTTATCTACTCTCTTCATTTAATATTTCTTGTTATAACCATATCTGAAGTTCAGATTCATAGTATATTTTCAAGACAGCTACGTGTCTTATAAAGACATCTGTAAGCGTCCTTCAAAATGTCAAGTTTCCAGATTTTAAGGAAAAGCTATTTTATAGTTGTACTACGCACTAAGTCGGTGTCCATTCCTCTTTGAATGCTCACCTACCCCAGTACTCTTCAGGGATAGACCTTTTTCTCTAGAAGAGAAAAGATTTTGCATGGGTATGGTGTGTGCATTTATTGCAGCTGTCTACAAAACCATGTTGCTAGCCAAGTAGCTTCTAAGCCGTTAAAAAGCTCAAGATCTGATGGACCTCTCAAGCTGTCTTCCAGTCACAACGTCCAGAATTCAAATGACTACATTCAAACGGAAAGCTGAAGACTCTAAAGGTTATATAAGGAGCTAAAGTTTGAAATAGAATATATGCGTGCATGAGTGTATACAACTACAAGAAAAAAAAAGGAGAAGTCATCACTCTCAAAAAGAGAGAGCATACAAGATCTCAAGAGAGCCATCTGTTCAAGATGCGACTTCCATACTTTCTTGTATTCAAAAGTGTTTGGGTGGTGTTCACTTGTTCTAGATTTTCTTGTCCACCCTCACAGTCAGAAAGAGTTAGAGCATTCATTCACATTTGTAACCTCTTTCTGATATTCTGTGTCTGCTTATCTTTTGAGCAGACACATCCATTTCATTTTTGTTTAGAAACCACTAGGGAGTTTGCTCCCTTTGGTTCCTTGTTGAAGAGAAGACCTACTATTGTAGGAAGTTGTAATACCTCTATGTGAAGGGAAGACTTGCTTGAGGGCAAGTGGGTGTAATACCTCTTAGTGGAGAGAAGGCCAAATATTCTTGAGAGTTAGTGAAAATTTCAAGGGGTGCTTGAGGATTGGATGTAGGACTCCTGATTGATAGAAGGTCCGAACCAAGATAAATTCTTTGTGCATTTTGTGTGATTGTTTTCGCTAAATTTTCACTTGTTTCACACACACCACACTAAGTACTAACGATACTATCTAGTGTTACCTTAGTTTCAGATAAATTTTTAATCGTGCAACAAGTCCTATTCACCCTCCTCTAGGACATCTAAAGCTCCATCTTGATCTAACAAGTGGTATCAGAGCGAGGTCTTCTCAGAAGAATCGAAAGATTTGAGAAGAGATGGCAGCAGAAGCTCACAACTATGAAGGACATTCTGTAATAAGACCACCATTCTTTGATGGTGAAGATTACCAATATTGGAAGATGTGAATGGAATGCTTCATTCGAGGCACATACTTTGATCTATAGTAGGTAATAGAACAATGTGACTATGCTATACTTGCTGATAGTACTTCTGCATTATTAATAGCTGATAAAAGGAATATGTCCCTAAACTATAAAGCCAAAAATTATCTATGTTGTGCATTATCTACGAGAGAATTTAATAGGTTATCTGTATATAGAACTGCTAAAGAAAATTGGGATAAATTACAAGTAATATATGAAGAAACTGATAAGGTTAAACAAACTAGAATATACATTCTTGTCGCTTAGTATGAACATTTTAAAATGCTACCTAATGAAAATATTACTCAAATGTACAATAGATTCACTAATATAACAATTAGTTTAAGCTAACTAGGTAAGGACCTTACTAATGAAGAAATAGTTAGAAAAATTCTCAGATCATTAACTCAATCTTAGACTCCCAAAGTTACTGCAATTGAAAAAGCTCATGATCTTATAGAACTTTCTATAGATAAATTAATTGGTTCTCTAATGGCTCATGAAATTACTATGGAAAGATATTCTGAAAGTTCTTTGAAAAAAATGGCAAATGCTTTGAAGGATGCATATTCTTCTTCTTCATCTTCTGATGACTCCAAAAAAAAATCTGAAGATAGTGATGATGAAGCCATGCTATCCAGAAGACTTCAAAGAATCCTTGCCAAGAAGAAGAAGTTTGGCTCAAAAAGATATTTCAAAAGGGAAAAGAGGAAAGAGCCAATATGCTATGAATGCAACCAGCCAGGACACTTCAAATCAGAATGTCCTAAACTCAAAAAGAAAGATCCAGTTGAAAAAGATGAGAAAAAAAGGCAAAGAAAGAAAGTTCAGAAAACACAAGAAGAAGGCAATGGCAACTACATAGGACAATGAAGAAGTAACAAGTTCAAATACATCAAACTCAAAATTAGAAGAGGAGCAAGTAAATCTAGCCCTCATGGCAGGACTAGATCAGGTAACCTCTGAAACCTCATTTACTTCATGTTCAGAGTCTGATTCCGATAGTTTAGAAGATGCATTCAATTAACTGTATGATAAATATAAAACTATGGTTTAGCAAATGAAAGTTCTTAAATTAAGTCTAATAAATCAAGAAAAATCCAACACCTTTTTAAAAACTAAAGTAGAATGATTGGGACAATACTTAACTGAAACTAAAAGAACAAATAAATTGTTATGTGAAGATTTTAAAACTAAAAATGGTAAAATTATGGAACTTGAAACTAATCTAAATGAATTAAAAGATCAAGAAAATTTGAGAGAAGAAAATGATTATTTATGAGCTTCCATAGACAAAATAACAAAATGCAAAACATCCTTAATGGTAAAATTAAAAGGTGCTAGAACAGGCAAAAAAAAGTATGGAGTAGGATATAAACCACCAATAAATGAAGAGAAATTGTTTATCCTGAAAAATATCCAACTCCTAAGTTTGTGAAAGAAAAATTAATCAAAAATCCTAAAAAGGTTAATTAATATGTTTACAAATAGAAACTTAAGACTAACAACACTACAAAGTCAAAGCATGCATATGATTTTTATTGCAATCACTGCAATCAATTAGGACACACTGTAAGCACTTGCACCACTAGACATTTGCATTGGATTCTGAAAACTAACCTTTAAGAACCTAAGAAAGTTTGGGTATAGGGGTGCCCGAAAGCATCCAAATGGTACTTAGATAGTGGATGCTCAAGGCATATGACAGGTGATAGAAAACTATTCATAAGTTTTAGAAGTGAAATTGGTCAAGTTACATATGGTAACAATGGAAAATAAAAAGAGATAGGATGTGAAACAATAAGAACAAAAGGAAAAGATCTAATAGAAGATGTTATGTGTGTTGAAGGACTAAAACACAATCTTATTAGCACCAGTCAACTATGTGACAAAGGTCACTTAGTAAAATTTTAGAATGACAAGTGTATTATTTTAAAGGATGGAAAAACAATCTTCAAAACACTTAGAGTTAAGAATCTATACACTCTTTAGTTGGCAGAATTGAAATAAGTCAACTTGTGCCTTGCAACTACAAAGAGTGAAGACACTGATTTATGGCATAGAAGACTAGGACATGCTAGCACCTCAGTGATCAAGAAATTAATCAAGCATGATCTAGTTGAAGGTCTTCCAAAGTTGAAATTGAAGAAATCTGGAATCTATATAGTTTGTGCAAAAGAAAAGCAGGCCAGGACATTTTTTCAATCCAAAACAATGGTAACTACTTCTAAACCATTGGAACTCATTCATATGGATCTATTGGATTTATAAAGTACATTTTGGAGGAAAGATCTATGGCTATGTAATTGTGGATGATTATTTAAGATACATTTAGGTATTATTTTTAGAACCCAAATAAAAAACCTTCTCAGCTTTTCTGAAGTTTAGTAGACTAGTACAAAAGAGCTGAAAATATCAAATTATCAGCATCAGATCTGATCATGGTGGGTAATTCAAAAAATGAAGAATTTGCTAGATTTTGTGAAGAAAATGGCATTAAACATAACTTTTCCGCACCAAGAACACCTCAACAAAATGGAGTAGCAGAAAGAAAGAACAAAACACTGTTGGACATGGCCAGAACAATGCTTACAAAATATAATCTACTAAGATACTTCTGGGCAGAAGCAGTCAACACAACTTACTACATCATCAATAGATGCATGATCAGACCAATATTGAAGAAGACTCCATATGAACTCTACAAAGAGAAAAAGCTAAACATTAGTCATCTTCGACCTTTTGGTTGTAAGTGCTTCATTTTGAATAATGGTAAAGATAATCTAGGAAAATTAGATGCTAAAAGTGATAAAGGTTTTTTATTAGGATATATTTCAAAACTTAGAGGATATAAGGTGTTTAAAAGAAAATTTTCAACTATTGAACAAATAGTTCATGTTTTATTTAATGAAACTAGCCCTTCCATTAAGAAAATAGAAGAAGAAGAAGATATTGTTGAAGACTTGTGCAGAGATCTGGTACAAGTCTATCTAGAAGAAAAAAATGAAGACAAGGAAGATCCTCCAATAGAAAAACTTCAACAACAAGAAGAAACTTAGGAAGGACTTTCTAGAGTTAATTGAGGTATCACAAAGATCAACCAAGAGAAAATATAATAGGTCATCCTCAAGATAGGGTAAGAACCAGAGGTATGACTATTCCTTGTGATTACACTACATTTGAATCTCAAATTGAGCCTAAGATAATCAATGATGTACTAACAGATGAATCTTAGATCCTAGCTTTGCAAGAGAAACTTAACTAGTTCCAACGCAACTAGGTCTGGACTCTTGTACCTAGACCTTCTAATCATCTAGTTATTGGGACCAGATGGGTCTTCAGAAACAAAATGGATGAATCAGGGGTGATCATCATAAACAAGGCCAGATTGGTAGCTAAGGGTTATTCCCAAGAGGAAGGCATTGACTTTGATGAAACATATACTCCAGTTGCTAAATTAGAGGCAATCATAATTCTATTAGCATATGCATGTTCTTTAAATATCAATTTATATCAAATGGATGTAAAGAGTACTTTTCTAAATGGTTTCATAAGAAAAGAAATTTAACTTGAGAAACCATCAGGTTTTGAAGATACTAAATATCCAAATCATATTTTTTGTTTAAAGAAGGCACTATATGGTTTGAAACAAGCTCCAAGAGCTTGGTATGAAAGACTAAGTGCTTATATTCTATCACATGATTTTTAGGTAAAGTAGATAGCATTTTATTTATTAAGAAATTTTTAGAAGTGATCTTGATTGTACAAATATATGTTGATGACATTATTTTTGGTTCTACAAATGAATCACTTTGCAAATTCTTTGAAAATTTCATGCAAACTGAGTTTGAAATGAACATGATGGGTGAACTTAATTATTTTCTTGGCTTGCAAATCAAGCAGACTAAGAAAGATACTCACATTTGTCAAACTAAGTATTTTTTAGATCTACTTTCAAAATATGGTTTTGACATATGTAAGCCTTTAGGGACACCTATGAGCTCAGGAATAAAGCTAGATAGTGATTCAATTGGCAAGAAAGTAGATCAAAAGATCTATAGAGGTATGATTTGGTCATTACTCTATCTCACTACTGTAGATGCGGTTATTTCCCCGATGTCCCTCCTCTCCCCTTTTGGGGTCGGGGAAAGGGTGGATAGCGAAAGAATAAACGGCGCCCACACGGGGAATAAAAGCGGACAGAAAGTAAAGGAAAGCCGCGATCGCCAGGTACTTTTACTAAAAAGTACCAAAAGTAGGGGCGGGTCTAAAAGGGGATGTGTACCTTTTTTGGCCCGTAGAAAGTAGCGGGGTGCGTGTGCGGTGGGTCCTTCCTCCTCCTTCCACCGGCCGGCCGGCGAAGGAGATTTAGCCTGAAGTACCTGAAGAGGACAGGAATGGAAGCGGATTAGGCGGACGTGTAGTAAATGAGAAGGACAACGGAAGATAGCGGACATGATATAAAACGGCGCGGACGCACCTCCTAACTACGGAAATGAAAAACCCCTAACTAGACGGTGGTGGAAGCATGCACGTGTGTGCGTGTGTGTTGTCTGGTGACCCGGACAGGGGGAGAGAAAGGCCGTGAGAGCCCGGAAACAGCGTGGTGGATGGCGACGCCTCGTCGTGGAGCGTACGGCGTGGATCGTCCTCCGGCTCCGGAACGGCAGCTTCTGGACAGTAGGATCGTCCTACTGGAACTTCCGGTGGACGTGGAACGGAATGGCAGGTGGGCGACGCGTTGGACGGGCAGGGCTTCGCCGCTCTGGGGGGGGGTAAGGTCTCTCTCTCCTCACTGCTGCGTAGAGGGCTTGCATATATAGACTCACTGTTTTAAATCGCGTCCAACACAGCAGATGTTTTTCAAGTAAAATTGCGGCCATAGGGGACGTCGCGATTCATTAGGTCGGCCAGATGTCCCATCAACTTTCCAAAATATGATGATTACGACACGCAACGATCTTAAGAATCGCGTCGACCATAGTCGTCGCATTTCGGAAGGTCAAATTGATTTGACAACCATGACCTCATCTGTGTTCATAAAATGCGTCCATCATACTGGTCGCTATTAACAACCGCCTGAACATTTGTAACACTGTAATTGGCGGTTCTTAATCGCGGCGTGCTGTCTGGGTGCGATTCAGAGTCCGACACCGTACTGACAACGTTCTGACGCCTGGCAGGGGCATGGTGCGCACAGGGCAGCTAAGAATCGCGTCGTACAACCACGACGCGTTTCAGAGCCTGCCACAAGTGTCAGAACATGGCCGCTCTGACACAGCCTGACATTGTTGACTTTTTAACCGCGGCGACCGTTATGGACGCCCTTTAACGTCGGTTAAGTGTTGCGTCCCGTAAGGCGGTAGCTAAATTGCGTCGCCTCAGGGCGTCGCGCTTATGGCGTTTAATATGCGGCCGCCGTTCTGGTCGCGATTTAAAACAGTGCTGATTCTTTTTGGGTTTTTCTAGACTCTTTTGTAAACTTATCTAAAAGGTCCTAAAAAAGCTTTAAAGGACAGGAAAATTCTGAGAAGTCTCAAAGTATAACAGGAAATTCGGGAAATCACTTAAAAAGGTAATTAAAGACAATCACATTGAGGAGTTACAGTGCAACTCGAGTTTTCGTCTAATTTAGGTAAAATTGGCGTGTCTACAGATGCCTCGCCTTGGCGTTTGCTTTGTAAGGAGTAAAGCGAAAGCAAAACAACTAAAAAGTAAGCACCAAGGTGTAATGAGACACGCCCTTTTAAGGTACAGACTGGAGCTGTTCGTCAATTTAAAATAACGTTGTTCTTCGGAAACTCTTCTGGAGAGGAAACTGTACCATCGTAGATAACTAAACTACAAAGTAAAGACAAATGCGAGATCAACTTCCGTCGTCGGGAAGTACCTAAGGACGTAATCCATTAGGTTTCACCTGCGTATGAGGCTGCCATGGCCGTAGGTGGATCGAAAGTAAAGGAAAAGATCCAGGATGGATGAGTTTCTCTCCGAAAAGAACATCTTCAAACAATTTTATAATAAACTGAGTACTGGACTCAGAGTGGAATTATCGGGTTGCTTTGGCATTGACGGACCAAGTGATTATCTTTAATTAAGCTTTTCAAATGATTTTATCTGAAATTCCCATTTGTATCTAAGGCTTTCCAACAATCTTCCTGTTAACCTACGTGAATGCATGCTGGGCTAAAAGAAAAGACTCATAAAACAAAACGAAATATAAGATAATCAAGGATAATATTATTGTGCCGGGAAGGGGTCAGGATACCCATGGGAACTGTCACCCCTCCTTGCATGAACTGTCGTTCATCCTTTTATCCAAAATTTGGGAACTATCGTCCCCCAGGCACCATGGGAACTGTCATCCCCCAATCTTCGGCCAACGGCCTATCCTTAGAAGCAAGAATCCTCTGGAATTATCCTCGTTTTTCGGCAGTGAAGGGGAACTCAAACTCCAGATTCATTAAAGCCTCAAGGTCCTTGACAGACTCTAATAGGTATAGCGTATAGTAAATGCAATATATGTTACTAATGTGGAGGCTGTCGAGGGTGCTCGTGTGTCCTGCAATATAGTAAACATCATGAAACAGTTCAAAACACATTAGCACCAAAGGGGTACTGATCAAAATCGCGTCCAGTCTCATGGACGCCTTTCAGCATGAAATCGTGACTGCCTAGGTTGACGCGTTTTAAGACGCAAGCCAGAATTTTGAAAATTCTGCTTTTACTCACTTATTGGGTGATAATGGGAGGATGGTTCTGGATGTGGGGTGAGTCATCCTCGGGGTGAGGTCCCAAAATCCTCATCCACTTGCTACAATACCCATCATTTACCCATTCCAACCTTTACCCACTCCCATTTCAACCTTCTCACTCCAACCTTATCTTACTCTCATTTCTTCCCACCCTTACAAAGAGTGTTCTAAGAGAAAAGCTTTGAAGAGAAGAAGGCTTGGTGATGAAGCAAGGTTCATCCTCAAGGGGAGCAAGGAGAGAGGTCTTCAGTAAGTTGAGCCAAGTTAGTAGTCATGTTAGCAAGCTTGTCCAAGCCGGAATGGTAGGTTAGTTATGCTTGCTTGGTTTCAAAATGAGGTTTTAAAACTTGGTTAACATGTTTTAGACATTTTTATCAACTCAACTTCATAAACTTGCAGGATTACCCACTCTTTCCGGGGAGCCAAAGATTTGTGCGTTTGCCATGGCTGCAACAACTTACGTCGAATATCTCTTTGGACATGACCACTATTTTGAAGAGATGGGGGATTAACAACCTAGTGGTACACGCAAAGAGGTATCACGAAGTCCACTTGGATTGGGCAGCCATGGGTGCACTGGTCGAGGTATGGCATCCCCAAACTCACACCTTCCTCTTCAAGGATTTTGAAGCGACAATTCTTCTGGAAGAGGTGGAGGTACTCTTAGGCCTCCGCCGCATGAAACAAGGTGACGAAGATAACATGATGGTCGTGCTGAGGAGCTACACCAGCAAAGTGGTTCTTGAAAGCTTCATAGATGCCCGGGAAGCATATGAAGTGCGAACGGGCGAAGGCATCCATCTACAAAAGCTGTCTTTTTGGACGATGAGGAAGGTCGGCGAAGCTGGAAGCGCCGAAGAGTTGGAGAGAGCGATGAAAGGCTTTGCCATCTGCGTGGCTGGAGCGCTGCTTTTCCCTTCAATCGACTCTGTTCTGGAGTCCGATCAGCTAAGCGCGGTCTGCGCAATCTGGGAAGGCGAGCGGTTGGGACCGGCAGTCTTGGCCTTTCTCTATAGCGGGCTGACGGCGGCAAGCTCAGGTAGGCCCCTATATGGATCTATGCTTTTATTCACTTGCTGGACTGATTTGCACTTGAAGTTTTGCTTGAGCAACGAGGCGCCAACCTCATCCCGCCTCTTTGCAAAGAGTCCACTTAAGCACCTGGATAACATTATCGGGCTGGATGGAAGAGTTGCGAATCAGGCGCCACAACTGAAGACTCGGGCAGATTGGCGCGAATACTTGCGCGACATGCCCGAAGATATGTTTAACTCCAACCCGGTCCCGTTCCCAAATCGTGATTTGAGGAGCAGGCTGGCATCTGGTGTGGATCTTCGCCTAATCGGTGCGTCAGAATTCGTGCTTTATAATGCACACCGATGTCTACCTCAACTCGGGCTTGCAAGGCGCGTGTTCGAGGGGCCGTCTCACACTGTACCCATCAAACATCGGGAACTCGGTACCAATAATGATGGGGAGGAAGCTAACACGATTAAGGCCATATGGAAAGTTTGCAATTTTCGAAGGCCGATTCCAAGTGAGAGGGAGGTTGAAAGTGAGAAAGCCAACTATGTAAGGGGCTTGAAGAGGGTCCGATCTTGAGATGACTCCAATCTCAAGAGTCGTTTGTGAATATTGGAAGATCATTGTGAATAAATAAAATCAAGTCTGGTTTTGTGTGCCAAAGATGATTGCTTGAAGTGGTTTGATTTGAACAACTTCCAATTAGCATGAGATGGGTGTATACCCCTTACAAGGTTGCTTGAAAAATGGGCTGGGAGGGATTCTGACATAAAAAGCATCCAACCCAGTCGTCGCGGATCAATCGACAAAAACGCGTCCAAGGCGCGCGCCTCGGGTAGGAATTAAAGGGCGACGGCTGAAGCTGCCGCGGATATTCAAACCGTTTGAATTCCAAACGCGCGAAACCCGTACAATTGTCATGATCGCCTTTGAATTGCGGCGAGACGGGCGGTCGCAGATTAGGTTTTGAATTTTTGCGCCTCTGACAGATCTGTCAGGGGTCATCATGACCTCTTGATTGCGGCGTAGGGACTCGACGCTTATTCAAATGACGGTTCATTATCCGCGTCGATCCAACTGGGCGCGGTTCAGATATTTCAAATAATGCTCGCCTCGGAGTCAGGAATTGCAATTAATGGGCCTGAATTGCGTCGAGGGCGCGGAGCGCGATTTGGAGTGATGGTACATAATCTGCGGCCGCTGGTTTGGACGCGTATTACGAAGGTTATAAACCGCTCGGGGCAATCTTTCCGGCGCTTCTCCTCCCGTCCCTTTCCTCTCTTTCACTCTCTCATCTCTCTCATTCTCTCCCATTCCTTTCTCCCTCAAATCTCTCTCGCGGCCCCTCATCTCTCACAAAGGCGGGTGGGGGCAAACGGCAGGCCAAGCGGCCAAGGGCGGTGGAGAGGATGGCGGCGGCTTCTCCGGCGGACTCGGCGGAGGGAAGCGGCAAGGGTTCGACTAGCGTCGCCGGCAACGAGCTCGCGCTCGTGCCGGCGGCGACGGTCACGGGAAGGGGCAGAGGCGCGGCGGCGATGGAGGATCCGCCGGCAACGAGCGGCAGCGGCGGAGGCGACGATGCGGCAGCGGAGGAAGACGATGCGGCGGCGCGGTACCGTCGAGGATGGCAGGGGAGAGATCTCCCCGCCCGCACGGAGACGGTAAGTCCCTCTCGATCCCTCTCTCTTCACATCGGGGTAAGGGGGGCGAGCTTCGAGCTCGGTGAAGGGGGTGGGAAACGCGTCCAGACCAGATGGCGCGTTTCTCGCCTTCGAATCGCGTCGGTCTCGGCCGTCGCGATTAAAAACTAAAACGCGTCCACGTAAGTGGACGCCTTTCAGGGTTAGAAATGCGACCCCTGTACCGGTCGCATTTCAAACCAGAACCAGTATCTTCAATCTTTTTAAGCATGCTTTGTTCAGTTTGACTATGCACCATGCCATGCTTAGCTTAAAATGTGTGTTACATGAATTCTTTAGCATGATATTTATATCGAAAAAATGTGGCTTTAGTGTACATACACCACTCGTTTTACATGTTTATTAAAACTACTTAAGATACAAACAAGTCTAGGGTTAATACACTAACAACAAAACTTAAAACACTAACATGGTTTTAAGTATCAACATACTGTAACAAACTGTAACACAACTCATGATGTGAAAAAGCCTAGGTTTTTACACATTAACAATCAACAACAACAACAACAACAAACTTAATATCAATATGGTTTTAAATATTAACAGACTGTGAGAAATTGTAATTAAACTTACATTAATAACATGACTTTTGATTTTAAAAACAATTTTACAAACACAAGATTAACATAACATAATTATGTGCAGGGTGTGATGAGGCCGCGCACCATGTGGCCATTAGTTGTAGCGGCTTACCGGGGTCTTCCGGCCTTCCAGAGAGAGAGGGTTCGGGAGATGGGTTTTGGCTCGATCCTGGAGATCGAGCCATTTTTTGTCGACCCCCCACTTATCCAGGTTATCTGGGATAGGTGGGATCGAGTGAGCCGCTCCTTTCTCTTCCCCTGGGGCCACATGGTGCCCAGCCTGGAGGATGTAGCCCGTATCACGGGGCTACGGGTCGACGGCGAGGCGGTGACTGGCGTCACAGACACAGACTACACCGACCTAACACAACGGCTGCTGGGACTGGAGCCGTTCGGGCAGGACGACCACGAGCGCAGGATGGTCGGACGAGTTGCATTGTTGCAGTCGCTGGGGCTGGCAGGCATGCGGCAGAAGGCAGATGAGCTTCTTCCTACCTTCGTGGAGCGGGCCGCGGGTTTCGCATGGGCGACATATGGTCAGGACGCCGAGGACATCGTGCGGGCAGACCGGGACTTGCGCCGGTTTCTAGTATTCTTCTTCGGCAAGATGCTGTTCACCACTAAGGGTGACGGCATCCACTGCCGTTTCCTGGAGTTACTAGATCACCTGACGCGAGTCGGCAGGTACGCTTGGGGTGCTACCCTCCTGGCGCACACCTTTGCAGACCTGTCTACCGGTACGGGCTGGGAGACTACAATGGGCAGATTCACGCCCTTCCTTCAGGTACAGATCTAACCCCAAATTTGATTTGACTTTGACTTTTCCTGCTAATTTAAGTTGACGTGATTGATTGTTTTACAGGTTTGGAGCTATTACTATCTCCCACTGGGCAGGGTCACAGAGGTGAACCCCACAGCGGTGCCGTTGGCCAGGAGGTGGCTACCCCTGGTTAGTACGGCGACTTACGCATTCCAGTTGGACGTGCTTCGTCGGCACGTCCGCGACTTCCCAGCGCTCCTGGTGCGCTTCTCTTCCTTCTCATTTTTCCTTGTATTTTAGCATTTTTACAAAGTTTTAGGAAGTGTTTTAGCAAATGCCTTTTTTGTGCAGGTTGTTTGGGAGCCGTATGCAGACTACGGTGATGCCGATCAGCCGTGAGTAGTGAGTGGCCGGGGCTTGTTCAGGCGTGACATCTGGGTCCATTGCCTGAACGAGATCGAGCCACTTCGCCTGAGGCTGGTGGCACGCACTTTAGGGCTGCATCAGCGCTGGATAGATGAGGCGGAGCCGAGGGGGATTGGCAGAAAGACTCGCGGGAAGGCCAAGACAGTGGATTGGCGGACCCGTTTTCCAGAGCAGTTCTCAGATTGGCACCATGGGGGCCAGGTGGTGACCAGCGATGCCACGGACAGCACTACCTACCTCCAGCGGTACCAGGAGGAGTACGGCCTCCGCGACTTCATGAGGCCCGAGAGGGTAAGCATTTAAACTTATTCAATTTGTTTGCACAATTAATAAATATAAACTTACAAATATACATGTATGTGCAGGATGGGCGTGACACGCTCATTGGCCAGCTGGAGGGATAGTTGGTGGCTACAACGGTGTAGCTAGCCGAGGCACGGGCGGCCTTGGAGACACTGGTAAGTGTTGAATTTAAATGTATACCTGTGCTTCTTTACTTACCATTGTACTGACACAGTTTCCTCTTTGTTGGCTTGCAGCGCGCAGCCCAGGGCGCGGCCGTCCGGGCCGAGACGGGAGGTGCCTCTTCGAGCAGGGGCCCGATAGTGGCGGCGGAGGTGAGCTCCCTCCAGGAGCAGCTGGCTGCGGCGGTGGCGCGTGCCGAACGGGCAGAGCGCGACCTCGCTATACGGGTAAGCATTTAAATTTTAGTGAATTCAATGAAATTGCTTTTTGGTGTACTTACCTGTTCTTTGTTTCTTGTTGTGCAGTCTGAGGAGCTAGAGAGAGCCCTGGCCCGCGAGACCCTGACTGTCGCGGAGCTGACTGAGTAGAGGTCTCAGCCGGCGCCGACGGAGCTCCCCCGTGACGTGGCTGAGCTACGGGCGCTACTGGCGCTGGAGCAGCGTGACCTCGAGCGTCAGCAGAGCCAGTAGGAGCGTGAGCGGGAGCGACTTACTCAGCAGGCCGTGGAGGCGAGGGCTGGGCAGCTGGCAGCAGAACGCCTATTGAAGGCGTCCGAGGAGCGCTACCGCCGCGGGAGGGAGTGAGCCAGGGAGCAGGGACGCGCCAGTGCTTACTCCGAGAGCGTCCTGGCGTCTTCCTCTCAGTACGAGAGGAACGTTCAGGATGCAGTAGGCGCACAGAGGTCGACAGGGTCGCGAGCACCGATGGGGCCACCTCCTCCGCCTACCACAGTTGCCGACCTGGGCGAGGCCGAGAGCAGCCAGCGGGAGCCAGCTACACCTGCAGAGGGGGGTGATGAGAGCCAGACCACCCCGCCTTGATACTTGTATTTTCTTTTTCTTTTACCTGTACCGTGCCGAGTGTGGCACCATTTATGATACTGTACACGGGCCCGACTCCCTGTTAGCCAGATATATATATACACTTACAGTTGTTCTTTTTCAGCTTTCTTCACCTGTACACCTGTGGTAGATAGGGACAAACAAGTTAAATGTCCGTTCCGGCTCAGCCCCTTGCTTGTGGGTACTTACTTGACTTTGTGGCTTGTCAAGGGGCTAGGCCCTAATCAAAAGGCGGTAAAACAGTAAACAAATTTAAGGACAAGTGCATAAAGTAAAGATAAAGACGAAGATGCGTGAATGTGTACAAAATGTGCAATTTTGAGGATATACAATAATTAAAAACTTATTTTTTTGGATTTTGAAAAAGGATATCTGATTTTTTTGGATTTTGGAGGTATTCAAAATTTTTTTGGGTTTTGGAAATATGCTGATTTTTTTGGATTTTTTGGAGATATTCAATTTTTTTGGATTTTTGGAAATATGCTATTTTTTGGATTTTTGGAGATATTCAATTTTTTTGGATTTTTGGAAATATTCAATTTTTTTAGATTTTTGGAGATATTCAATTTTTTTTGGATTTTGGAGATATTCAATTTTTTTGGAATTATGAAAATATGCAATTTTTTGGATTTTTGGAGATATTCAATTTTTTTGGATTTTTGGAAATATGCTATTTTTTGGATTTTTGGAGATATTCAATTTTTTTGGAATTTTGGAAATATTCAATTTTTTTAGATTTTTGGAGATATTCAATTTTTTTAGATTTTGGATTTTTGGAGATATTCAATTTTTTTGGATTTTTGGAGATATTCAATTTTTTTAGATTTTGGATTTTTGGAGATATTCAATTTTTTTGTGAGCATGGCATTTGAACTTTTTTAATTCTTTGGATGTCATTCTTAAAATGTATTGACTGTTCTTAGATGTGTTAAGACATGGATTGGATGTGCGTAATGGGTGCCTTGTCCTGAGGCGACCTTTTGGCAACATCCTCCTTAGTTGGTCGCTGCCTTGCCTAGGTGCCAAGACAATGTCCCGAGGAGGAAGGAAGATTTATTAGGAAGTCTGCCAGTAGTCTGGGCAACCGGGGAGACACTCAGTTGATTGTTTTTATACTCAGAGAAAGGTTCGAGTTTTACTTGGCAATTTTGGGGTTTGAGCATGCATACGACCGGGTCCTTTTGGATCTCCGTGGGGACTTTGCCACTCTTGACATGCTTTCAATCAGATTCGGCCTTTTGGCTTTTTCGTGAGGATTTGGATTTTTCCATTGATCCTCTTTCTTCCCCTTTGCCTTGATTGATTGCCTTCTCGAGTTTTTAAACAGACTTCAAGAGGTCGATCCCACTGGTCTTCTTTCCTACCGGCTGACCGAATAGAAGAGAAAGGCGGATACTGCCTCGGGTTATAGGCTCGACATTGACCTTCTTTGGATTTTGCGCCTCTGGCTTTCTTAGGAAGGCGTGTAAGTGTGTGAGTGTCGTCTTCCTTGGTTTAACACATCTTTAAAGAAATCAGTAAATAGATTTTAAAATGACCCTTTGCAAGCTTAAAGGTTCAAAATACCACGCCAAATTTTCCTTTTTCAGGTAGTGAATTAAGGGTAGTATTTTTTATATGTAAGCCAATCCAAGAGTGGGAGAGTTCCTCCCCCTCTGCATTAATTAGCTTATAGGCATTGCCTGAATAAGCTTGGCTTATAATAAAAGGGCCTTCCCAGTTGGGTTGGAGCTTGGATCTGGGACCACCAGGTTTTACAAAGATTTTTCTAACGACCATGTCACCGACTTTGAATCTTCTCTCGATAACTCTCTTCTGGTAGAAACGTGTGAGTTTGTTTTGGTATGCTCTCGTGTGCTCGGCGGCCACCAAACGCTTTTCATCTAAGAGTTCCAATTGTTCAAGGAGCGACTCACGTCGTTGATCAATTGGTAAATCCTTGTCAAGTCGAACTCTTAGTGAAGGAATTAGAATCTCATATGGTACTACTGCCTCCATTCCGTAAGTAAGAGCAAACGGTGTCTGCCCCGTAGGAGTACGGATTGAAGTGCGGTAAGCCCATAAAGCTTCTACGAGTCTCTCTGGCCAATCCGAGAACTTATTAACCTCACATGTCTTCTTGATAATTTTGATGAGAGTTTTATTTGTGGCCTCTGCCTGGCCATTGCCTTGCGGATAATAAGGTGAAGAATGACGCAATGCAATTTTATACCTGTTGCAGAGGTCGCAGAGTTCTTGAGAGATGAACTGCGGACCGTTGTCAGTGATCATCGCCTCTGGTATGCCAAACCTGGTGATGATGTTCCTCATGATGAAGCGGCAGACGGTTGTTGCCTTGATTTCTGCGTATGCTTCAGCTTCCGCCCATTTGGTGAAGTATTCCGTTGCTGTAAGAATAAAAGATTTTGTTTTGTTCTGGGAATTAGGATCACCAAGGGGTCCGATGATATCGAAAGCCCACATAGCGAAAGGCCAGGGTGAAGATACAGGGTGGAGTGAAGAGGATGGAGCATGAATTTTGTCGGCGTGCAATTGGCACTTGACACACCGACGAACAAGGAAAGAACAATCCTCCTCTAGAGTAGGCCAGTAAAAGCCTTGCCTAAGGATCTTCTTAGCAAGCATTTGGATATTTACATGACCTCCACAAACACCCGAATGGGCCTCCTTAACAACCTTCGGAGCCTCAACTTCATCTAAACAGCAGAGCAAAATGCCGGAGAAGTTCCTTCGGTAGAGCGTATTTTCGATTACCGTGTATTTCTGAGACAACCTTTTGATGGCCTTCCTTTCTTTAGAAGTGGCTTCCACAGGGTAGGATTGATCCTTGCAATATTCAGATATTTCAAAATACCACGGTTTTTCTTCATCTTCCAATTCTTCTTCCAGCTCTACTAACATGATTTCTTCTTTGCTCTTCCTTTCGGCATTTACCAGCTCCTTATCCTTAACCCAGAGGAACAATGGATCCAAGTAGAAGGGAATTTGCCGGCGTTCGATTTGAATGCTGGAAAAATCGCCGGGATAGACCATGTGCATGGTTGCGCCCACGGTGGCAAGGGCGTCAGCCAGGAGGTTCTGGTGACGAGGGACATGAACAAAGACAAGCTTGGTGAACAGCTTGGCGTAGGCCGAAGCGTGTTCTTGGTACGGCTTGAGCTTGGGATCAGTAGTGCGGTACTTGGTGAGCACTTGGCGGAGGATTAATTGGCTATCACCTACGATCCGGAGGTGTGTCACATCATAATAGCGCGCGAGTTCCAGACCAGCTAATAAAGCCTCATATTCGGCGATATTGTTGGTAGCGGGGAAGTTTAGCTTATGAACTCGTGATATGGCGACACCCTCTGGAGACAACGGGGCCATCCCGATACCTGCTCCATAAGAATTCAGGGCCCCGTCGAAATACAATGTGTACATACGATTGTTATGATCAATGGACATCAATTCTTCATCCGGGAGGTCTGAATAGACTGGATCAGTTCGAGGCAATGGGTGATGAGCTAGATGCTCGGCTATGGCATAGCCCTTGATTGCCTTCTGCTGGATATAGGTGATCTCAAATTGGGAAAGGAAACTTTGCCAACGTGCTAACCTGTCAGTTAGGACAGGTTTTTGGAGCAGGAATTTGATGGGGTTCATGCGAGCAATAAGGTGCACTGTATGGGCGAGGAAATAGTGTTTCAACTTCTGCACTACCCATACAAGTGCGGCACAAGTTTTCTCCATGGAATTATATCTCTACAAGGATTAAGAAGCTTGGACAGGTAGTAGGCTGCCCTTTCCTTGCCTTCG